>JAGFNQ010004499.1:191610-634493 GCA_024364735.1 Boesenbergia rotunda
CGGCGCCGATCCGGTGGGTGCGTGAGAGCAAGCCACTTATAACTTGCCTTAGCAAGAGTCTGGACACCGTCCGACTTACCCCTGACCGAACGTGGATCGCACGCCCGACCGGGCCCGACCGAACGTGGAACGCCACGCCCGATCGCGCGACCGATCCGGTGGGTGCGTGAGCACGAGCTCACTTATAACTTGCTGTGGTTGTTTCCCTCGGAAAGCTGGAGTGGTCTTTATCATCGCTTTTTCCGATTACAGTTACAAGAGTTATTCCGCTCCACTCTCCTCACGATACAATTTTAAATGTACTGCACTCCAAGGTCTTCCGAGTCGTTTTCCTTGAGCATCCTGTAGATAATAGGCTCCCGACCCCAACGCCTCGACCACCAGGAACGGACCACTCCATGGAGGCTCCAGCTTGCCTACTTCTCCCACTGGCTTGACTCTTTTCCATACCTTGTCCCCCACTTGGAAATGTCGAGGTATGACCTGTTGGTTGTATCTTTCCGCATCCTTTGTTGGTAACGACCATACAGACTGCAGCCTTAGCGCGGGCCTCCTCGATCAGATCTAATTCAGCTCGTCTTTTCTCCGCATTGTCTTCTCCATACAATTGTCTTCTGTCTGACTCACAACCGACCTCCATGGGGACTACCGCTTCACTCCCATAGACTAACTGAAAGGGGTGTAGCCCGACCCTCTTTGGGTGTGGTTCGGAGGGCCCATAGGACACCAGGAAGCTCATCCACCCAAGATCCGCCGACCTGATCTAGCTTGGCTCTGAGCCCTTTCAGGATCTCTCTATTGGCTACCTCAGTCTGGCCATTACTCTGGGGGTATGCCACGGAAGTGAAGGCCTGCTTGATCCCAAATTCCTTGCACCAATTTCTGATTATCCGGCCTTGAAATTGCCGACCATTGTCTGATACCAGCTTATGCGGTATGTCATATCGGCATAAGATATTCTGCCACAGGAATTTCTTCACTGCTTGTTCAGTGATCCGCGCTAAGGCTTCCGCCTCGATCCACTTAGAGAAGTAATCTACTGCCACTAGCAAGAACTTCTGACCGGCTGCTCCGGGGAATGGCCCGACTATGTCCATGCCCCATTGGTCGAAGGGACAGGACACGGTGGAAGCCCTCAGCATCTCGACGGGTCGGTGCGAACGATTCTGATACTTCTGACAAGAAAAGCAGGAAAGAGCCATCTTCTCGGCGTCCTTCTGGAGGGTCGGCCAGAAGTAACCGGCCAGCAGGACCTTTCTAGCCATGGACCGACCTCCGGAATGATTTCCGCAGCACCCCAAATGCACTTCTCTGAGCACATAGTCTGCATCTTCCTTCCCGAGGCATCTGGCTAGAGGTCGGGAAAAAGCCCGCTTATACAACGCGTCTCCTATCAGGGTAAACCGGGCTGCTCTGATCTTCAATAGTCGAGCTTGCTCGGGGCTGTCTGGCAGAGTCCCCTCTTTCAGGTAAGCGATGAATGGAGCTCTCCAGTCCCCCTCTATCTCCGCTTTTGCTTCCCTCTCGACTTGAGCCACCAGCATGACCTGGGGCGAAGGTTTGGGGAAAACCCATGGAAGGACAGAGCTGGCCAGCCTAGCTAGCTCATCCGCCTTGGCATTGTTTCCTCGAGGGATCTGGACAAGCTGGACTTCTTGAAATTCTGCTTGTAACTTCTGGTATGCTTCTACATAGGCCTGCAGCTTCTCATCATTCACTTCGAACCGTCCGGCCACCTGCTGAGTCACTAACTGAGAATCAGAATGCAGGATGACCCGAGTGGCCCCGACCTGTCTGGCCGCCTGGAGGCCGGCCAAGAGGGCCTCATACTCCGCCTGATTATTGGTAGCTTGGTACTCTAGTCGCACCGCGAGATGAATGGGGTCTCCTTTGGGAGACACCAACAGAATGCCTAAGCCACTCCCCACCCGGGTGGCCGACCCATCCACGTATATTTTCCAGACCCCCTCTTCTTCCTCTGTATGAAGTTCACTTAAGAAATCTGCCAAGGCCTGAGCTTTGATCGCCGTTCTGGGCTGATACTGAATGTCATATTCGCTTAGTTCAATTGTCCACTTGACCAACCGACCCGAGACTTCCGGATTGACCAAGATCTTCCCGAGTGTGCTATTGGTCAGCACTCGGATAGGATGGGCCAGAAAGTAGGGTCGCAATCGCCGAGCCATCAACACCAGGACATAAGCTAACTTCTCGAGTGTAGTGTACCTACACTCGGCTTCTTTAAGTAGATGCCCAAAGAAATAGACCGGTTGCTGTTCGGTCTCTTTCTGGGTTACAAGCACAGCACTGACAGCTTCTTCAGTAGTAGATAAATAAACATACAAGGGTTCCCCATCTTCCGGTTTGGCCAGCACCGGCAGACCGACTAAGTAGGTCTTCAATTCTCCGAAAGCTCGGTCGCACTCGGCATCCCACTGAAACTTGGAAGCTTTGCGCAAGATCTTGAAGAACGGCAGACTCCTGATGGCCGACCGAGAGATGAATCGGGACAGAGCTGTGATCCTCCCGGTCAAACGCTGCACTTCTCTTAGGTTCTTGGGCGGCGGCATGTTGAGCAAAGCTTCCACCTTGCCCGGGTTGGCTTCTATCCCTCGTTCGGTTAAGATGTAACCCAAGAATTTTCCACTCCTGGCCCCAAACAAGCATTTTGCAGGGTTGAGCTTAATACCATACCTTCGAAGGGTGCAGCAGGTTTCCCGGACATCGGCTATCAGGTCGGTAGCTCGGAGGGACTTGATGAGGATGTCGTCCACATATACTTCAACATTTCTCCCGAGCTGATCTTTAAAGACCTTGTTCATCAATCTCTGATATGTAGCTCCGGCATTCTTGAGGCCGAAGGGCATAACAGTGTAGCAATAGGTGCCCTCCGCCGTGACAAAACTAACCTTTTCTTGGTCTTCTAGGAACAATGGGACTTGATGGTATCCCTGATAAGCGTCCAGCATGCAAATAAGTTCACTTCCCGCGGTAGAATCCACCATCTGATCTATTCGGGGGAGCGGGTAGTGATCCTTGGGACAAGCTTTGTTGAGGTCCCGAAAGTCTATACATACTCTCCACTTATCGCCTGGCTTGGAGACCAACACCACATTAGACAACCAGGCCGGGAACTGGACCTCGCGGATGTGCCCAGCCTCCAGCAGTCTTTCCACCTCTGCCCTAATGACCCTGTTCTGCTCTGGACTGAAATCTCTTTTCTTCTGCTTCACGGGTCGGGCGTCAGGGTAAACATGCAGCTTGTGCTCCATAATCTCGGGCCTGACCCCTTTCAGATCTTGCTGAGACCAGGCGAACACATCTTGATTCTGAGTCAGACACTCTATCAGCTGTTGCCGGAGGTCGATCGGCAGCTCCGGAGCTATTCTCACCCTGGTCTCTTCTCGGTCGGGCAATAATTGGACTTCTTCTTTTTCTTCTTTCATCTCATCCCAGGGGGAGGGCTGAGAGGATTGCACCATGTTACAACTGGCTGGGGCAGTTCGACAAGCCTTGCTGACTTCTACTCGGACATCATCAACATAACATCGGCGGGCGACCTTCTGATCTCCTTTGGCTTCCCCAACTTGGTCACCCACTGGGAATTTGACCTTTAAGTAAAAGGTGGACACCACGGCCCGAAACTCGTTCAGCACTGGCCGACCCAATATGGCATTGTAGGCTGAGGGGGCATCCACTACCAGGAATGTGGCCCACCTGGTTCTCCTCAAGGGTTCCTCGCCGAGTGATATGGCCAGCTTGATCTGACCCAAAGGCTGTACTTCATTTCCAGTGAACCCGAACAGAGGTGTGGCCACGGGTCGGAGCTCGGCAACTTCAATCTGCAACTGCTCGAAAGCTTTTAAGTACAGGATATTCACCGAACTTCCCGTATCCACAATAGTTCTGTGGATCTGGTAGTTGGCTATGATCGCAGTGATGACCAGGGCGTCCTCATGAGGGACTTCTACTCCTTGCAGATCTGATGGGCCGAAGCTGATCTGCGGGCCTTGAGCCTGGGCGGAACTGCAACCCACTTGGTAGATGTCAAGTCGCCTAGCCTGCGACTTCCGAGCTCTATTGGAATCTCCATAGGTGGGGCCTCCAGAAATCACGTGAATGGCCCCGTGCACTGCATTCCGTTGGTTGGCCTGTTCCTCATTAACATTGCCGCGCTCGGGAGAGGCGGGGGTCGGGAACAGTTGTCTGGCTGAGGCAGCGGTTGGCCGAGCCGGGGACTCGGGTTGGCGTGGTGACGTCCTTCCCCGACCTCGACCGCCTCCTTGGTGAGCTCCTCTCGGGCTTCCTCGACCAGCACGACCCCGACCTCTGCCGGCCTGCCAACAATCTTGCAAGTCGTGTGTATGGCTGTTATGAAAAGAGCAGTAAGGTTGCCACCTGGAAGGGATACAACCTTGGGCCACTTGTTGAACTATTCCCCTCTCGGCTATCGGCCGGTGTCCCATCGCTCTGGGGCTTCTAAGAGGCCCTCCAGGAGGTGCATTTCTTTGATGTTGCTGAGGATTTTCGGGCGTAGGCCTGACCTCCGGCCGCCTGGCAGCCTGTGCTTCTTCAACGTCCACGTATTTGCTGGCTTTCCCCAAAAGGCTTTCGAAATCCTTCGGAGGCTTTCGGATCAGAGATCTGAAGAACTCGCCTTCTTGCAAGCCCTGCGCGAAGGCACTGACCAACACCTCGGACGTAGCAGTGGGAACGTCCAGCGCCACTTTATTAAACCTATTGATATAGGCCTTCAAGGGCTCCTTGGAGCCCTGCTTCATGGTAAATAGGTTCAAGCTGGTCTTGTGATGTCTCTTACTACTGGCAAAATGCTGCAGAAATAATCTTTTGAAATCAGAGAAGTCCTTGATTGATCCTTCGGGAAGTCTGTCAAACCACCGCTGGGCTGGTCCGGCCAGGGTGGTCAGGAAGGCCTTGCACTTAACACCATCCGGGTACTGGTGCAGCATCGAGGCGTTTTCAAATTTCTTTAAGTGCTCTTCCGGGTCCGTAGCCCCTCCATACTCAGGAATAGATAGGAGTCGGAAGTGTTTCGGGAGCGGCTCCTGTAAAATCCTGTTAGAAAAGGGGAAACCAGTATGCTCTTCCGGGGTCGGCACAAGGGGGGCCTTCCCTTTATCAGCTTTGGCATGACTGGAAGTGGCTTCATGGGGATCAGACTGTCCCGCTCCCTCCGCCGGCCCAAACAGTGCCGGGTGAAAATGAGGGCTCTCCCCTGCCGTGCTCCTCCTTCGGTGCCCACGCGGGCAGTCTGCTCGGCCGGGCCCGCCTGAGCGGGTCGGGCCGCTGTTTGTTGCGCCTCCGCCAACTTCCTAGCTTTAGCTTCTACTAGCAGGTCGAGGTCTTCTTGCGAAAGCATCACGGCCATCCGATTGGAGTCGCTTATCTTCAGCTTTCGATCAGGCGAGATTCCCACAGACGGCGCCAAATTTGATCCTGTCGACAAGCGAAGATCGGTTCTTCCTCGGATGACTCGGTCTAACCAAGCCGACCCAATCTGCTGTAGTTTGGGAGGTCGGACCGAAGTTGGGCTCTCAATATGGTGGAGTGGTTGCAAAATGGCAGCGATCCTTTCTTTGAAGCCCCAAGGGGGGTTTATATAGGGGAGAGGCGACTCTCTGCTGTGTCAGGGCTGGCAAATCTCATTAAGGGATGGTCAGTTGACAGATGGTGATATTGACGGCCGCATTTAATGCTTGTGAAACTGCCATAGCCGCCTGACCCTCATAAACGCCTGACACATTGCCTAATATGTCTCTTCTGTTCCCCTTTTATTATTGGCGGCTTTGCCAGGTAATGATCATGTCAGAGGGGATTATCTCTTGAGTAGCTGATAAGAAAAGCTCATGCGATAGGAAAGATTCGCAATTATTCGATCGTCTCCGTATGATCATGAGTACCTGACCTCGGACGACTGACCTTGGTGATCCTGACCCCGGGCGTCCGACCTTGAAGGTCTTGACCCCGGCCGAATGACTTCGAGGGTTCCGACTTCGGGCGTCCGACCTTGAAAGTCTTGACCCCAGACGGATGACTTCGAGGGTTCCGACCTCGGGCGTCCGACCTTGAAGGTCTTGACCTCGGACGGATGACCTCGAGGGTCCCGACCTCGGATGATCGACCCCAAGGGCCCCGACCCCGGGGTGATCTTTGATCGGACCTATTAACTGCCGGTTCAGATCAGCAATCAGACCCGACCGAGCCTCAATCCTTCTAAAAATCATATGCCCGGATCACTCGCCTTTCATTTGAGGATGGATTGGATAACAAACCTAGCATGATATAAGGGCTTCTAAGCCATAGCTCTCCAGTCTGCTCAACTGACAATCTTTCTCCTGTGGTAGGATCCACAAGCATCGCTTCCACGTTATGGACGAGACGGCCAACCGAACGCAGACGACGACACTCCACCTGACCCATCATCCCTGATATCGGTCCAGCTTCAGTGGATCCATAACCCTACAAATGGTAAACAACTAAGAGAATTTACTCCTTCAAGGAAAAGGGTCAGTTAGTTTGATCCTTCAGTGTTTGTAATGGAATGCGTCCATGTTTTCTTTTGTTTAAATTGAAATTAATTTAATTTATTTTCTTTTGTTTAAATTGATACCTGACGGAGCTCCACATGGGGGAACCGTTTCATGAATCGCACGGCCGCCGCCTCCGGGATCGGTGCGCCGCCGCAGAGCACGTGCTCCAGGGCCACCAGGTCCAACGGCTCTGGCCACTTCGCCATCTCAACCACCACGGGCGGCCCTGTTGTCAGAGAGGTCACCCGGTACCTTTCCGCCGCCTGCACCATTTCCTTCACGCCGGTCCTGCCCCCGATCAGCACCGTCGTCACACCCAGCGCCAATCCTCTTAACACATTGGCGTACCCCATCGAATGGAACAACGGCGCTGCCAGAAGCGTCGCTTCTGGTCCGCCCCGACGACGCTCCGCCACCGGGTTCCGCATGGAGTGAACCGCCGTCATGATCGCGATCATGTTCCGATGCGACAGCGCCGCCGCCTTCATCATCCCCGTCGTCCCCGACGAGAATTGCAAGAAGGCCACATCCGACTGCGCCAGTTCCCCAACCGCTTCCCCTCCATCGCCGTCGAGAAACGAGCGGAAGCGTGGCGAGTCGAGGATGATGGTGGCGAGGCCCGCAGGGAGCTTGGCGGCAGTGGCGGAGGTGGCGAAGGCTACGCGGGGTTTGGAGAGGGAAAGGAAGTGTGCGATCTCGCGCGGGGTGGAGTCAGGGTTGGCGGCGGAGACGACGGCCCCGATGGAGAGGAGAGCGAGGTAGAGCGGGGGAATGTCGAGACTCCTCGGGGCGAGGACCAAGACGCAGTGCCCCCTGGCGATGCCGGCTCGCGAGCCGAGTGCGGCGGCGAGGGATCGGATCTGTGAGAGCAGCTCGGGGAAGCTGACGGTGTCTCCGGTGGTGGCGTCGACGAGGGTGGGGTTGGCGGGGAGCGGGGACGCGAGGAGGGACAAGGCGTAGGCTACGACGTTGAGGCGGCGCTCGGCCGGCGGAAGGGGAACGGAGGGGCGAAGGCTCTGGAAGGTTCTGGATGGGGCGTGGAAGCCGCTATACCCCGGGCGGAGGGAGGGCGAAGGCGGAAGTGGGAGAGCATTTTGCTTCTCCATTTTTCTTTCTTTTCTCCTATTTTCCGATTCGAAGAAAATTAATGTATCATTTTAAAGCCCAGATCCAGATCCAGATCCAGATCCATGGCGGGCATGGCCCACCCGGACCGGGTTAAATAGAGTTATGGGCGGTCCGGTCCGATACGGTCCGATTGACGTCCTTACAGTTACAGAGTAGTAGAGTACAGACTCCAGTCGAGTGGCAAATCATGTCGTAGTGGACAAATAGGTGAAAGAAGAAGCCAAGCGAAGTGATGTTTTTGTCTTTTTCAGTGGTATATTTAATAATTAATCATACTTGCTGTTGAACAGAAGGATAAGCAAATTATGTGATTTGCACTGTAGCGTAACTGACGTATACTTAATTCATTAAGTTTAAATATTTTTAATTAAGTTATAAAACGATATTTTAATACAATAATAATTTATTTGTAACGTGCGGTTAATCGAGCTAACGACATAGTCACGTTAGATGACAAGTAGAGCAAGAGTCAAAACAGTCAAATGAAATGTTGGATCAGATAGCATATATGAAATGATTGATTCGATTTTATAAAAATAATTTATCGGTCATTCAGATAAATCGAGAAATATTTACGATGGGCGATCTAGAAGTCGAGCGTTCCAGGATTCACGTCCCATTTGGAGGAAAATTTTTTGAAAAATACGTCGTAGCTAAGGATCCAATCGTGAATATCTGAGATAGTGACTAATCAACCTACCATTGTACCATAATCCTGGGGCCAAACAGTCTAGTGAACTAAGCGAGGGCCAAACAAATCAAGTGCATGCCTATGAGGTATTTTATGTAAGGTGAGTTCGGTCCTAGCTAGAGTTTGAAGGTCCAATGTAAAAAAAAAAAACTTTTATATTCATCTTAAAATAATAAGTTGATATTATAAAAATTATTTTATTAATATAACACATAAACTAAATTTATATTTAGATAGATCCATCATCCAACGATCCTCGTAGAATCGGCCTCATAAATATGAAAAAAAATAAATTTAGTTAGGGGAACGTATGGTAGGATAAATTATAGATTATGAGTTTCTACGAGGTTTGCCTGTGATTGTTACATTAGAAATATCATATGTCCAACGTCTGTATTACGTCCTGGGATAATTAAATTTATGTTTAAGAATTTTAAAATTTAAGGAGATAAAAATAAAAAAGACCGGTGGAAGAGGAAGAAAATGTACGTCTCTATGCGCATTTTTTTATGACACTTAAAAATAAATAAATAATATTTTAGAATTTTTAATTAGCTTTTTAAATTTTTTCCTTCGGACATTATTTTATTAGCATTTATTTTAATATATATATATATATAAATTTAAAAACAATGAACCTAGTTTTTAATTTAAATTTTTAGCAACATATTTTATATATATATATATATATATATATATATATATATAAAGGAAATGGGGCCTATGCGTCGGCCCCACCTCTATCACCTTTGGGCCGACTATAGGTGAGTTGAATATATGTTAGAATGGAAAAGAGATCGAGTCTATATTATACATGAGTTTTAGTTTTATATTGGGAGTCTCATGATAGTAAAAGATGATTCGCTCATCCCAACGCCCCCTCTAATTCGTCCCAGAGTTAACACGGTGAAAGTAAATCATGGGGGGCTACTAGCCCAAATACTGTGGCTAGCGCTTGGAGAGGGTGGACATACTGACTTTGTCATATTTTAACCCCTAGATCTCAAAGTGATAATACCGTACGCGCTAGTCATCGGTACATTCCGTGGGGAATACATTAGGAGTCTCATCACTTTATGGTTGGTTTATTTATTGCACATGCATATATGATATGAATAAATACTTAGAAAGAGACTCTCTCTTATGTGTGGGTGCGTAAGGAGTGCAAATTTAGATTCTAGATTAGACTAATCCAAGGTGACTCAAATATGAGCATGACTTAAACATATCAAATGCCAAACCGATCAGGACAAAATTTGCCCAAATGGATGAATCAACATTTTGCTCCATCGATTTTTTTTCTTACTTCTTAAGAGTATAACAGAAGCTTTAACTGTTTTCGTAAACTCCCATATAGTAATGGTTGACTATTAATGGTCGACGACTAACATTAAGCCTAGGTATTGAACAACTTTTACTCAACGTTCAATCCAGATGAGGGATTGTGCTAGTATATAAGGAGATCATGGTTTTGAGTAGGATAGTGTGTGAAAGCAAAAGAAATCTTCATTCGCCTGTATTCCCCCTTGCTCTTATCCTCTCTGTCATGCATCTTCTGCTCAGGCAGAATGTCCATGATAGCATTCAGGTATCTCTTAATTCGTCGTGACCACCGATTCTTAATGGGGATCATGGATTGTCATTGTATTTTGGGAAACAGATGACCCAAGAAAAACCTCGAAGCATAACTAGAGATGGGTCGTGGGGCAAATCTGTTTTAAGGAAATTGTGTTGAAGCACAAGTTTGACTTCTTCATTTTCCAACTCGACGTTCCACTCAGGAATAATCGAGTATTGTCTTATCGACTTGGTAGTTGGGCGACTTTGTGCTTCACTAGGTGTTCCACTCGAGAGCAGACGAGCGCTTCTTCCTGACTTAATAGCCGTAGGGGAACGGTCAATGCCTACTCGGGAGCACTTGTACGCTCACTAGCTACGGCGAGAGTGATTTTGAGCAAGACAATTGCTTCTCGACTTGGCAATCTACTATATCAACTCGGCAACATTCGGAGTCAGGCGTCTGCATTCGAACTCGGGGTCGGGACTCGACATTCGGACTCGAAAGTCTGGAGGATTGCTAGTTGGCGACTCGGATAAGTCACAAACATGTAGTTAAGGGACAAGTCGACTTGGACTAGAGACAGCGTTTCGACTACCGGAAGCTTGATAAAATCAGCCCCTATTAGTAGTCTGAGATTATCTGCTCAAGTCATCTAGATAGATAAGTTGAAATTAAATTTATGTAATTTTAATTCGGTCCAAATATCTCCCATAGCTTGTCAAACAAAATGTAATATGACTCTTTGTTAGTACATACACTGTTATATGTAAGATGACAAAAATGTGATCATCTAGATAGATAAGTTGAAATTAAATTTATGTAATTTTAATTCGGTCCAAATATCTCCCATAGCTTGTCCAACAAAATGTAATATGACTCTTTGTTAGTACATACACTGTTATATGCAAGATGACAAAAATGGACGACAAATGAAATCGAATAAATTCGAATTGAATTTAGTGTTAGTAGTGTGACAAATTGACGTAGAGAAATAATTTACACAGTGAAAATGAATGTCTCAGTAAATTAAACACCTTTACTCCTACGATTGACAACGTAATAATGCATAGTGTAGGTACAAAACGTAAATTGACCAACGAGAATTTTTCTATATTGTGACATAGGCGTTTAGGACATATATCCAAACAACGCCTAGAAAGGTTAATGTCACATGGAATTCTTGATTCCCTTGACATGCCAGACTTTGATGTCTGCATAGAGTGTGTTAAGCGAAAGACAACTAACAAAAGGAACAAAGGGGCTAGCCATTGTAGTGATGTTTTGGAGCTAATACATACGGATATTTGTGAATCATTTCCTAAGGCATCTTGGAATGAACACACATATTTTATTAGCTTCATAGACGACTATTCTAGATTTAGCTATCTGTACATTATTCATGAGAAGTCGCAATCTTTGGACATGTTCAAAATTTTCAAAGTCGAAGTTGAACTTCAACTAGGTAAGAAAATTAAAGCCGTCTGATCCGACCGTGGAGGGGAATATTACGGTCGATATGATGGATCAGGTGAACAACGTCCAAGACCTTTTGCAAATTACCTTGCTGAGTGTGGGATTGTGCCTCAGTATACCATGCCCGGTACACCCAGTCAGAATGGTGTAGTTGAGCGTCGCAATCGGACCCTAAAAGACATGGTAAGAAGTATGATGACTTTCACTTCTCTACCGGAGTCTTTGTGGGGTGAGACACTCAAGACTGTAGTTTACCTTCTCAATAGAGTATCTAGTAAAACAATAACTATAACCCCATTCGAGATGTGGACGGATAGAAAGCCTAGCATTAGACATTTACACGTCTGGGGTTGTCCAGTTGAGGCTAGGCCTTACAAGCCTAATGAAAAGAAACTGGACTCAAGAACTGTTAGCTGCAAATTTGTAGATTACTCTGAGAGATCAAAAGGGTATAAATTTTATAATCCATCTAATAAAGCCTTCTTCGAAACAGGAAACGCCAAGTTTATTGAGGACGGTGGGAGCGATAAAATCAGGGAAATATCTTTTGAGGAAAGCGTTGGCAATCCTCCTATGGTCACTACTAGTGCAATCAGTAGTGGTATGGTAACCATACCACACATTATGGATATTGCACATCCAGTAAGCATAGTGAACCAAGATATTCCCATGACATCTCCAATGCAATTGGAGGAGCCTACCACTGAAATTGAAGTATTGTCTTATATTGATGAGCAAGTACCTCAACCGCCTCAAACACAAGTGCCCTTAAGGCGATCCACAAGGGAACGGAGAAGCACGAATTCTCATGAGTATGTTTGCCAAGGGATTCACTCAAAAGGAAGACATTGATTATAAGGAGACTTTCTCACCTGTGTCGACGAAAGACTCCCTTAGGGTAATCATGGCACTTGTAGCTCATTTTGATTTGGAGCTACATCAAATGGACGTAAAGACTGCATTCCTCAATGGAGACATAGAGGAGTCGATCTATATGGTGCAACCGGAGAACTTTGAGTCCTCAGACTCAAAGCACCTACTATGTAGATTAAAGAAGTCCATTTATGGTTTAAAGCAGGCGCCCCGTCAATGGTATCAGAAATTTGATCAAGTGGTTACCTCATTTGGTTTTAAAGAGAACCCCGTTGATCAGTGCATATATGTCAAGTTCAGTGGAAGCAAGTTTGTTATACTTGTTTTGTACGTGGATGATATATTGTTTGCGAGCAATAATAAGGGTCTACTACATGAAACCAAGTCATTTCTATCTGGTAAATTTAAAATGAAAGATATTGGTGAAGCATCTTTTGTTCTAAGCATTCGATCTGTCGTGATCGATCAAGAGGCATTCTTGGACTTTCATAACAAGCCTATATTGAGAAGGTGCTTATAAGGTATGACATGTAGAACTGTACACCTGGTGACACACCTGTGTCAAGAGGTGACAAGTTCAGTTTGCAGCAGTGTCCACGACTTGAATTTGAAATAAAGGAGATGGAACAATTCTCATATGCATCAGCAGTGGGAAGTCTCATGTATGCACAAGTTTGCACTCGACCAGATATAGCATTTGTAGTTGGGATGTTTGGCAGATATGTTAATAACCCAGGACCGTCGCACTGGAAAGCAATTAAAAGAGTAATGCGGTATTTGCAAAGAACTAAAAGACACATGCTCACTTATCGAAGGTCAGATCATCTGGAGGTGATTGGTTATTCAGACTCTGATTTTGCTGGATGCTTAGATAGCAGGAGGTTCACTTCAGGTTATATCTTCATGCTTGCTGGAGAGGTTATATCTTGGAAGAGCGTCAAGCAGTTGCTAGTAGCTACTTCTACTATGGAGGCAGAATTGGTAGCATACTATGAAGCATCCAATCACGGGATTTGGCTGCGGAACTTCATCACAGTATTGCATATCGTTGATGACATTGGCAGACCACTGAGGATCTACTGTGATAATAAAGCTGCAGAACTTTATGCCAAGAACAACCGCAGTTTGTCGAAGTCCAAGCACATCGACATTATGTTTCTAGCGGTTAAAGAGAGAGTTCAGAGTCGCCAGATTATGGTAGATCATATCTGCACAGATTCCATATTGGTCGATCCACTCATCAAAGGCTTGGTGCTCAAGGTGTTTCATGTGCATGTTGTGGATATGGGAGTTCTTCTTATGGAAGAAGAACTCATCTAGTGGGAGTCCATATTTATTTTATTGCTCTATGTTAATAAAGACAAACATTTTATTTTGATTATTGTACGTACTTCAGGTTCAAAATATTAATAGGGATTCATATATATATTTGTTTAACACTCTGAATACGATATCATGATTTACTACTGCTGTTTAACATTTGGTATTTGTAAATATGATACAAATTCTTTTTGGAATCATAAAGTTTGGATCATGATTTACTGTTGCAGTTTAGCATAAGGTATTTGTAAATATGATCAGACTCTTTTGAGTCGCTTTGGACCAGTTGGAAATTGACATGTACTGATCATATTTCATGTAATTTCTACTCTATACATCCACATCTTAATCTATGTCGTTAATGATATTGGTATTGTGATTACTGTCGGGGCTTGTTACGATCATATACAGTAGATATGACCTCTTTAGTCCTATACCAATGAAGTTAATGGTACCAGATTGTTTATAGGAGTATCTTGTACTATATACCCATAAAGTTTGATATCAACTAAAGTTTTGCTTGTATTTACGATACAACTCACATATAGCCCAAGTGGGAGATTGTTGGATATTATTATTATCCCTATTAGGTGGGTTTATTTGTAAGTTGCACATGTAAATACAATCTGACCCTTTAAAGTGATCTAACTTATGTTTATTGAGTTTCAGATTATTGAATGCGGGTTCAATGTATAGAACCCTTTAGACCAATCTGTTATTATCTATGGGCTGATAACAGATTGGATTTCTATATAAAGGGGAGATCCCCAAGGGTTTAGGGATTATCTTGTCCTAATTTCTTGTTCCCTATTGACAAAAACTTTACGATGTCGTCAACCCTAAGCCCCTTGAAAGATTCTCCTTCTTTCCGCTGCATTTTCTTCCACGGAGATTAAGTCGAAGACGCCACGACAAAGACGACCGCTAATCAATGCAGGTTCTTTGTCTTTCAGTTTATACCTTTTATTTATGTTATGTCATGATTCGATGAAACAATAGATCAATACTTATATATATTATGTTTTATGTTCGAGTTCTTATTTGATTTTCTAGAATTCATGCGGTTAGGAAAAAACATAATATTCTATCAGATCAGTTATTATAACCTAACCGGCGTCTACTTCATTAACTTTAAATATTTATAATTAACTTAACAAATATAATAATATTTTATTTGTAATCATTTTAATTGTTAATTGTGTGGTTGATCGAGCGAGCTAAACTAGATAGTCAAGCTAGATGACGAATAGAACAATGTTGTCCAACAGTCAGACGAACTAATTGAGATCATATGACTCACTCTTTTGTTCGTACGTGCACTTTTACGTACCAGATGATAATAACATGCCAATAAAATTGAATTAATAAAATCAAATTTAGTAAATATATTAAAATGAAGTGGTTTAAAAGTCAAAAGTAAATTTTATATATATATATATATAGCGAATAACTTTAAATTTTATCGCAAATTCACAATAATAACAACAATCTGATAATTAATCAACTTTCTTAATTTTTTTCCTACTGAAGGAATTTTGACCACCGAATTTATGCACTTCAATGGGTAGCTAGCTAGATTCGGATACGTTTCTTTTGAGTCAAGTGGGCGTTCCTAGCTAGCTAGCTCTAGAGTCCATTGAATGTCAAATGGTCCACAATTTGGTTCGCACAATCTTCATAATAAGTATACTAGTTGTCGATACCATTTGCATGCGTTGTTTTAAGTCGATCGATGCCATTCGAATGCTCTTGTAAATGTTATAGATGCCATCTTCCACCACGCCATTACCATCATTGAACTTACAATAATAATAATAACCAAGTCTTATTCCATTAAATAACATCGGCTAATAAATAAATTTATTTATAACTTGAAGTAAAAAATTTTAATTATAAGATCAAACGCAATTAAACTCAGCCTAACGAGTCTACATTACTCCTAAGGAAGACTTTTTCATTGCGCCTCAAGATCATAATTATTTGAAGATCTTGCATGATCTAAAAAGAGATAGAGAGGAATCTATATGATATATAATGATCGTATATGGTGTGCATCGATGCCATTTTAGTTGACTTTTCGAAAAATTCTATATGACTAATCATCATTTATTATTATTGTCATTAGACGATGTGAATGACTATAAGTTCCGTTAATAACAAGAGAAGTTTGATAGATTTGAGCATTAGTCCGGGTAAGAGAAGAGAGATGAATAGTAAGATAAAAAGTCATATGAGCGATATAGTGCATGCATTATTCTAAAAAATAATGTTGACTAGATAATAGATAAATTTAGGGTGATCGGTTCGATTTCATGGAAATTTTTCATCGGTCATCAGGGTAAATCGGGAAGAGTAATGATATGCACAGTGAAAGTGAATACCTTAGTAAAAACTTTAACCATCAATCGGTGACACGTCCGACGTCCGATCGCTGATCGAACACTATTGGCGGCCTCCAGCCTCCGCCCCGAACCAAACTATATCCTAGGGGCACAGTGAACCCATCGAGGATCGCCGCAATTGCAATCTCGCATCATTCACCGTCGATTTTGATGGATTCATCGTTGTCAGCGATCCTGCGGGTTCACCGTCCTCACAAGGTATAGTTTGATTCGGGACGGCGATCAGAGGTCGCTGGTAGTGTCCGATCGGCGATCGGACGTCGGACGTGCCGCCGAATGACGGTCAAAATTTTCACCTGAGACATTCACTTTCACTGTGCGTATCATTTCTCAATCGGAAGCATTCGCGGTGGGTGGTCTAGAACCCAGCGTCCCAGGATTCGCGCCCATTTGGAGGACAAATTCCTGTAATATACGCTGTAGCTAAGGATTGAACCGTAGATATCTAAGATAATGACTAGTCGTCTTACCGTTACACCATATATAACACGGGGGGCGTGCATGATTCTAAAAAAAAGGAGCTAGATAAAGAGGAATCTAGCTAGCTAGATTGATATATAATCATCAATTGCCACTTTCGTCAAGTCAAATGGACCACAAGCTTTTCCTTGAGAAGGCAAACCGCATAAGACTCGATGGCACTATCGTGTCGTACAAAATTTGAAATTTATTGGACTTAATTGCACGCCATTAGTGGAATAAATTAAGCCTTAAAAGAACATTATTACCATGTGCTTGGTTCAACATAGACATTATTACCATGTGCTTACACAATTAATCTTCATAATCATAAGTACAAACTGCCATTTGAATGTGTTATTGCAAGTCGATGGCATTCAAATGCAATATATAGTTATAAGTACCTTCTTCCACCACACCCATTCTCCCTTTGGCAATTGAAGTACATTGCGGCCGCAGGGTCCCCGAGGTTGTAAAGCGCCGCGAAGTCCCTACTGTTGAAGTTTTGCCTCCACCCGGGTGCATATATGGTCTGACGAACCGATTGCCGGAACAACACGAACACGAACCGGTGAATTCCAGCGGTCGGACGCGGGCTCTCATACGGAACGATTTCGTTACCTAAAAAGCACATGGACTCGGAACAACTTTACATTCCAAATGAGCAAAACAACATTTGCTACTTAATGAACTCGGTGAAGCTCAAGTTCGAAAAATAGCTGAATCTCACCATAACTAGCATTAGCCGATTCCGGTATGTCGGTTACCAACCTGATAAAAAAACAAGTTAGTTTTTTCTTCGATCGATCCACGATCACATTCCAATGGCACACAATTCGGATGATCTTACCAATGCAGATGCTCCCTCTTAGTCGGGTTGCTCGGGCTCGGTGCATCAGGATCAACCATCACCTAGTCAACACGACTAGCCGCGACGTTAGCAAACAAACATAAGTTTCACTCGAGACGAACCCAACTATATATGATCAACACTTACAAGTGTGTAAAGAGTCCTCGAATCGCGGCCCCGGATCTCGACCCTCGGCTCATTTACGACGGCCGACGGTTTGAGTTCGGACCCATTGATGACTTCCTTGTTGTTGTAGAGCACCCGGAGGGTCGCCGACTTGACGAAAGGGTCCAAAACGTCCCCAATGACATTGCCCACCACAAGAGGATCCCTAGACATAGTGTTTGTTGATGTCCTCCTCCGGGGATTATTGGTGGGTTCGACGAAGGTATTTATAGAGGTAGCCTGTAAATGATTGGAGCTAGCTAGCTAGCTAGCTGATTATATTGAAGACTGTAGCTAGCTAGCTCTTCCGATATTCCAGAGGACTCGGAATCTTGCTTTTTTGAGTGTAGAGCATTGAGCGAGTCCTTGTCGATTCAAACATCCACAAGAGCTAGCCGCCAGAAGATCTATCGATGGTGAATAAATCCGCCGACTTATTCTCAAGAACGATACGATCGATCGAAAAAGTTGGATTGCCTTTTGACCTCCACACCATGCACGCATTCATCGATCATCCAATCCCAATCCCTATCCCTTTGTGGAAGTGGTGGCGATCGATCGAGCTGCATGCAATGCAATATATATATGGCGTTATAGTTAAAGAGATTAATCTGCGGGGCTAGCTCGATCGACTTGAATTTTTGTTCCTTCCTACCTTCCTCGGTCTTTGTCACGGTGTACGTGGCATATATGTCGATTTAATGTAAGATAGATTCATCTACGTACGTTATATATAAGTGTATTGTTTTCGACGATAGAGATCTAGCTAGGAATATATCCAGCTAGCTGGAGGATATATGTAATGAGTGTGAGTTTAGTCGCTCGAATTGGAGATAGATAAAGAAAGAAAGAAAGAAAGAAAGAAAGAAAAAGTGAAGGTCTAAAGGGATATAAAGAGGAATCTAATTACATTGGTACATTTCCGTCTGTCTCACGCAAGCTAGCCTAGAAGAAGAGAACAAAAAAATGGAACCGTCACCTTACCCCCCTGGTCTCTATCCCACGGTGTCCAGAGGAGTAAATCACGGTTTATTGGTCGATTAAAACGTCTGAGTAGCCTAGAAGAAGAGAGCCGATGTGGCTGGTGGGCGATAGACGACTAATCGATTGGTTTGAAACTGGGCCAAGCAGATCATTTAGATATACAAACTACTGTCGTCGGAGTGAGTGGCTGATGATTGGTGGCAAGGCAATGATGAGAAGAATTAATGTGCAGGGCCGGCTTTTGTTGATTGTTTTTCTTCCACTCGTTTTATCCACTTCCAAATTAAAAAGAAAGAAAGGTGAGTGAGTGAGTGAGTGAGGAGGGAGGGAGGCCTAGATAGTGAAGTGATATATTCCGACTAAGGATAGAATTAAAGGGGAAGAAGAGTCTAGGGCCACTAAATGCATGGGCAGGATTTGTCTTTTATTGCACCAGCAGCCGCCGCCAGTGCCCTTCACTTGTTCAGGTGGGTGGCAAATGAAATGACTAAGGGGAAATAATGGAGGATTGTGCCACACAGCCACAGTCCACAGGCAATTTAGAGAATGGATATATGTTGTATTACATGCCAAATTTGGTGCGAGACAAGACTGGACAGATGAGATGATTGCTTAGACTAATTATACTTGTGCAGATCAGGCTAGGCTAGCTAGGTTGTATGTGGCACCAACTCCAAATGAGCATTGTCTACCATGAAGAAGAAAGGACAAAAATCAATACGCCCTTTCAACTTCAGCTTTTTAGCTTCAGCTGAAAATTTTAAGATGATTGGTTAGATTCTTTAATTTTTCATCGATCATATGAAAAAATAAAAAATATTCATTGTAGATAGATGATTTATCAATCGGCTTTTTATCAAAGAACGTATTCAAAAATTGATATTTACTAAAAGAGTGATGATAGAGAGTGAATTTAATGAATGAGATGAATGACTGCAGTTATTTATACACGTCCATCATGATCAAACCGGCTTCGCCGAAAACTATATACTGAATGATGAAATTATTCATATTGATCTTTATGGTTCTTGATTAATTACCTTATTTTTGATTCACATCAAGGTCTTTGTGTGTCAAATTCCATTATTATTTTATTCTTATTATTATCATTATCTTTAGTACATGATTTTATTTTCACCAAAAGACGCACTGATTTTAATGAACTTTCTCTTATACCCCTCCTGTTAATTACTGTCTTTCTCTTTCTCTTTCTCTCTCAGTAACAAATTCCGAGATGTCTGCACATGTTTTTTCAGACTTTTTATTAATTATTATGTTAATGTTGATCAATTGAGAGTCAAAACCCAAATAAAATAAGAATTCAAATGCTAAAATAAATAAAATGAACACTATATGCCCCGCTAGATGTAAAATTTAAACTATCTGAATATGATCCGTAGTGTAACAGCTAGCAAGTATCTTACTACAATTTATAATAAGTTGTTATGGTTCTAACTCTAAACTCTAAAATCCAATTCAGAAATAAAGAATCTAGATCAATCAAACAACTTAGGGGTATTTTAGATAGTTCATGTCCAATAAGATGCTCATTATAAAAGGGATATCCATTCGACAATTCGTTAATTTGCTCATGAAAAGAAAAATGTAAAAAATGCTATAAAAGAAAGGAATGTTACAACGATTCAAACTTTGTCTTGTGTGAAATAGTCGAGGATCAATCACGACACAAGCTAAACGATTCAAATCTCATTGTGGCAACGGATTCGAATAGTTCAAAAGCACAATTAATAGTGAGGGGTACATAATTTTTACATACCAAGCAAGAATAATGATCAATGAGAAATCTACACCACTTTAAACTCCATCTCCACCGCGCATAGGCGAACGTGATATTTTTAATAGATCGGATGCAAACCATATAGGAAGATAGCATCAAAAACATGAGTATCATGACCACACAATTATGGAACAGCTGATAAGATAAAATGAGAAACTATGCAGTGGACAGCTAGAAAATGTACTCTGGTTTTTCGAGGATGAAAGGTGCAACTTTAACATCAAATTGTCTTCCCTCAGGTCTGCTTAACCTAGAGCCCCAAGGAAACAAGATCAGGCTTTGAGAAACAAGAAAACAATGTGTAGCTGTTGGAAGATGTTGATTAGCTGGGGATACCTGCCAGGAACAAATGTAAATGAGCCCTCGACAGATCCAGGCACACCGGGTACGGGAGTGCAACTCTGATATACAAATTCTTCCTTACCAGGAAGTAGGAGTGGATACTGCAGAAACATCAAGGAGACTTTCACTGCTTAAGTTACCCGAATTCACTGTATGATAAATTCCTCACGATGCACTAAATTTAATCGGTATCCGAAGAAATAGAAATGATACCTGTCCTATTACAGCTTCTCCATGCACATTGGACACGATCGTATCTTTGGAACGGATAATCCAGTGACGTGAATAAAGCTGGCATGAGGAGTAATACACGCCATCCAACATACATCCTTCAGGCAGGAGCGACATGCGAATTGAGTAAGAAAAGTAGTAACTTTCTGCTCCTCCATTGGCATCGGAAGCTTCCGGCACAAAAACAGCAGAGGCACGAACCTAAAATATCAGTTACTGCATTATAGCAAAGCCAATAATTGCTTGGTACTGCAACTCAAAGAATATATCAAAGAACTGCTACAATTCCTAGTTGATTAGCAGCGGCTATATGAATCTTTTGTTTTGCTGACTATGTCTGTGTAATATTATTTTTGATTCCGACAATATTTGTAAATTTCATGACTTCCCAGTAGGAATCACAATGTACAACATGGTCACATTATCATCATAAAAAAATCCACATGATCGAGTGATTAGATATTGATCAATGTAATTCATTCCAAGAGATGGCAATATCAGATAGCTGAATTTAAAATGGAATTGGACACTAAAGTTTTGAAGGAGCTCAAAAAGATTAAAGAAACAGTGTTCTATGTGCTCTGATCAAGGATGAAAGGTCAGACTGGCTGAACAGCAATCATTTATTTGTCCTCCCTAATCTCTCAATCTAATACGCACTTTGAAAATACGAACTTCACATGGTACAAATGTAACAATTTCAAGGCGTCGGAAAGAGAAAACAAATAAATCGATTAAGAATAATTGTTCTTCTGGAAACATTATAACAGTGTAGTTAGAAAAAATAATTATTATAGACAACTATTAGTTTCTGTACCTGAACGCCATTAGTTACTGCAACTGAACAATAAGGTGAAGTCTCTGGAAAAAGGCATATACTCCTAGAACTTAGGTCGCAGGCTTTGATCATGCCACTTCGCAGTCGCCTATTGTGCTCTTCTAACCACAACAGAAGTGCATCTTGTGGCATATCAAAGTTAGCATCAGCTGTTAGCCTTACCAATTCTTGAGGTACACATGGCATCATTTCTCCATTTTCTAGCAGATTCCTTGTGCCAACATAAAGTTGACCACTAGAACAATTTAGGACAAATAGCTTTGGCCTGTAGAAGGATGATGCCACAATAATGTATTTGGGCATAGTAGACACCCACACCTCTCTGGTTAGTTTTTTAGTTTGTGCCACAACCATTCTTAATGGCAACAAATGGACATTTACCAAATGATCATAGAATTCATATCCACCTATAATCCCCAAATCAGCAAGAGCCTTATTTTTAGCAAAGTTTGAAGTGAATGTCTCCTGACCATCACACAGCCTATACAGCACCTTGGTTGGAGCAGGTAACTCAACCCCAAGTTTTTTCTCAGCCTGCTGTATTTCAGCTTCAGAAACACCCTTCCTCAAAGTATCACTGATTTCAGGAAAATTATCAGACAACCAACTTCTTATCGAAGTCCAACATTCCTTGGCTCTTTTAACTAACGACAAAGGGTACATGGAAAAGGATTCAAACCAACTTTTGTATGCCTCCTGCAAAACACAATACACTTTTGAAAACTTTCATGTTCAGTTGATCTCAACATTAGAAAAAATGTCCATTATTACAAACTACAAAAAGAAAAGACAATGCAGAAGGATATTAAATTGGCTGGGTTTTGTTATACAAGAAGACTTAGTTTTGTTACTGCATATGTTGTCTCACCGATCGACAGCTCAAACAATAAACCCATCCTGAAAATCAATAATAAGAAAAAAGTAGCTTAAAACCAAACGACAATGAATTCAATTGGTAAAATTGTGTGAAGTAAAATTCACCGCGTTCAACTTCTGTAAATGTACCGATAGTAAAGATTAAAGAAGAATTCTATTTCAGTGAAGTGATTTTCTGCAAAACAAGTTTGCCTCCTCTAGTCTGGTTTTTCTTTGCTGCCAATAGGTGAAGGTAACCTCTTGATTTGATTCTGCACAGAAGGATCAATGCCAAAGTTCTAATTGCAAAAGAAAGGGATCACTCTAGCAACTGCAGTTTTATTTTTTGTAACAACAACTTTGAAATTGTGATACACCTACTTCAGCTTTGTCGGGTGGAAATGAGAGAATGGGTGTGCATCAGTAATCTCTTAGCTACTCCTTCATCTGCTTGCTTCAGTTCCTATTTTCATGGAGAACACACAATATGGCTCCTAGAGCCCCCTGGTTACCTATTCAATACCATTTGCCAAGGTTATGCTGGGGTCTACTTTTGCTAGAGCAGAACAAGATAGGCTTCGAAGGACAGTAGGCTACCCATATCTGCTCTGGAATTGGTATCCTTGTGTTTATTCCTAGCTTAACCAATCACCCAATGGGGAAAAGACCCAGAATGCCAACCTAATGAGAAAGTTAAAGAGGATATCAAATCTTTAACCTTCACATAGGACTCTTCAAATTTTTCCCCTTTTTTGGCTAGATTTGAGCAATCAATATTTTGTTGTCGATCCTCTCTGATGCGGGTTCAATAATGCAATCTTTCGGAAACCATAACTTTTAACCCGGAACTCGGAATCGGGCTTTGTCGGTGGTCACGCATGCGTATTTCAAATATCTACGTTTATTACATGAGAACCCGTAACCGCCAAGATTTGGGCTCAAATTCCACCGTTTAGGCCCTGAACCAAGCCTTGAACATATTTTTACTATTTTGGGGAATATCCATTTTTATGGTATTTTGGATATTTTTAGTATTTCTAGTATATACGGGTTAGGATTATCCTTATTAGCGTTATATTTAATTAATTAGGATCTCTATTAAGAAGTTTCCTTTTCCAGTAAGATTTCTTTTCTTTATGTAAAGGTAGGAATTGAGATCCATATGTGAGGATTTCTTTCTTTCTTTGAGTCGGTCTAAAGTCTATATAAACAATTGTTTGGGTCATTGTAAGACATTTTTTGATTAATGCTATTTTTCGGCTAAGCCGTTATTTTTCTACTTCCTGGTATTCTTCTACGAATCAACAGGTTTAGAAGATCGTTTTCAATATTTGTGCGTGAATCAACGGATTCGATAGTCGATTTTAATATTCATGCACAAATCAACTAATTTGATAGTTATCTGCTACATCACTCTCAAATAACTTACTTTCAAAGTCTTTCTAGGTTTTGCTTATGTAATCATATAAAAATCTTATATTAATATTGGTGTGCTAGCACACCAGATCCAACTTTTAATAAAAAAAAAGGAAAAAAAGAGAGAAAAAAATGACCATCTTAAAGAATTGTGAATGTTAGTATAAAAATCCTTATAAACCTTTCTCCAAATTTAGCAGGTTATATATTCTCTTGTTAAATTCATTTGCCTGTTCACAACAATGGTTTTTATTATTCTCTATCAATTTGCTCCTGAAATTCTTTTTGCCGCCTCCTAAAGTAAGAGGCCATCACCCATCAGGAGTTTATACTCACAAAATCTATATGAAAAAATAATTTCAGACGAACTGTTTTGGTGTGTTGTTGTTGTCCATTCAGATGTCCAAAGGATGCCTGAACAAAGAACTTCAAAGGTATAGACATCTTCAGAACTTACCAAGAGGTCTACTCCTTCATTCCGCTTTAAAAATGTTAGGCACAATCAATACCACGCCAATCAATCATCTTTACCCACACGGACGACGCCCTAAAGTTGGGAATTTTCAAGCCTAAACACACTCCCAAGGCGCTAAAGAAGGGATTTGCCACGCTCTCTGCCTCGATCGGAAGCCTTGATATTGTTTATAAAGATCGAAAAAGAAGAGAAAAGAGGGAGAAGACTCCACCTTGAAGGAGGGGCAAAGGGCTCCGTCGGGATCGAGGGGTCGATCGTAGAGGGCAAAGTCGCGGGCGCAGAATTGACGCCAGAGGGCGTCATCGGAAGAGGCGGAGCGTAGCCTAGTGCTGACACAGGCGGCGGCGGCGGCGTGCTTGGCGTCGAGCTTGAAGAGGATGCTCTCGAGCACAAACCCGCCCAACGACTCCAACCCTGCCGCCATCTTCACCCCCTCCCTCTGACTGACCCTTGTTCCTGGGAGAACTGCTCGACCAATAGCAGTAAATAAACAAACAAACAGACAAATAAATAAATAAATTCTCCAAAAGTAGAGTTTGCGATTTCCACTACATATTATCTAATTTATCAAATCACGACACTTACTAACTTTTAAAAAACTCAAAACACACCCTTAACTTTAATATTTATTAAAGAGTATATTTATCTTTCTAAAATAGTCCTCCATCCATTATACTCTTGAATTTAAGAGATAAAAAACAAAGTCAATTATTTGTTTTGAGACTGTAATGAATGAATGGGTATTTTATAAATTAAGTGTGCCTTTTAGTGAATATTAAAGTAAAATATTTCTTAAATGTCAGTGGGTGAATTGATAAATTTATCTAATAATTACAATAAACTCCTAGATTTGTTTATTAATTATTGGAAAAGAGAGTTTGTCCATCTAGTGTACTTCAATTTAAATAGTGACTGTGATTCCCTAATTAGACCACCAACTTTCTTAAATATAAATTTATCTTAAATTTTTAAAAATTTGATTAAAAATTTTTAATTAGCTCCGATCTATTTCTTAAATTTAGATTTTATAAATAATACTCTTTTAAATTTAAAAAATAGAACATATGTCCTAAAAATTAAAATATTATCTAATTTAGGAGAAAAAAATGAATTGACTGATGAAAATGGATATTACATGAGGAAAATGTTGACTACGTAGTAGACGAACCTGGAGTAACTCGTCTGGCCTCACGAAAATTTTCCACCGGTTACCAGGGTAAATCGGGAAGTGCTCGCAGTGGACGGTCTAGAAGCTCAACGTCTCAGGGTGCGCGTCCCATTTGAAAGAAAAAATCTTATAAAATACGTCATAGCTAAGAATCGAACCATGAATATCTGGGATAGTGATTAGCCACCCTACCACTGCACCATAGCGGGGGGGGGGGGGGGGGGGACAGATGGATATTACATAAGGGCATTAGGAGGTTTATAGCATGAAATTCATACTATAGATCTTCCCTTATAAATCTCACCCCACTATATTGGTGGAGTTTATAACTTTTTCTATAAATCTCACCCCACCATTGCTCGGGGAACCGGATTTATACTGCATCCAAAATATTTAATGCTGAGAGAATTTAATATTCTTTTTTAAACCTTTTGTTGGAGATTTTATGATAACGGAAAGAGATTTTTAAAGAGTGAGATTTTTAATTTTTGATATCTTAACAATGTGGTTATACTCTAAAAAAATGATAAATTATAGAAACCTAAAGAGAGAAAAATTAATAAAAAGTAAAAATATGATAAATTTTAGAAAATTTGATGTATTGTACCGTGAAAAATAGATATCTAAATTTAATAGAATAGTTCTATTTTAAATTTTAAATTTTGTATAAGGAATTTAACATGAATGCTATTAGGGCATTTGTGATGGGGTTTATGTTATAAACTTTTCATTATAAACTCCACTCTCATAATATGGGCGGAGTTTATAATTTATTTTATAAATCGGTCTCAAAATTTTGAGACAGATTTATGTTATTCTTTTTAGTATAAACTATTTAATATTTATGATAATAAGATAATAAAAGAAAGTTATTAGAGAGATTTATGACAACGGAGAAATTTTTACAAGAAGTAAATTATGTTTGGTACATTTATTTTTCTTTTTCATTTTCTATAGAAAATGTAATATCCCAGAAAACGTATTTGATTTGTATTTTTTAAACTTATTTTTCAAAAAAATGAAATAAAATTATTTTTTTAAATTAATAAAATATATTTTTTAAAAATAAAAAATAAAATAAACCAAATACTACAAAATGCTCCCCAGGACAGTCGGAGCATAAATCTCAGTCATTATGCCCCTATCTTGTTAGGATAAAATATAAAATAAAAATAAAACTAAAAATAAACTAAAGTAGTAGAAACATCTGGCCTATTACTGTGATTTGTGATTAATATATTGCGAAAAACTAAAGTCAAAATTAAACCAAAAGAATAATTTTTTAAGGTGATTAATTAATCTGTAGGATGATCGAAACTATATATATATATATATATACCGTGATCGAAAAAATGCCGGAAATCTTTGAAATTTAGCGCCATGCGCAGGTGGATTAATCTGTTAAGAAAATATCGTAGGATAATTGAAACATCATACATAATTAAATACCTCCAAGAATAAATGATCGTAACTTGTTCCGCAATCAATCTTCAACCTTCAATCTTCAATCCGTCCATCGGCCGCGATCGACATGGCGACGAGGTTGACAAAGGGGAGCAGAGTGGAGGTGATGCGGCGAAACGCCGACGACTGCCGCACGCCGCCGTATTCATGGCACTGCGGCGATCTCCTCTCCTTCAATTCCAGGCAGTTCATCGTTCGCCTGGACGACCCCGACGTGCCGGTGCAATGCGTTCGGAGGGACTGAATCCGCCCCTGCCCTCCTCCCTTCGTCGGCCGCTTCCGGTGGAATGCCGGGGACCCGGTCGAATTGTTCCAGGACCACGCGTGGTGGCCGGCGAAGGTCGTCGACGTGGACGATGTCAGTAGGGTCGTCGATGTTTGGCGCTGGAACTCGACGACGAAGATCCGAGTTCACCCGTCCATGCTCCGGCAGAGGAAACAATGGATTCACGCGAAGTGGTCGCTGATCGATGAGTTTGAGGTATTTATAAATTACGACATCGATCAAAAATGATATCGAGTTAATTAATTTTACGCTTCTTTGTCTGACATCTGTAATGGCAGGCACAGGCAGAGGCAGAGGCAGAGGCAGAGGCAGAGGTTCTTTCCGGTGGCGGCTGCGGCGGTGGAGCTCCGCCGTGCGACGACAGAGAGTCCTGCAACATGTCCGGTCGGAAGAGGATCAGGAGTCCGTCGGAGGTGGAGAGCCGTCCCCGCCGGCGGCAAGTTGTTTCCCGGACGTCTTCGGTGGATTATTCCAGTGATTCGACATCGTCGTCTTCGGTCAACAGTCCGGATTGTTAATATTGTTAATTAGTTGACACAATATTACAATTTCGTAGGTCAATTTGGTAGGTTGATATCGTTTGTCGACTGTGAACGATGCAAACTGTAGTGCATTTATGAACTCTGTGTTCAGCAGGTGGACTACTTTTCAGTTGTTTCATGTATCGGTCGGACGATTTAATTGTAACGAAAGAATGTTTAAGCTATCATTTTAAATATTCATGATTTAATTTTTAATTATAATATATTTTTTTAAAAAAATTAAATAAATATGAATCTTGAGACGTTGTGTTTCTGGAATATCCACGTGTTATTCTTGGTATTTAGGACTGGAAGACGCGCAGGGTCGGAGTGGAGGTGAACTGGAGCGTCCGATCGACTATGCAAATCAGACAGGAGTTGGAGATTAATTAGCGGATTAGCCATCTGTAGCCCAGGTGAACGGATCGACTATCTGCTCTATATGTTGGTAGCTCGGTTGCGTGTGTTGGCAACTTGGTTGTCTGCTGAGCGTGTTGGCAACTCAACTGTTTGCAAGGGAGACTAGGTCCCATTGACCCCCCCCCCCCCCTCCCCCCCCCCCGACTTTAACCTAGTTTAACCTGTTGATTTTAGCATTTTTCTTAGGAGTCCACTGCATCTCTCTAAATTACAAGCCTCCCCTTGAAGTCTAGTCGAAGGAGACCCGAGTCCGACTAACTGAACTAAGTCTATTACCAGATTTAATTATTTTCGACTAAGAAATCAAGGGAAAATCAACCAGCCTCCCGAGGGGTTGTCGAAAATATCAGTCGAGTGATTGCTTAGCATTGAATTGGACTAAGAGCTGGAGGATTTTGGTTTGCTTAGAATTGGCTTGGAGGATGCCAATTTGCTTGCTAATTCACTTTTGTCTTTTTAGACAGTGTTGAGCAAGAGATTGAGTTGAGCAACTACTGAGTGACAAGTAAGTGGCAGAGTAGAGTAGCAGAGCAGAGCCAACCAGGGTGGATTGAGCGAGCAACAACTGAGTTATGCAGAGTGTTTGAGTCATGTTGGACGAGTGACAATTTCGTGTATGACAAACGACTAAGTATAGGTGTCGATAGAGTGCCAATAAAATGACAAGCGATCGGCTAGCTAGAGAGAGAACCAAGCGAGTGGTTGCGAGTGGTGAGCGTGCGACAGAGTAGAGTCATGCGAGCGGTAGAGTGAGCGACAAAGTGGCTGAGTGTCAAGCAAGTGGCAGAGTAGAGCAGTGCAAGCGGTAGAGTGGTTGAGCAGAGCTAAGCAAGCAGCTAAGCAGAGCCAAGTAGAGTGGCTAAGTAGAGCCATGCAAAGTGGTTGAGTGCCAAGCAGGCACCTGAGCAGAGCCGAGCAGATTGGCTAAGTATAGTCATGCAAAGTGGTTGAGTGTCAAGCAGGCGCTTGAGCAGAGCCAAGCATAATGGTTGAGTGCCGAGCAGGCGGTTAAGCAGAGCCAAATAGAGCGACTGAGTGCCGAGCATGCGACTAAGCAGAGACAAAGTGGCTGAGTGACAAACAAGCGGCTGAGCAGAGCCAAGCATAATGATTGAGTAAAGTCAAGCTAAGTGGCTGAGTGCCAAGAAGGCGGCTTAGCAGAGCCAAGCAAAGTGGCTGAGTGCCGAGCAAGCGGTCAGCAGAGCCAAGAAAAGTGGCTGAGTGTCGAGCAGGCGACTGAGCAGAGGCAAGCTGAGTGGTAGAGTGAGCGACAGAGTGGCTGAGTGCCGAGCAGAAGACTGAGCAGAGCCAAGTAAAGTGGCTGAGTGCCTAACATAAGGTTGAGCAGAGCCAAGCAGAGTGGCTAAGTGTCGAGCAGAAGGCTGACCAGAGCCAAGCAGTGTGGTTGAGTGCTGAGTAGGCAACTAAGCAGTGCAAGCAGAGCGACATAGCTGCTAATTGTTGAACAGGCGATTGAGTAGAGCCAAGAAGAGTGGACGAGACGTATGAGCAAGTATATTTACAACTTACTAAGGAGTAAGAGTCTGGAATGCTGATCAGAAGAGTATATTAAATCGTGGGATGTCACGTTTGATCTACCGCGATCATGAGATGTATGAGTAAGCACACTTATAATTTGTTAAAAAATAAGCGTCTAGAGGTGTATGAGCAAGCAGTTGATGGACGTATGAGCAGTCAAACTTATAACTTGCTCTGTAGGATGATCGAAAAAATAAAATCAAAAATAAACCAAATGAATAATTTTTTAAGGTGATATATATATATCGAAAAAATGGCGGAAATCTTTGAAATTTAGCGTCATGCGCAGTTGGATTAATCTGTTAAGAAAATGTCGTAGGATAATTGAAACATCATACATAATTAAATACCTCCAAGAATAAATGATCGAAACTTGTTCCGCAATCAATCTTCAATCCGTCCATCGCCCGCGATCGACATGGCGACGAGGTTGACAAAGGGGAGCAGAGTGGAGGTGATGCGGCGAAACGCCGACGACTGCCGAACGCCGCCGTATTCATGGCGCTGCGGCGATCTCCTCTCCTTCAATTCCCGGCAGTTCATCGTTCGCCTGGACGACCCCGACGTGCCGGTGCAGTGCGTGAGGAGGGACTGCATCCGCCCCTGCCCTCCTCCCTTCGTCGGCCGCTTCCGTTGGAAAGCCGGCGACCCGGTCGAATTGTTCCAGGACCACGCGTGGTGGCCGGCGAATGTCGTCGACGTGGACGATGTCAGTAGGGTCGTCGATGTTTGGCGCTGGAACTCGACGACGCCGATCCGAGTTCACCCGTCCATGCTCCGGCAGAGGAAACAATGGATTCACGCGAAGTGGTCGCTGATCGATGAGTTTGAGGTATTTATAAATTACGACATCGATCAAAAATGATATCGAGTTAATTAATTTTACGCTTCTTTGTCTGACATCTGTAATGGCAGGCAGAGGCAGAGGTTCTTTCCGGTTGCGGCGGCGGCGGCGGCGGCGGCGGCGGCGGCGGCGGAGCTCCGCCGTGCGACGACAGAGAGTCCTGCAACATGTCCGGTCGGAAGAGGATCAGGAGTCCGTCGGAGGTGGAGAGCCGTCCCCGCCGGCGGCAAGTTGTTTCCCGGACGTCTTCGGTGGATTATTCCAGTGATTCGACATCGTCGTCTTCGGTCAACAGTCCGGATTATTAATTGTTAATTAGTTGACACAATATTATAATTTCGTAGGTTAATTTGTTTGGTTGATATCGTATGTGGCATGAGGTGAAACCATCGCCCTCAGTATTTCGTCAGTTTGTCTCATACTAACATAGAAGAGGTAAATGACGATACCGTTTGGTTGATATGATTGGTTTTTGGACTGTAAAATGATTTGATTATGTATATATTAGAAAACAATTATTATATTAAAATGTAATCTGTAGTGCATTTGTGGACTCTGTGTTCTTCATTTGGACTACTTTTCAGATGTTGTTTCATTGTAAAAGAAAGTGAAAATGAAGGTCTATTAAATATAGAAAAATGATAGAGTGAAAATGGGAGAGTGAATGATAAAATGAATGGTGTGATATTTTACATACAACGATTTCCGACGGATTTATCGTGCCCCCCAGGATATAATTTGATTCGGGACGGCGGTCGAAGGTCATCGATGATGTCAAGCAATAATCGAACATGTACATATAAAATGTCACGTCATTCACTTTACTGTTCATTCTCCCATTTTCACTCTCCCTGTCATAGCTCTTAAATATATTGTGTTAGGTTTGGGAGGCCGCGGCTAAGTTATTCTTCTGGTTTCTCCTTATCTTTTAATAATTTTATAGAGGAATATATTTTATTTAATAATAAAATTATATATAGAAATAATTATTATCAAACATATAAATTAATTATATAGGTTTCGTCGTACTAAAATATAATAATACTAATATTAAATGAAAATAAAGATTATTAAGAGTTTAGTATAATATTTTTAGATGTACTTTGGTTCTAAACTTTGTAAAAGCTCACACACTAATAATTGAGTGAAAATTATAAATATATATATATAAAATAAAAAATGAAATTTGTTAATGACGAGAGATATTAATACAAAATAACTATCGAACACTATGTTTTCAATTCTCTTATAGATAGATAACAATATAAATGAGTTCACATTTTTTTTTAATTCTTAATTTTTTTCACATTTATAAATTTATAAATCTTTTTTAAATAAAATATAAATAATAATAATCTTAAACCGATATAAACAGTGAACCATCATAATTTACTATTCTGAAACGAAAATTATAATCACATTTGAAAATTAAAATTAAATTGAGAATTTTAAACGGTCAATCTAGATGTTTGAAAAGACAAGGAACTAAATTACACCTCGTTAATTAGTATAGAAGCAATGGAACATTGTCAATTATTTGAGAGTTAAAATCTGATAAAGTTATTTTGTCTATTTTGTCTATATACTAGTCACAATATTCGAATTAGTAGTCATATAATTTATCTCTTCTTTGTTGATCCTGAAATAGATTGACGGGATGTTAGGATAAACGAATTGACTTTTATCACATATGGAAACATTGCCTAGGTAGATGATTAAACATATTTTTATTTGTTAATTAATTATTAAAATAATGATAAAATCATTTTTTTTTCTAACTGCTTTTTCTTTCATGACTATTGAAATCCTATTTAATATAGATTTAAATAAGAATTTATATTCTTTATCAACAACTTTTAACTAATTTAATAAAATTCAAAATTAAATTAAGCTCATATCTTTTTCTTTCAACTTTGAAAATAATTCGAAGACTTATTATTAATTTTAATTTGTTATCTTTTAAATTTTAAAAATTTAAAAAATAAAATTAGCAATCTTAAAAGCACAAATTTAAAAAATAAATCTATAATTATAAATCTTATAAAAAATCAAATCTTAATCCAAAATTAAAATTTTAAAAAATAATTTATTAAATTCAAAAAAGCTATTTTCAAAATTTAATTCAAATTTATATTTTAAATTTTCAAAATTTAAATTTCAAATTTTAATTAACTAAATAAATTTTTATCGGTGAAATAAAATTTATATATATTTATGTATTATATTACATAAGAAAGATTTAACTACGATAGTTAGCATGGTAAAAATATGATAATTAAATAGAGGGATGTGATAATCAGTTAAGTAACTTTATTAATTTATAATTATAATCACGGTGATTATTGAATTATACACAGTAGTATACAAAGATATATATTCAATATAGATATTATAATATTTTTAGAAAATAAAAAATAATAATAACTAGAGTCGAGATAAACATATTTAATTTTATTACAAAATTTTATTTAAAAAATCTATATAGAAGAGATTAGAATTTCCACCGAATCAATAAGGGCGATTATTGATTTATACACAAAAAAAAAACATACTGTAGGACAGTTACAGAATACAGTTACGGTGTGTTTATACTGTGATTGGGGGTTATTTTGATAATCTTGATTATCCATCCAAGATTATCAACGAAAATCTTATTTGATTTAGATAATTAGTGATTCTCAAGTAATGATCGATGCCCGACGATCGACGGCCGACGACCACCATCGACGGCCGGCGGTCGGCACCGATCGTTGGCGGTGGACATCGACAGCCGGCCGGCAGCCACCGGCGATCTACGTCGATCGCGACGTTCGGCCCTGACAGCCGGCCTCCGGTGTTGGACATCGACTGCCTACACGAACACTGACGATCGACGTCGACGCCGACACAGATGTCGCCGACGAATATTTTTTTAATTTAATATTTTAATAAAATTAAAATATTAAATTAAAGATTATTACTTCCAAATAAATAAGATTTTATTTGATTACCTAAGTTAAATCAAATAAATTCAGGTTATGTTTCATTCTTATTACCTTAATTATTGATTACATAACTAAAATTATATATGGTAACTTGAACCTAATGCACTTAGAGTAAACTATATTTTTAGTTTGCAAATTATATTTTTTTTTCCATTTTAATCCTCTTATTTATATTTATATTTTCTAATTTCATTTTCTTTTTCAAAATTTGAATTGGATGTTGATATGGAAAATAAATTTAGAATTTGGTTTTTATTGAATAAATCGCCCCCTAATAATTAGTAATTTATAATATTTGGGCGTGCCTCGTGATAAAATGCCAGTCAGGGTATATGTGCAAAAAGCCACTGCACCCTCTCCGACGACCACAAATATCTCGCCGGCTCGCGTTCATTCCACCGCCATTCGCCGTCGCCGCTGCTATTTGGTCGCGAACAGCCGACGATTACGCCATTCTGAAGTTGCGATCTCGACCCTCAGCGCCTGCCTTCTGATGCGGGAAGCGAGCGACTTTCCTCTCTCGAGATCGAGCAGCCATCGGCTTTCCCCCTCTCCGACGGTGTGACGGCATCACGCCTCTGCCATAGAAACAATAAGCGAAAGGTGTTTTTCATATGTTGATGGCATGCGGGATTTCTTATTCGAGTTTCCATCTCTTGTTCAGTTCTGGAGGTTCGCGCTTATCTTCTTCTTGTTTTTTCCCATCATCCTTCCCTTAGTTGGAGGGCAATGCAACAAGATTTAAATCTTTAATAGAAAATTTACGAAGATAATGGTCAGGGTTTATATTTCAAGAAGAATTTCATTTTTATGCTTTTGCATTTTGAATTCAATGTTTTAGAGATGTTATTTGCCGTCCTGATTTGTAAATCCTTATCGCATTGCTCCTTTCACTAGACCAGTTACTGTTAGGTTTGTGTAACTTAAGTTATTGCATTTTGATTTGGTAAACAACTTGATCCAATCATAAGGATTAAGCGATACGAGAATATGTGGGTCTGTAAAACAACAGTGCAGTAATAGAGTTGTTCCCAAGAAAATGAGAAGTAAATTAAGAACTTAGTATTCTAACTTTAGCATTAATTATCCGTGATTCAGTATCCATTTGCTATTTCTGTTCAAGATGCAGTGTAGCAGAAAATAGTAGTTTGCATAGGAACCATTCTTTAAAAACAAGAGAACTACCGCTGAAAATGTAAGGCTTATTTTGTGCACCAGGAAGCTTCTTGATGCCATTGAAACTACCATATGTCATGAAGACTAGAGTAGCAAATTGGTTTGTGCAACTAGTGTCGGTGAACAGCTGGAATCATTTTTTTTTCAGGAAATTTGACAGTGGTAGCAACCATTAATATAATTCAAAGGCAACCAAAGAGGAAAAATGTTTAAGATACTTTATATGAGTATGAGAAAATATAACCAAGATAAATCCTAGGCTTTTAGCTAGCATTTTGTAACAAATTGATATGATTGTGCTAGCAAAAATACTCAAAATAATTTGTGCACTGTATGAAATAATAATATATATGAATGCATAGTATAAACTTTAAACACGCATTACTAATATATCCAAAAAAGCAGGAAACTTTTCTATCAAATCTGTCAAACAACTGCTGTATGATAGCAATTCAATCTCTATTGACTGTGAACTTTATTAGACTCCTCAAAGAATTCACTAGATGCTAATTTCATAAAGAAGAGGTTAACTCAAATGATTAAAAAAAAAATCTTTTAGTTTACATAACTTGGATAAGAATCCTAGTGTTTCTTTCATCAATTAGCTGATTGTTTTGATTTTATCTGTTTATGTGAGTTGGATTTGCTTCCTTGCATGGAAGAGACTTATTGACAGGTAGGAAGTGTCTTCCTAGCCAGTTTCCAGGAACAAATTTTCTGTCTACTAGTATATGCTTTGTAAGTACTACCTGTGTTTTATTTGCATTGGCAGCTTACATTTTTGGGCAAGCATTTTCATCATTTATTAGGCTAATCTAGACATGGTTCTTGTGAAAATTAGGGCCATGGGCTACCACTGAAAGTTTTTGCATCAGGGAAATCTGAAAAGAAATTGAGAAAAGATGGAAAATCTTCCAAGACTTTTCTAAGAAAAGAACCGTCTCTAAAAGAACTTAAAAGAATACCAAATGAGCTACCTTCAGATGATGAAGCAAATTTTAGCTCCAGCACCGAAGTGCTTGCGGATAAATATCCTAGCCCTAGCAGAGGTCAAGTGCTTCGAGCTTGCATTGGTACATCATGTTTGCTACTTGCTCTAGGTGCATTTATTCGGCAGGTGAGGTTATTTTCTCTGTTTAGATTGTGCTATAAATGAATTATTCAAATAGAAAAAACTAAGAAGATAAATAAGTTTGTTATGCATTCTCCTTGATTACATCTCATGTTAGCACGGTGCAAAGAACCAGTAGTTTTACAAAGCTCCATATTGACCATGGACATGTGTTAAGAGTTAGCATATCAAGTAATCGGTTTTCTATTCTGTTTTATCTTCAAAATGAATTGCATATAAATGCTTTGATAGTTTTATATTGGGATGAAGAGAGAGGGAGCATCACCAAGTTAGAGAAACTCATTCAACGGTTTGACCAAACTTCTCATGAGAGCAAGGTGGTGTGAGCCAGGCATGATTTTTGTATGAAATATGGGGTGGAGTGCTCCTGCATTAAAATTTTGGGATGGGAGCATTTTAGTTCCTGCGGGTGAGTAGTTGTGCCTACATAGTTAGGGGTTTCTCCTCCAAGAGGTCCATGGGATTCAACCTCATATCTTTCACTGAGCAAGCGGCAATCTCCAAGGCCCAACCGGCACACTTTAGATGGTAGACAACTTTGGGTTAGTCTTGCTTTGAAAGGGAAGGCTAAGAGCTACCCTGCCTAATGGGCACGTCATTGAAATTCCATCTCCACCACACGGCTTGCTCGATCCTGTGCTCAGGTGATTTCTGGCAGTTCGTTAGGCACATGGAAACATTCTGAATTAGGAAACATTCTGAATTAGGGCTTCTTCACTAGATGGTTATCAATCTCACAGAAATGCATCAATGTGGTATCACTGCCTATGTTGCCAGGGTCACGAGTTCATTCAACCGCGAGCTACTCCAATGGATTGTTAAGGTGAAACAGATATCTAAAAATTCTGCACCTTTATACAAGCATGGCTTCGTAGTTTGTGGTGCCAGCTTTCTGTAATTATCTTTGGTAGGAGCTCTCATCCAGCTGATCTACTTTGTCTCAAATCTCTGTGGCTATGGAGGATCCGAATGCCGGATGCTGCCTGGGCTCAAGATTCTGTGTTCACTGCATTACATTGCATCCAGGATCATAATTTTTACATTCCCCAAATCTGCTGTGCTAGCTTCTGATCTCTCTTTTTTTTTTTATAATTCTTGACTCTATAATCTGCCTTGAGTCGATCTTTCCTGCAATAGCCTATGTATTCTGGTTTATATCGGTGACTTTTGTAGATTTATTCTGGTTTATATCAGTGACTTTTGTGAGCTATGATAGTTTAAATCTATAACATTGAGTGAGCAACCTGCTCTCTAAAAATCCTTTTTCAAGAAGAAAATTCTTGAGATATTTTTTCATGTTAAAATGACCCACTTTCTGTTTTCTTGTATTCAGTTAACCCATCTTGCATCTGCAGAAGGATGGGCATTAGTCAACCCATCAGAATTATCATGTAAGTGTTTGACACTCCATTTCGATACTTAGCAGCAAAATGCACATGGCATACTATATAAATTACTTTGTCAACAACTTGTTGATTGTGTCAAGGATTTCACTTCATCTTTTTTCTTTATGGCTGTGTGGCCTGCAGTTGATTTTGAGATGTGGCATCTCGAATTGATCTTGGGACTTGTGGTACTGATATCATCTGGCCGATATATTCTATTGAAGACATGGCCAGACTTTTCAAAATCAAGTGAAGCTGCGAATCAGCAAGTATGGTTGGTTTTTAGAAAAGATTCTAGGATTTATTCTTTATCATTATGCAATATTCAACATTATGTTGTTTAGGGACAAAGACCATTATATCTGCTAAGTTTACCTATCTTTTCTGAATACCCTGGAGTTTCATTATTGTTAAAATTCCCCCTTGTAGTTTTTAGCTTGACAGATGCCCTTAGATCTTTTTATAAAATCCGATCCTTTGGCCCCTACCTTGACTATGTTTTTGTAAAATATAAGGGGCACTTCACAAAAAGAAAATAGAAACTCAGAGGCATTTTGCAATGAAAGTTAAGCATTGGGAGGCATTATACCAAATTAGAAACTTGAGAAGTTTTGCAGTTTTTACTGACGAGCTGTGCCAAATTGAATAGCAGTTTTCTGCTAGTGCTTCTGCAGTTTTGTGTTGCTTCTCTTGCTATTTGATCTGTTACCTTCTGATGGCACTGTTCTTGTAGCAGTAGTAGATTGGATTTCTCCCGGCTTCTAATGGATCTGTGGTGAACTGTTGTTCAGTCTTTTGGACTTTTGGTTTTAAAAAAAATTGATTTTTTCATGATAATGAAATTCTATAGAAATTTTGCAAGAGTGTAGCCTTTCTGGGATAAAATGAAATTATACCAATTCTTCATCTGGTTTATGTTTGGGGATGTAAACCTTGCATGACTAACATTGATAAATTTTTGCATTTAAGGAAATCTAGATATCTTTTTTCCAGATTATTCAGATTCATTTCAACCATTCTCATTTCTATTATCTGGAGATAGAGAAAGCTAAGAAGTTTTATTGCAATATAGGAACAAAAGGTTAAGACCTTGTCCATTTGAACATGATTTAAATTATTCTTTGTTTTTCAGATCCTCAGTTCGCTTGAGCCTTTGGATTATGTTCTGGTGGCATTTTTGCCTGGAATTAGTGAGGTAATGAACTGCTGATTCAAGTTCTTTCTATACAGTTTGGTGCACTTAATGCTGGAATTTTCCTCCTGGCTTGAATGCTTGTTTGTGGACCTATGTCGTGTGTTATTGTCATTCGAATTTTCTCTCTTGTTTTTGTATGCTTCTACTCAACTATAAATATTATTTCAGGAGTTCCTTTTCCGTGGGGCATTGCTGCCGCTGTTTGGGCTTAACTGGATGAGTTCTCTGCTAGTTGGAGCTATTTTTGGAGTTCTTCATGTAGGCAGTGGAAGGAGATATTCATATGCAATCTGGTAAGTATCTCGAATCAATTGCTAAAAGTCTACCTTTAAAGTTCTTCTAGAACTCATGCTAAATAAAAACAACATTTTGATACCTTGTTCGCAATATCTTCCAGTCAAAGGTTTAATCTTCAGAGGATCTAGATAAAAATGATTAACGAGGTTGGGTAACGTCGAACCACAGACGATCAGCCTGGCCCCACGGAAGTTTCACACCGGCGGTCAGGGTAAATTAGGAAGTGCTTGCGGCGGACGGTCCAGAAGCTCAGCGTCCCAGGGTTCGCGTCCCATTTAGAGGAAAAAATCCTATAAAATACATCGTAGGTGGGGATCGAACTGCGGATGCCTGGGATGACAACTAGTCGTCCTTCCGCTGCACCATACTCCCGGGGCTCAGAGAATCTAGATAGAACATAGAGATGCTGGTGTGGTAGGTTATTTTTCTTCTTCTTTTTACAAGGTATAAAACGAGTGAATGAACAAGTTCATTTCACAAGGAAATGGTACATTTCACAAGGAAATGGTAAAAATGGAGCTTTGAGTACTGCCAAAGACTGTATTTGATAAGATGGTGAATAAAGGAAAGGGAGAGGAGAGAAGAAAGGATAGGAGGACATTTTCATCTTTCCCTTGTTTAAAATGGCTAAGATACCCTTGATTGTTCTACTCCTTCCCCAAAGAAGGTGTATTATAAACATTTAAACTATTGATTCCATCCATCCTTCCTCGCCATGCCATTTTGGGCTGGACTCCAAAATTCACCAAAATGAAGTCAGGATCGCCCGAGATCTCTACTCTTTTTCATAATGTGGCATGTAAGCTAGTGAAGGGCCTTATTTTTGAACTCTTTTCCTCCCCGTCCAACCAAATAAATACCCAGGCCCTAAGAGAGGCAGCAAAGAGGGAAAATTGGAGTCAACTTGAACCCCCGATGCAATTGCTCGTAGATTTAATAATTGCTACATCATCTCAAGGTGGTTGCAAACAATATACAAAATCTACTGAACAAGTCGCATACACACCATTTTATTGCAGGAATGCTTTCCTTCTAAAGGTTTTCCAAATCTAATTACCACCGTTAGCGGGTTGGTATGGTAAGTTTACTAAGCTTTATCCTGAAAGGCATTTTTCGATACTTGTCATTTGCCGCAACTGGAGTTGGTAACTGCCAAAGCTTAACCGACGGCATTGATGCCCACTTCTCCACTTTACAGAGCACCGTGTTGATTTGGTTTGAGGGAGAAATCTAATTCCTTTATCATGCTTTGTCCTCTTTTGGGAGGACTATCAGCAGAATTTCCCATTGAAACAAATGAGCTTGCTGCTGTTGTGAAACACATCCCATTGCTAAAATTGACTCTTGATTGGGCCGAAATTGGCGGCACAAACAAAGATTTGAAACTTTAAGATTTGCTTTGTAAAATAGTTGAGACTTTGGACTTCGTATCGTTGTATATCAATTTATGAATAGCTGGTCCATTGAGAAGCAGACATTTTGGATGTTTTTATGTCCACTAAATTTGTATTGTAAACACCTTTGCTTCTATAGAAGTAACCTCTTGTGGATTCTCATTAATTCAGGTCAACGTTCGTTGGCTTTGCCTATGGCCTCGCAGCGATTATTTCCTCGAGCGTCATCATTCCTATGGCATCGCACTCGTTGAACAACCTTGTAGGCGGTATTCTATGGCGCGTCACATCAGTTTCAAAGAAACAAGATGAGTGATTCTGCAAAACATCTTACAGAATGAATGTCATATTCATGGTCCCTTTTGTTTTATGAACTCCAATGAGTGGCGTACATGCCGTTTGTGTTTGTGAATACATTGCACAGGCATACGTCAAGTTACCTAAACTAAGTCAATCTTCAAACAATTTCATTTCATCTTTAAACAATTTCATATATATATAAATGCTTTTGGCGAGAGAGTTTGAATTTCATGTTCTTCCCTCATTTTATTGGAATCGTGTACATAGTAATAGAGAAAGATTTATGAAAATTTAACCCATGCATAAGTGCATTATAAATTATATGAAACTACAAACACTATGAGATACGCATAGTTTGCTTTAATACAAAATTAAAGAAACAAAATTATAAGGCGAGCATTGTATGTTTTTTAATACACATTCACTCTCTAGTATAGTGATCTTTCCTACGTGTTTATATCATATAATGCGTATATACAATGTTAATATATTTGAAAAAAGAAGTGATTATTGATTATGTGTGCTCAAAATAAGAGTCAATCCATAAGTAAAGAACAGTAGTAACTTCTTGTCATTCTCATTCCCACAAGAGAGTAAGTCCATTGATTAGTAAGGGAATAGTATGAACTTGTGATCATTCTCTTTTGTAGTAAAAGGATTATTAAGTTCATCTTAAGCTCCGTTCTCAAATTATGTGAAAGAAAACAAATTATGAAGTCAATTTGTAGTTGGCTACCAAATAGTTAGGGAAGGAGAGAATTTTTTTTTCCGATAGTATCCATCCGTCAGGAATTAATCTACATTATAGTAAATCTATCATTCTCTTATCAATTGGACATCCCATGGGATCAACGTAGGGTCATTCTCATTCGCACTAGAAAACGAGTCAATTCATTCTCTCGTCAACTGGACATTCCATGGGATCAACTTAGGGCCATTCTCATTCGCACTAGAAAGTGAGTCAATTCATTAGTAAAGGAACAGTATTAACTTGCGGTCATTCTCATTCACAATAGAGTGAATAATAATGTAAAAAAGGACAAGAACGGTTTTGCAGATCTACCAGCTTTAACAATCCACTTGTTGATGCCATGATCTTTAAGCATCATCCATCAAGTTCATCTCTAACAGTAGCACACTTCTCCATCACCAGCATTGCCAGGTCGAGACAAAGATCTCACAACTTACTTCCTGATCAACATTACTCTCTCCACACTGGCAGAAGCCCGGTGAGGAGCTTATATAAACCCTTCTCCCTTACAGCATGCAACAACTAAGGCAAATACTAGCGAAGAATGGGCAAGGCGTTATTCTTGCTCGCGGCTTTAATGGCAATGGCCTTTGGGCAAGGTACGAGCATCCCCTTCGGTGAGGAGGACCTCGCGACGGAGGAGAGCCTATGGGACTTGTATGAGAGATGGCAGAGTCACCATGGTGTGGCTCGAAGCCACTACGAGAAGCACCTACGCTTTGATGTCTTCAAGGAGAATGCCAAGTATATACATGAGTCCAACAAGATGGAGAAGGGATACACCCTGAGCTTAAATAAGTTTGGAGACATGACAAGGGACGAGTTTAGGAGCACCTATGCCGGGTCGAGGATCGACCGCCATAGCTTGTTCAAAGAAAGCAGAACGGGAAGGGGGAGCTTCATGTATGAGAATGTAACTGACCTCCCTAGTGCCGTTGATTGGAGACAGAAGGGCGCGGTCACTAGCATCAAGGATCAAGGCAAATGCGGTGAGCTTGATTTATAATCTAATTCCATTGCTATCAATTTCTAATTTTACACAAGGATTCTGACAATTCATTCAAATATCCTAGGGAGTTGCTGGGCCTTCTCGACTGTGGTTTCAGTAGAGGGGATAAACCAGATCAGAACTAATAAACTCATATCCTTATCGGAGCAAGAACTTGTCGATTGCGACACTAACACTAATAAAGGATGCCGCGGAGGCCTAATGGGTGATGCATTCAACTTCATCAAAGCAAATGGTGGAATAATCACCGAGGAAGCTTACCCTTATGTAGCTAAACAAAACAAATGTGACCTTCAAAAGGTATCTAACATGTAGCTTCAGAGTTCAAATATATAACCAATTCAATTGCAGTTCGCTAATAGAACATAAACTACTCTTGTAGGAAAATTCTCACATTGTGGTGATCGACGGGCATGAGGATGTTCCCATTGACAATGAGGAAGCTTTGATGAAAGCTGTAGCAAATCAACCTGTATCAGTTGCTATAGAAGCAGGGGATGGCAAAGATTTCCGGTTCTACTCTCAAGTAATTTGCAGACAAGAGTTAGTTTTCATTTAACATTGTTCTGTTCTAATATGCTTAAACCAACATGCTTGGCTACTTTCATCTACGACAGGGTGTCTTCGCAGGGAATTGTAGAACCAATTTAGACCATGGAGTTGCTATTGTCGGGTATGGAACATCTCCCGATGGGACGAAGTATTGGATAGTGAAGAACTCATGGGGGGTAGAGTGGGGTGAGCAAGGGTATATAAGGATGCAAAGAGGGATCCCGGCGAAGGAGGGGTTATGTGGCATTGCCATGCAAGCATCTTATCCTATAAAGACATCTCCCAACCCAATTTAACTACAACTGCAAGTCTAAGGATCTTTGAAGATGTATGCAGATGCCTAAGAAGAAATTTAGTTGCTAGTTAATAAGTTTTCTACATCCAAAACTTGTATACTTTAGGGTCGCAACATCTTGGTGTAAGCAACTATATTAATACTTTAAATAAGACAAAGAATGGAATGATAATGAATGTCTTTTTGATAATTTAATGAGGATTGAACTATCTACTTCTACTTCATCTTTCTGGGCTACATTATTTTTGTTTCTTTTCTGAAGTATGGAATTACAGCAGTGTTGTTGGAAGCTGATACATGTACGAAAATCGAAGACGAGAATGAATATGAATGGTAAAAATTCTGCCTTAACCTATTTGTTGTGATCCCTGTAATTCTAACAGTATGAACTTCAGATGATATCTTGCAAATTACAAATGCAAAAACTAGAAACCTTATGCATTACTCTCCCCTTTTAAATGAAAATAAAGAGTAGAATCTCAACTCTTTGCATAAGAAAGATCTTCAAGGTAGTAAAACAAAGTAATGAAACTAGAGCACTTAACTCATCAAGCACTTTCAAAATTCAAACTAATAAAGGACAAATTGCATGCTTTATTTTATTAAAGATAGTGATCAATCAGGACCATAGGATGATATGGGTAGCAGACCATACCAAACTTAACCATTCCATGTTGATCATCAACCGTAGCATCTAATCGGGTCCTTGCACCCTTTTCTAGCAGATTGCTTTGCTCCTCGTTTACCACCCTTCTCCAAGTACTGCTGATGGTATTCTTCTGCTTTGTAAAATTTCTTTGCTGGAAGAATCTCTGTCACAATCTCATTCTCCAGTTCCCTTTGTTTTTGCTCCAAGGATTCCCTTGCAAATTTAGCTTGCTCCTCATTGTAGTAATATATCCCTGATCGATACTGGGTGCCTATATCATTTCCCTGCCAAATAGTACATCAATACCAGATACCCGATCGTCAAGTGCTTGTGTGAATCTGATGCATTGCCTGTGATTAAGGCATTAGTTTCTTTTGGATATCAATCTCATTTGGGCACAATCTATTGAGATGACAAAGTCGAAGACCAACTAGAACTAGTGCTGAGTTTAATTAGTTGGCAAACAAAATAGTTATACTTAAAAAAACTGTCAAAACCGAAACATCTTCCAAATGTATGGTGAAGGACTTAACGTAAAGGAACCAACACATGATTGAATTGGTATAACTTAATATTAAACTAAACATTTTCTCTAAAATCAGTGATGTGGAGGTTTCTTTAAGCGCCTATGTGTCCTCTAGGTCAATATTTGTGTTGATCTAATGGTCAAAATCATGACGGGTCAAACTTGACCCAAAAGGTGGTCAACTTCATTCAAGTAAGGTTTATACTAGGATAAATTAGCTCAGCGCACTCATCCCTGTTGGTTAAGTCTCCAACCAAAGGGCCTTCATTATTTTATCTCTCTTTCCGCTCTCATCTCCTTCATTGTAAATCTTCGGAGCCTATATACTTAACTAATTCATTAACTGGTGGCTTGATTGTCCACGGGATTTTGACCGGAACAAATTGGCATCGTCTATGGGAACACTGACCCAAGACGCTGCGATGGTTAATACTAGAAGGACTGCTAGCAATTGTGACTGGTGGAGAGAGAAGTCGTGGCGGAGCAACAGTTATAACCCAAGAGAACGTCAATGACATGGTGTCCAAGGCAATGCAGGTTTCGTGCAGCAATACCCATTCTTGCAACCACCATTAGCAGGAGATCTTCCTCCTTTAGCATGCGCACCCCTTCCTACGGGTAAAAGAGTTTCACCCCTCATATGGGTCCCATTGGTCGTGACCTCAATCAACTGGGGTGTTGCACTCTTTGGTGAAGATTCACATGAATCACAAGCGAGATCAAGCATATTATTATCTCCCCGACTCTGCGGATGCTTGGGAGTCATGGGATCAAACTATTCCACCCCTCAACAGGATCGAGCGGATTATTCTCTCCTGGCTTCGCGGGCATTTGGGAGTCGTGAGATCGAGCCTATTATTATTCTCTCTCCGACTCCATGGACACTTGAGAGTCGTGGGATCGAGCTATTCTCCCAACGGGATCGGGTCATTTTCTCCCTCAGCGAGATTAATATTACTCTTCTCTCCCAGACTTCGCAGATACTTGAGAGACGAAGAATCGGGATATTATCTCCACGATAGTGGCAAAATCATCTCAAAACTATGCATCAGGCTCAAGTGCATATAGTTCTATCTTTCAAATATGAATTGTTGCTCTTTTTCGCAGTTTTACTTGAAGGCACTTCACCTCTCCTGACTCGGACATAGTCGGGATCGAGTTTTTATATATCCTGGTCATGAACCACGCATCTCTATCAACAATTGACCGTTTCCGTGCCTATTCTTTCCTGACTTGGACATAGTCGGGGTTAAGCTCATATATGTCGGTAAGCCTCCCCTGAGCACGATGTATTTATGCCGATAAGCCTCCCCAACTCCGTAGATATTTGGGAGTCGCGGATCGAGCAAGATATTATCTATGCTGGTAAGCCTCCCTTGAGCACGATGTCGGTAAGCCTCTCCCTGCCTCCGCGGACACTTGAGAGTCGTGCATTGAGCATGATGAGATGACAATCTACTCTCAATCTTAGCGCCAGACTCTCTTGCTGTCTTGGCCATAGACTCACTGTTAGTCTCGCGACAAACTCCCGCAGTTTCGGCCACAGTTATTAGTCTCAGCGCCAGATTCTCTCACAGTCTTAGCCATAGAATCCTTTTCCGACTCAACGCCAAATTCTCTCGTAGTCTCGACCACAGACTCCCTCTCAGTCTCAAGGCCAGACTCCTGTCGTCTCGGCCACAAACTCCCTCTCTGTCTCAATGTCAGACGCTCTCGCGATCTCGGCCACAAATTCCTTTCCCATCTCAATGCCAGATGCTCTCGCGATTTTGGCCATAGATTCCTTTCCAGTCTCAACGCCAAACGCTCTCGCGATCTCAGCTACAAACTCCTTTCTAGTCTCCACTGCAGACGATCTCACGATCTCGGCCACAGACTCCTTTCCAGTCTCAACACCAAACGCTCTCACGATCTCGGCCACAAACTCCTTTTCCATCACAGCGCCAGACTATCTCGCAGTCTCGGCCAAAGACGCCCTCTCAATCTTAGCACCAAACTTCTATCATCTCGGCCACACCCCCTATCAGTCTCAGTGCCAGATTCTCTCACAATTTGGACCACAGACTCCCTATCAGTCTCAGCGCCATATTCTCTCACAGTTTGGACCACAAACTCCCTCTCAGTCTCAGTGTCAGTTTTTCTCACAGTGTGGGACATAGGCTTTCTCTTAGTGTCAAATTCTCTTGCGGTTGGGCCACAGACTCCCAGTCAGTCTTAGAGCTAGATTATCTCAGTCTCGGCCACAAACATGTTCGGAGATTCTTTTCCCGACTCCTCAATCGAAAGACATTCAATCTTACGATAGGTTCAGAGTCCGTAGCCCCGTGCTAGTTATTAGCCTTACGACAGACTTAGAGATTCTTTTTCCGACCACTCGGTTGGAAGACATTCAACCTTATGACAGGCTCCGAGCCCCTAGACTCCCACTAGTGATTTGTCTTATGATAGGCTCGGCAACCTTTTCACTCATCCCACCACAACATAACAGTCTAGTCGGTCAAGCTCGAAGCCCCTGGGCTCCCACTAGTGATTTGTCTTATGATAGGCTCGACGACTTTTTCACTCATCCCACCACAACATAACAGTCTAGTCAGCCACACTCCCTATCAGTCTCAGCGCCAGATTCTCTCATAGTTTGGACCACAGACTCCCTATCAGTCTCAGCACCAGATTCTGTCATAGTTTGGACCACAAACTCCCTCTCAGTCTCAGTGTCAGATTTTCTCACAATGTGGGACACAGACTTTCTCTCAGTGCCAAATTCTCTTGCGGTTTGGGCCACAGACTCCCTGTCAGTCTTGGAGCTAGATTATCTCAGTCTTGGCCATAATCATGTTCGGAGATTCTTTTCTCGACTCCTTAATCAAAAGACATTCAATCTTACGATAGATTCAGAGTCCGTAGCCCCATGCTAGTTATTAGCCTTACGATAGACTCAGAGATTCTTTTTCCGACTCCTCGGTCGGAAGATATTCAACCTTATGACAGGCTCAGAGCCCCTGGGCTACCACTAGTGATTTGTCTTATGATAGGCTCGGCAACTTTTCACTCATCCCACCACAACATATCAGTCTAGTCGGTCAAGCTCACTACTCCTTTGATTAGACTTAAGAGGGGCTTGTAATGCAGAGGTTTTTTTGCATGCCTACATGTCCCGTAGGTCAATATTGGTGTTGATCTATCGGTTAAAGTCACAACGAGTCAAACTTGACCCAAAAGGTGGTCAACTTCATTCAAGTAAGGTTTATACGAGGATAAACCGACTCAGCACACTCATCCCTGCTAGTCAAGTCCACCCAAAGGATCAACCATTATTTCTATTTCGATCTTAGGACTCCATCTCGGTCTCAGACCTCATCTTAGTGTCAGGAGTCCATCTCGGTCTCAAGACTCCATCTTAGTCTTAGACCCCATCTCAGTCTTAGGACTTCATCTTAGTCTCAGACTCTATCCCAGTCTCAAACTCAGATTCCATCTCGATCTCAGCAGCAAACATCACCAGTCTTCCCCATCATCCTTGATGACATCGTCGTCCCAGTTTTAGTCGTCGGCACGCTCCATTAGAGACGAAATCCCGACATCATCTCCCTCAAGGCCACTCTGTATTGATGTCTTCCTCTCTATCCTTAAAACAGGTTCATGCTCCCCACTGGCTCGTGGACGGTAACTACGAATATTCCAGGACACATGACATCCTGAGAATGGTGGGATGATTACGATGTTGTCAAACCCGATTCCCTAGATTCGCCTCCTATTGACACGTGACGCTAGGAAAATAGGAAGGCAACCAACGGCTGTTGGATATGGTCCCCTCTTCGGCCCTGGTGATGATGATATTCCAGTTGACATGGAGATGCACCAGAGAGAACCATATAAGCACTCACAAAGAGAAGCAAAGGGATTCTGATTTTGGATTAACTCTTCTAAGTTCTATCTTCTTCTTCGTTTTCCCCACACATCTCGTCGAGCAAATCCTAACTTGAGCGGAGTGGCCCCAGGATCCATCACCTGTACAGTCTAATCCTCTATTTGAGTCTATCTCAGGACTTCTCATCTCCATCATCGTCAATCTTTGGAGCCTGTGACTGGTGGCTTGATTGTCAGGGTGTTTGGCCGAAACAATCAAGTTGATATATTCTTTTCAATCAATATTTGCTTTATAGTCCCGAATACTGTGAGAATCAGTATACAACGAGTTGTCAAGGATTTACTCACCTAGATCCTTCCAAACACTGAACCCAATAAAAAAAGAGGGGAAAAGAATCGATTTTGGTGTTCAGGAGAGGCTCATTCTAATCCGATCGATCAACTCTATAGAACAAATGATAGATCTACACCAAAACAGAGATCGAACAATTAGTCGAGATGAAGCACACCTGGCGATTGAGCGTGGTGGGATCATGACGAGACCAGAAAAGGGCGAGGAGGTTGGAATAGGGGCAGACCGCTGGGTCGAAGTGGAGGCGGACCACTTCGGCATGGCCGGTGTTGCCGCCGCAGACGTATTTGTAGGTGGGATCGGGGAGGTGGCCCTGGGAGTAACCCACCTCGGTCTTGACCACGCCCTCCAAGCGCTGGAAAGCGAGCTCCACGCTCCAGAAGCATCCCGCCGCGAACTGCGCCAGATCCAGGCCGGGCTGCGCCGGCGAGTCCACGTCCGGCGCCAAGGCCGGGTTCGCCGCTGCTTGCTCAGTCGTCGTCGCAGCCATTGATTTACTTGCTGTCTGTTCGTAGGGGTGAAAATCAATAGAGTCTATTTGGAACTTTTAGACCTACTTTTTCGTATTTAAAATTATTAAATTTGGAATTGTTCAATAATTTTTTCAACATCATTCCAATCTATAATATTTAATTCGATTATTTATAAATTATGAATCAAATTCGAATTATAATTATTTGTATAAAATTTTAATTTAAATATATTCAAATTAAAATTTAAATAACGCAAATGGAATTCATTCGAATTTGAATTATTTGAACGGTAAATTGTAAAAAACTCCCTAATTCCTATTTGGTCTTTGCTTTCACTCCTCATTTGATAAATTCTTTACATTTACTCCCTGATGGATTGAGTATAAAAGACTGAAAATTGAGTATACATCAGTGAAAAATGAGTATAAAATAGTGAAAAGTGAGTATAAAAGAGTGAAAATTTAGTACGCAGTTTCTTGATGTGGTGAATATAACCTTACATACTCAAATTTCTAACTTTTATACTAAATTTTTTTCAAATAATACTCACAGAATTGTCATGTCAATTCCATCAGGGACTGCATGGAAAGAAAACTTGAATGAGGATTGTATGTAAAGTTGAATTTGAGCCTGAGGAGTTTAAGAAAATTTCCCCTTATTTCAAATTATAATTAAATTTTGTTTGAATTCGAATAATTTGAACAGAATTCAGATCATTTTAAAATTATTTATATTTTTAATTTTCGAATCAAATTTAAATATAATATATATTTTTTAAACTTAAATTTAAATATTAATATTATTTGTCCTCTTTTGAAAATGAAGGCAACAAATTTATAACAATGATGGTTGAGCACCTAATATGTGATTTGCTGGCCTAGGAATGTTTTTTAGTAATGTTCCGGAAGAAATCGACGTCGATAGTAAGTCATCGAGGTTCAACCCACGCAGATGCTGACGGGAGGGGAGGAACTCTGCGTCCTGCAAGATCAACACGAGTGTTAAGGGAACACGCCGGAGGTTATCGGGCGAAGCCCACTCCGACGCTCAAGTCAGTGCCTCGATGGAGAAGAATAGAAGGCAGAGGAAGGTACAAGTAGTAGATAGTGTGTAACCCCTTTACTGGAGGGGTTGGACTACCTTTTATACCTGTGACGACTGCTTTGGCGTGTCCCCATGATCGATGTCACGTCCCCCCTTGGCAGTTACTGACATTAATGGGCCATGATGACTCCGCGATAGCAGGGATGTTTATCTGTAGATCCGCGATGGAAGGGAGACAATTGCTAAGGTTGAAGGCAGCTTGGGCTCCGCTTCATCGAGGTGATCTCAGAGTCTTTTGGCCCGGGTGATCGCGGGCACTCTACTTCCCCGAGATGATCTCGGGACCTCACGACGGAGGAGAGCCTATGGGACTTGTATGAGAGATGGCAGAGTCACCATGGTGTGGCTCGAAGCCACTACGAGAAGCACCTACGCTTTGATGTCTTCAAGGAGAATGCCAAGTATATACATGAGTCCAACAAGATGGAGAAGGGCTATACCCTGAGCTTAAATAAGTTTGGAGACATGACAAGGGACGAGTTTAGGAGCACCTATGCCGGGTCGAGGATCGACCGCCATAGCTTGTTCAAAGAAAGCAAAACGGGAAGGGGGAGCTTCATGTATGAGAATGTAACTGACCTCCCTAGTGCCGTTGATTGGAGACAGAAGGGCGCGGTCACTGGCATCAAGGATCAAGGCAAATGCGGTGAGCTTGATTTATAATCTAATTTCATTGCTATCAATTTCTAATTTTACACAAGGATTCTGACAATTCATTCAAATATCCTAGGGAGTTGCTGGGCCTTCTCGACTGTGGTTTCAGTAGAGGGGATAAACCAGATCAGAACTAATAAACTCGTATCCTTATCGGAGCAAGAACTTGTCGACTGCGACACTAACACTAATAAAGGATGCCGTGGAGGCCTAATGGGTGATGCATTCAACTTCATCAAAGCAAATGGTGGAATAATCACCGAGGAAGCTTACCCTTATGTAGCTAAACAAAACAAATGTGACCTTCAAAAGGTATCTAACATGTAGCTTCGAGTTCAAATATATAACCAATTCAATTGCAGTTCGCTAATAGAACATAAACTACTGTTGTAGGAAAATTCTCACATTGTGATGATCGACGGGCATGAGGATGTTCCCATTGACAATGAGGAAGCTTTGATGAAAGCTGTAGCAAATCAACCTGTATCAGTTGCTATAGAAGCAGGGGATGGCAAAGATTTCCGGTTCTACTCTCAAGTAATTTGCAGACGAGAGTTAGTTTTCATTTAACATTGTTCTGTTCTAATATGCTTAAACCAACATGCTTGGCTACTTTCATCTACGACAGGGCGTCTTCGCAGGGAATTGTAGAACCAATTTAGACCATGGAGTTGCTATTGTCGGGTATGGAACATCTCCCGATGGGACGAAGTATTGGATAGTGAAGAACTCATGGGGGGTAGAGTGGGGTGAGCAAGGGTATATAAGGATGCAAAGAGGGATCCCGGCGAAGGAGGGGTTATGTGGCATTGCCATGCAAGCATCTTATCCTATAAAGACATCACCCAACCCAATTTAACTACAACTGCAAGTCTAAGAATCTTTGAAGATGTATGCAGATGCCCAAGAAGAAATTTAGTTGCTAGTTAATAAGTTTTCTACATCCAAAACTTTGTATTCTTTAGGGTCGCAACATCTTGGTGCAAGCAACTATATTAATACTTTAAATAAGACATAAAGAATGGAATGATAATGTAATGTCTTTTTGATAATTTAATGAGGATTGAACTATCTACTTCTACTTCATCTTTCTGGGCTACATTATTTTTGTTTCTTTTCTGAAGTATGGACTTACAGCAGTGTTGTTGGAAGCTGATACATGTACGAAAATCGAAGACGAGAATGAATATGAATGGTAAAAATTCTGCCTTAACCTATTTGTTGTGATCCCTGTAATTCTAACAGTATGAACTTCAGATGATATCTTGCAAATTACATAATGCAAAAACTAGAAACCTTATGCATTACTCTCCCCTTTTAAATGAAAATAAAGAGTAGAATATCAACTCTTTGCATAAGAAAGATCTTCAAGGTAGTAAAACAAAGTAATGAAACTAGAGCACTTAACTCATCAAGCACTTTCCAAATTCAAACTAATAAAGGACAAATTGCATGCTTTATTTTATTAAAGATAGTGATCAATCAGGACCAATTCTATAGGATGATATGGGTAGAAGACCATACCCAACTTAACCATTCCATGTTGATCATCAACCGTAGCATCTAATCGGGTCATTGCACCCTTTTCTAGCAGATTGCTTTGCTCCTCGTTTACCACCCTTCTCCAAGTACTGCTGATGGTATTCTTCTGCTTTGTAAAATTTCTTTGCTGGAAGAATCTCTGTCACAATCTCATTCTCCAGTTCCCTTTGTTTTTGCTCCAAGGATTCCCTTGCAAATTTAGCTTGCTCCTCATTGTAGTAATATATCCCTGATCGATACTGGGTGCCTACATCATTTCCCTGCCAAACAGTACATCAATACCAGATACCCGATCGTCAAGTGCTTGTGTGAATCTGATGCATTGCCTATGATTAAGGCATTAGTTTCTTTTAGATATCAATCTCATTTGGGCACAATCTATTGAGATGACAAAGTCGAAGACCAACTAGAACTAGTGCTGAGTTTAATTAGTTGGTAAACAAAATAGTTATACATAAAAATATAGGAAACAGTGATCCAATTAAGTTCTACAAAAAACTGTCAAAACCGAAACATCTTCCAAATGTATGGTGAAGGACTTAACGTAAAGGAACAAATACATGATTGAATTGGTATAACTTAATATTAAACTAAACATTTTCTCTAAAATCAGTGATGTGGAGGTTTCTTTACACGCCTACGCGTCCTCTAGGTCAATATTTGTGCTGATCTAATGGTCAAAATCATGACGGGTCAAACTTGACCCAAAAGGTGGTCAACTTCATTCAAGTAAGGTATATACTAGGATAAATTAGCTCAGCACACTCATCCCTGTTGGTTAAGTCTCCAACCAAAGGGCCTTCATTATTTTATCTCTCTTTCCGCTCTCATCTCCTTCATTGTAAATCTTCGGAGGCTATATACTTAACTAATTCATTAACTGGTGGCTTGACTGTCCACGGGATTTTGACCGAAACAAATTGGCATCGTCTATGGGAACACTGACCCAAGACGCTGCGATGGTTAATACTAGAAGGACGGCTAGCAATTGTGACTCTGGCGTAGAGAGAAGTCGTGGCGGAGCAACAGTTATAACCCAAGAGAACGTCAATGACATGGTGTCCAAGGCAGTGCAGGTTTCATGCAGCAATACCCATTCCTGCAACCACCATTAGCAGGAGGTCTTCCTCCTTTAGCATGTGCATCCCTTCCTACGGGTAAAAGGGTTTCATCCCTCATATGGGTCCCACTGGTCGTGACCTCAATCAACTGGGGTGTTGCACTCTTTGGTGAAGATTCACATGAATCACAAGCAGGATCAAGCATATTATTATCTCCCCGACTCTGCGGACGCTTGGGAGTCATGGGATCAAACTATTCCACCCCTCAACAGGATCGAGCGGATTATTCTCTTCCTGGCTTCGCGGGCATTTGGGAGTCGTGAGATCGAGCCTATTATTATTCTCTCTCCGACTCCATGGACACTTGAGAGTCGTGGGATCGAGCTATTCTCCCAACGGGATCGGGTCATTTTCTCCCTCAGCGGGATTAATATTACTCTTCTCTCCCAGACTCTGCAGATACTTGAGAGACGAACAATTGGGATATTATCTCCAAGATAGTGGCGAAATCATCTCAAAACTGTGCATCAGGCTCGAGTGCATATAGTTCTATCTTTCAAATATGAATTGTTGCTCTTTTTCACAGTTTTACTTGAAGGCACTTCACCTCTCCTGACTCGGACATAGTCGGGATCGAGTTTTTATATATCCTGGTCATGAACCACGCATCTCTATCAACATTGACCGTTTCCGTGCATATTCTTTCCTGACTTGGACATATTCGGGGTTGAGCTCATATATGTCGGTAAGCCTCCCCTGAGCACGATGTTATTTATGCCGATAAGCCTCCCCAACTCCGTAGATATTTGGGAGTCGCGGATCGAGCAAGATATTATCTATGCTGGTAAGCCTCCCCTAAGCACGATGTCGGTAAGCCTCTCCCTGCCTCCGCGGACACTTGAGAGTCGTGCATCGAGCATGATGAGATGACAATCTACTCTCAATCTCAGCGCCAGACTCTCTTGCTGTCTTGGCCATAGACTCACTATTAGTCTCGCGACAAACTCCCGCAGTTTCAGCCACAGTTATTAGTCTCAGCGCCAGATTCTCTCACAGTCTTAGCCATAGACTCCTTTTCCGACTCAACGCCAAACTCTCTCGTAGTCTCGGCCACAAACTCCCTCTCTGTCTCAATGCCAGACGCTCTCGCGATCTCGGCCACAAATTCCTTTCCCGTCTCAATGCCAGATGCTCTCGCGATTTTGGCCATAGATTCCTTTCCAGTCTCAACGCCAAACGCTCTCGCGATCTCAGCTACAAACTCCTTTCTAGTCTCAACTGCAGACGATCTCACGATCTCGGCCACAGACTCCTTTCCAGTCTCAACACCAAACGCTCTCACGATCTCGGCCACAAACTCCTTTTCCATCTCAGCGCCAGATTCTCTCGCAGTCTCGGCCAAAGACTCCCTCTCAATCTTAGCACCAAACTTCTATCATCTCGGCCACACTCCCTATTAGTCTCAGTGTCAGATTCTCTCACAATTTGGACCACAGACTCTCTATCAATCTCAACGTCATATTCTTTCACAGTTTGGACCACAAACTCCCTCTCAGTCTCAGTGTCAGTTTTTCTCACAGTGTGGGACATAGACTTTCTCTCAGTGCTAAATTCTCTTGCGGTTTGGGCCACAGACTCCCTGTCAGTCTTAGAGCTAGATTATCTTAGTCTTGGCCACAAACATGTTCGGAGATTTTTTTCCCGACTCCTCAATTGAAAGACATTCAATCTTACGATAGGTTCAGAATTCGTAGCCCCGTGCTAGTTATTAGCCTTACGACAGACTTAGAGATTCTTTTTCCGACTCCTCGGTTGGAAGACTTTCAACCTTATGACAGGCTCGGAGCCCCTAGGCTCCCACTAGTGATTTGTCTTATGATAGGCTCGGCAACTTTTTCACTCATCCCACCACAACATAACAGTCTAGTCGGTCAAGCTCGGAGCCCCTGGGCTCCCACTAGTGATTTGTCTTATGATAGGCTCGACAACTTTTTCACTCATCCCACCACAACATAACAGTCTAGTCGGCCACACTCCCTATCAGTCTCAGCGCCAGATTCTCTCATAGTTTGGACCATAGACTCCCTATCAGTCTCAGCGCCATATTCTCTCACAGTTTGGACCACAAACTCCCTCTCACTCTCAGTGTCAGATTTTCTCACAGTGTGGGACATAGACTTTCTCTTAGTGCCAAATTCTCTTGCGGTTTGGGCCACAGACTCCCTGTCAGTCTTAGAACTAGATTATCTCAGTCTTGGCCATAATCATGTTCGGAGATTTTTTTCCCGATTCCTTAATCGAAAGACATTCAATCTTACGATAGATTCGGAGTCCGTAGCCCCATGCTAGTTATTAGCCTTACGATAGACTCAGAGATTCTTTTTCCGACTCCTCAGTCGGAAGATATTCAACCTTATGACAAGCTCAGAGCCCCTGGGCTCCCACTAGTGATTTGTCTTATGATAGGCTGGGCAACTTTTTCACTCATCCCACCACAACATATCAGTCTAGTCGGTCAAGCTCACTACTCCTTTGATTAGACTTGAGAGGGGCTTGTAATGCAGAGGTTTTTTTGCATGCCTACATGTCCTGTAGGTCAATATTTGTGTTGATCTATCGGTTAAAGTCACGACGAGTCAAACTTGACCCAAAAGGTGGTCAACTTCATTCAAGTAAGGTTTATACGGGGATAAACCGGCTCAGCACACTCATCCCTGCTAGTTAAGTCCAGCCAAAGGATCAACCATTATTTCCATTTAGATCTTAGGACTCCATCTCGGTCTCAGACCTCATCTTAGTGTCAGAAGTCCATCTCGGTCTCAAGACTCCATCTTAGTCTCAGACCCCATCTCGGTCTTAGGACTTCATCTTAGTTTCAAACTCTATCCCAGTCTCAAACTCAGATTCCATCTTGGTCTCAACAGCAAACATCACCAGTCTTCCCCATCATCCTTGATGTCATCCTCGTCCTAGTTTTAGTCGTTGGCGCGCTCCATCAAAGGCGAAATCCCGACATCGTCTCCCTCAAGGCCACTCTGAATCGATGTCTTCCTCTCTATCCTTAAAACAGGTTTACGCTCCCCACTGGCTCGCGGACGGTAACTACGAATATTCCAGGACACATGACATCCTGAGAATGGCAAGACGATTACGATGTTGTCAAACCCGATTCCCTAGATTCGACTCCTATTGACACGTGACGCTAGGAAAATAGGAAGGCAACCAACGGTTGTTGGATATGGTCCCCTCTTTGGCCCTGGTGATGATGATATTCCAGTTGACATTGAGATAGCACCAGAGAGAACCATATAAGCACTCACGAAGAGAACAAAGGGATTCTGATTTTGGATTAACTCTTCTAAATTCTATCTTCTTCTTCGTTTTCCCCACACATCTCGTCGAGCAAATCCTAACTTGAGCGGAGTGGCCCCAGGATCCATCCCGTGTACAGTCTAATCCTCTATTTGAGTCGATCTCAGGACTTCTCATCTTCATCATCGTCAATCTTTGGAGCCTGTAACTGGTGGATTGATTGTCAGGGTGTTTGGCCGAAACAATCAGGTTGATATATTCTTTCCGATCAATATTTGCTTTATAGTCCCGAATTCTGTGAGAATCAGTATACAATGAGATCTCAAGGATTTACTCACCTAGATCCTTCCAAACACTGAAGCCAATAAAAAAGAGGGGAAAAGAATCGATTTTGGTGTTCAGGAGAGGCTCATTCTAATCCGATTGATCAACTCTATAGAACAAATGATAGAACTACGCCAAAACAGAGATCGAACAATTAGTCGAGATGAAGCACACCTGGCGATTGAGCGTGGTGGGATCATGACGAGACCAGAAAAGGGCGAGGAGGTTGGAATAGGGGCAGACCGCTGGGTCGAAGTGGAGGCGGACCACTTCGGCATGGCCGGTGTTGCCGCCGCAGACGTATTTGTAGGTGGGATCGGGGAGGTGGCCCTGGGAGTAACCCACCTCGGTCTTGACCACGCCCTCCAAGCGCTGGAAAGCGAGCTCCACGCTCCAGAAGCATCCCGCCGCGAACTGCGCCAGATCCAGGCCGGGCTGCGCCGGCGAGTCCACGTCCGGCGCCAAGGCCGGGTTCGCCGCTGCTTGCTCAGCCGTCGTCGCAGCCATGATTTACTTGCTGTCTGTTCGTAGGGCTGAAAATCAATAGAGTCTATTTGGAACTTTTAGACCTACTTTTTCGAATTTAAAATTATTAAATTTGGAATTGTTTAATATTTTTTTCAACATAATTCAAATTTATAATATTTATTCGATCATTTATAAATTATGAATCAAATTCGAATTATAATTATTGTATAAATTTTTAATTTAAATATATTCAAATTAAAATTTAAATAACGCGAATGGAATTCATTCGAATTTGAATTATTTCAAATTATAATTAAATTTTGTTTGAATTCGAATAATTTGAACAGAATTCAGATCATTTTAAAATTATTTATATTTTTAAATTTCGAATCAAATTTAAATATAATATATACTTTTAAACTCAAATTTAAATATTAATATTATTTGTCCTCTTTCAAAATTAAGGCAACAAATTTATAACAATCATGCTTGAAGCACGTCCAAGAAATTTGAGATGATCGATCCCACGAAAAATTTTCATCGGTCATCAGGATCCGGTCCTATGAAAAATTCTCACCGATAATCAGAATAAATCGAAAAACACTCGTGGTAGACAATCTAGAAGTTTAGCATCTCAAAACTTACGTCCTATTTAAAGAAAAAATTCTTATAAAATATGTTATAATTAGGGATCGAATCGTGAATACATGAGATATCGATTAATCATTCTACCGCTGCATCGTAACCCCATCAGCATAATACTTGAAGCACCTGATATGTGATATGTTGGCCTAGGAATGCTTTTTTGTAATATGAGGGGGCGCTTGGTATAAATTTGACAATGGGAATGGTAATGGGTTTGATTGAGGGGTTTATGAGTTTGGTGATAACCTAGTGGGGGGTGAATTATGAAATCAAGGGTATCATATCCTTATTTTGATTCCGATTCCCATATACCAAGCACCATCTCACCTTCTAAATCCGCTTACCAAGCACCCCCTGAGTGTTTTCTTCTTTGTCGGCAAAGTGAGAGTTTGTAAACGACTCAAAACGATACCAACTTAAATTTATTTGATAAAATAATTAAATTATATTAAGTCAATTTCGAAAATAAATTAAATTATTGAAATTGTTATTCAAATTTAACTTGATTTTTTCTTTATAAATTTGAGTTGTGTAAGCTTCGTTTTAATATTATCAATTGGTTGTTTGAAATTTTAATATTTTAAAATTTATTGGATTCATTATTATGTTTGATAATAAAAAATTATTTATTTTTTTAAAATTTTTTATTTATTATATTAATTAGAATTTATTGACGAATAAGATTGGTAAAGTTTATGAATAATTCATAAGTTTTTATTGACAATAACACATTGAATATTTATATGTTTAAATTTATTTATTTAATTTTTAAATTATTCATTTAATTAAATTACGAACTTGAATAAAAAATTTATTCACGAAACAATTAATTCATTTACAACTATGTACTGCCCCAGCTATGGTATATAGAAAGATGATTAGTTATCTTTTAAGACATGTGATTCATCCCAATTGTGATATATTTTGCAAAAGTTAATTTAAATGGGTGCATTACTATTAGATGTTAGGCTCCTAAATTTTTGATACTTTTTCGATTTATTTTGACAATAGATGAAAATTTTTTATGAAACTAAATCAATCATTTCAGATTCAACTATTACATAATATATCATTTACAGCTCTTACAACACTAAGAACATTTGTGCTCATTCTCGCACAAAAATTTTTATGGGGATTGACAAAAAATTTTGAGGATGGATGAAAAATTTGTATGAAGTCGGACCTATAAAAATGAAATATGTACACTAAATTACTGTTATACATGTACTCTATTTAAAATACATAAACTATTCTATCAATCCCTTACAGAGTTGCAAAAAAAGAAAGGTGGAACCATCACCTTAGTGGTCTTCTGGTCCCGACCTCACAAGTGTCCAGAGGAGGTAAGTGGCTCATGACTTCTCGCAAGAGACAAGGGTTCGAATCCCTTATTTATTACAGCGATTGTACTTTTAGGATATTTAATATATAAAAAATTGAATTATTTTAACGGTTAATTGGAGAAAACTCCTCAATCCCAAACTGTCTTTGCATGCACCCCCAACTTGATAAATTCTTTGCATTCACTCCCTGATGGATTGAGTATAAAAAAGTGAAAACTCAGTATACATTATAAAGATTTAAGTATAATTAAATTATTAGAGATTGAGTACTAATTTAGAAATTTAAGTATAGAGTTTCAGTGACTCCTCATGTGAAAATCTTGACGTGGTGGATGCAACCTCACATACTCAAATTTCTAAATTTTATACTCAAATTTCTTCAAATAATACTCAATCTAAATCAATTCATACTTAAATTTTTATAATGTATACTGAAATTTTTATTATATACTGAAACAATTTATACTCAAAATTTTTTAAATAATACTCAAATTTCTAAAATTAGTATTCAATCTCAAACAATTTATACTCAAATCTTTACAATTTATACTAAATTTTTACTTTTTATACTGATAAAAAAATAACACACAAAACTGTCTTGTTAATCCAGAAAAAACCATTCAAAAAATTCCTCAACGGTTATACAAACTAACTGAAGAGTTAGAAGCACTAGCACAGGATGAAGATGAAGAAGATGAACATGGGCAACTAATGAAACAAGATCAGGAAATTCGTACAAGAAAAGTCAGACGAGTGGTGATTTATACTGACTACAGCGTGAATCCGAGACTAACGATGATGAAATAAACGACATCGGGGAGTGCATGCAAAGAAATTTTCTGATGAGGACTGCATGCAAAGGTGAATTTGAGATTAAGGAGTTTTCTCAAATTTCCCTTATTTTAACTCCATCTTTGATAGTAAAAGATGGGATCAACTCCTTCAATAATAAAAATTCAAATCTCACCAGCCACTATCAATCCATCATCAATAAGGTGCACTATCAATCCATCAATTTTTATAATAATAGACACTACTAACATGTTTCTAAACCGAAATAGAACAGTGAAACATGCCACAAAAAGAGTGCCCGTCCCTAAAACAAAACATTAAAAATACACCTCTCTCTTTATCAATTCCATATCTTAATTCTTAATTGGAACAAAGAGCTTAATTAATCAAACTATAGGGTGCTTTTTATTAATTGAGAGAGCTGACTTTACTTGGCACAGAAGTTGTAGTAATACCAAGCCGCGCAGGCCAGGCCGAGGACCAGAAGAGGGAGGAGGAGGGCCCCGGCCGGCGACGTCTCTGCCGGCTTCCTCTGCTCCGACTGCGACAGCATGGGGCCGAAGAAGGGCTTGCTCGGCCCGAGGCGTGTCCCTCCACCGCGCCGATCAAGTAGCTCCGCATCATGCTGGTGGCCGAGGAGCTGTGGCCCACCTCGTCGAAGGCCTGCGAAGCGTCTCCGCCGGCTTTAGCTGCGTTGAGGATGGCTTCCTCTCCCCCGGGGCGCTCCTCCATGAACGCCGTCACGTTGTAAACCTTGCCGTGGATGGACAGCCAGCAGTCTTTCTTGGTGGCGTGGAGGGAGATCTCGGCGGCAGAGTACGCCTTCAAGGACGCCATGGGAGTTAATTAGCTAGCGAGGATCAGGAAACAGAGGAGAAAACAGAGATCTCGAGCTTCTTGTTGCGGTGGGTGGGCAGTGGTTGGTGTTGGTGGTGGTGGTGGCTGTACCTGCACCGGCAAAGGCGAAGTGATCTGGTGGCGAAGAGGGTCGCTATTATACAGACGATCGGGAAGCGCACGGTCATCGTTTTCAGTCGACTTTTTCGATCGAGAAAAAAAAATGATCAAAATTCAAGCTTTCACAATGATTTCCACATTTTCGACGATGTTTTCAGAAAAGCACCCTCTGTATTTGATATTTACCAAACCATGCCTTTCATTACTCATTAAAAGAGAAATTTTTTAATAATATATCTCGAGTCACGAATTTTAAATCCATGATTTTTTATCAAAATTACAACACTTAGAGAAGTTTTAATTATTTTGGATATTAAATTATAAGATAATTTTATGATAATTTAAAAGGGGTATTTAGTGAATACTAAATATGAAGGGGTCTCATTTAGCTTGTTTGAATGATAAATTAATGACTTACAAAGTCGGCAAGGCCCTGGATTTGACTGGGAATTATCTTCTGTTGGAGGAATTGCTCTATTTTCGGAGAGTTTACAATAAATTGAAATTACAAAAAATAATTTCAACTTAACTGTTGAATGACCCGAGCTGAATTCCCGAGTTCCCGAGCTGAATTCCCGAGTTCCCGAGCTGAATTCCCGAGCTGAAATTCCGAGCGAGCTCCTGAATTGAATTCCCGAGCTGGAATTCCCGAGCTAGCTCTCGAGTAGAATTTCCCGAGTAGTATATCCCGAGCTCCCGAACAGTATCTCTCGAGCTCCCGAGAAATAGTCGGATGTCACCCGACTAGGAAGTTGCTGAGGCCTGGGCAGCGCAGTTTCCTTGAAACAAATTTGTCCTCCTCCGGTGGTGCTTCGAGACTCAGATGGACGTCTGTCTCTCAGGATACAACAGCCAAACTACGGGCACAACGGAACACTCGTTGCTCGTGGCGAACTGAGGAAGTACCCGAACACTATCAACGGAAGGTCGGGAACGAGATAGAGTGGAGGAGAATTTCTCTGTATCGTCTTTGCTAATTAACCAACCAGATCCAAACGTCTGAGGGTTACTGATCTTGCATTAATCGAAATTAATGCTTCAGTTACATTTGAACAAAAATTTTGACAAAACGTTGGTTCATCTACTTGGATAAATTTTGCCCCGATCGGTCGGACATTCGATGCGCACAGGTCGTGCACGAACACGAGTTCACTTGGTTCAGTACAAATCTGGGCACTAGATTTGCACCCCCTGCGCACCCACGCGTGAGAGAGAGCCTCTCCCCTAACATCTGTTCACAACTATCCTGCTTGTGAGACAATATAAATCAACATTTATACCTTGAAACTCTCAATGTGAGACTAAAGCCCCACTCACAATGGAATCTATTTATTCTCCACATCACTTTTACTCACTAGAAAATCTCAATATGAGACTAAAATCCCACCACTATCCTTTTTATTCATACTATATATCGAACATCTTCTAGATATTGAAAAATCTATGGCAAGTGCGAAACAACCGTTAATTCAAATCTAATCGGACTTTGACTTTAATTTTTTTCCTTTTTATTTTCTGTCTCTCTCAATTCAAATTGTGGTAAAGTATAAACTAATCTTCGTTGGTTTAGATTTTGTATTGACTTGGGACTGTATTTATGTATTGATGAATTATTGAATGCAGCGCAATCAATTTCTGAAAGTTGACATCGGATCCATGGAACACTTCAGAAACAGGATTCATCGGATTCATGCAGCGCAATCAATTGCTATTATTTATTATAAAAAATTTATATATATAATAGTATCATTAAATTTTTTATTTAATGTATCATAGCTTATTTGAAATATGATATAGTTTTTATATTTTAACATAAATAAGTTTTTTTTTTTGAAATAAATGAAACTTTAAGGTGCCGTAAGTAAATTCTCAATAAAAAGCGCGCCGAAATGTGTTTATTATGTGGTGGATAAATAATTTCTTTAGTTTTGTTATTAAAGTAATTTATTCGAGTATGGATGTAGCCGTCTTAGCTCAGCTGGCAGAGCGCGTGGCTTTTAACCACGTGGTCGTGGGTTCGATTCCCACAGACGGCGGGCAGCTCCGTGTTGGACGATGGGTCGATCCGACAGGGGAGCTTCCCTTTTTTTTCTTTCTCGTTTTTGTTTTTTTAGTCCATTCTCTTTAACATTTTCAGAGCACTCGATCACTAGCTTACTAACAGCACTGAACTCCGAATGCATGCATAACACACTTCATAAAATGCACTCCAATTCACATTTTATTGTTTCCAATGCACGTAATAAAAACACACTCAATCAAGTTAAATTGGTATTTCAGAAAATATATATATAATTTAAAAAAAATAAATAAATATATAAAAATTAATTTTATATCATTTTAAGTTCCCTACATCTATTAGTCTATTTGGCTACAATCGATTGATGGATGGATGAATGTAAGAGTTCAAAATGATATAAAATTAAATCTTATTTATTGGTCTAGTTCTCCTAATTATTATATACATGTACATTTTTAAAAATTAATTTGACATAATATAGTTAGAGTAATAATTTTTAGGACATAAATTAAATTTTTAATTACTTTAAAAATTTTAGTTTTATTGATTGCTAGAGTATTAAGTATAGTAATATGGATTAAAATTATTATTTATGAATAGAGAAACAATTTTAATGTATTGCTACGTAACTATGATTAAATATTTAATTCTATTAAAAAATAACTATTCTCTCTCTCTATATATATATAGAGGAAAATTCAATAAATATATAGTACTTAATTTTATATAGCTCAAGTCAATCCGTTAATTTTAATCAAAATTGATGGATGAATCTAAAAAGTTCGAATAACATGAAATCAAGTATTATCGGTTCATCTAAGTTTCTTGATTATATATGATCTCAAATATAAATTTAATTTTTGAGACTATGATGTAGTGGAACACTACAAGAAATTCATTTATTACCGACGGAATTTTCCGACGGAAACATATCCCGTCGGAAATTTCTGACGGAAAATATTATTTTGTCGGAAATTTCCGACGGAAATATATTCCGTCGGAAATTTCCGACGGAAACAAATTCCATCGGAAATTTCTGACGGAAATATATTTTCCGTCGGAAATTACCAACAGAAATTATATTTCCGTCGGTAATTTCCGACTGAAAGTATATTTCCGTTGGTAATTTCCGACGGAATATGTTTCCGTCGGAAAATTCCACGAGGAATAATAGATTCCCGACGGAATTCTTTTTCCGTCGGTATTTTCCGACGGAAAAAGAATTCCGTCGGAAAGCCTTATATTAGGGCACATTACCCTTTCACTTCCCCCACTCGCCCGATCTTTGCTCTCGGCCGATTTTTGCTCTCGGCCGATCTTTTCTCCTCTCGCCGTCGCCCGTTCTCTTTCCTGCAATCGGCCGATCTGCTCTCGCCCGATCTCTTCTCTGCTCTCGCCCGATCTGCTCTCGCCCGATCTCTTCTCTACTCCGCGCCGTCGCCACCTCCGGCTCCTCCTCCCTCGCTCGCTCGCGCTGTGCTGTTCTCGGTAAGTCCGGCTAGATCTGGCGGCACCCGGCTAGATCTGGCCTCGGCCGCCCAGATCTGGGGGCGCCCGACCAGTTCTAGCCTCGGCCGGCCCGTTCTGGCCGCGGCCGCCCTGCGCTGCCCGCGCCCGTGTCCGGCCAGCACTCTCGCCTGTGTCGGGCCGCGGCCGCCCTACATGATATCGCATGTATCCTGTTTTTTTTAGTTAGCGTTGCTGATGAATCATTTACTAAACAAGCATCTTTTTTGAAACTCTCACCAGTGCTATTTTGGAAATAATTTTGTGCTGTTAGATTTCTCTTAGTTTGCTATTTGTTTTTTTTCCCACTCAAATTGATGTATTTATCTTGTCAATGTAGGATAGTTTTCAGGCCCCACTGTTTATTATTATTATTTTTTTGCTTAGATGCTGCCTTAATTTGCTTAGATTATTTAGAGATCATGTTTTGTGTGTCTGATTCAAGTTAAGCTTATGGTTTTGATTCCCCATGTAACCGGTAGATACCATCAAAAATACACACCACTATTCCTACTTTACAATACCAATCTATTTCTGCCACTTCGTTGCTCAAATGCTGTTTGCATAATCTCATAAGATTGTGTTTTGATAATTATGTTTATATAAGAAAGAATTGATACTTGATGTTTCTTCCATTAATAGCTATCTAATTTAGCCCAAGCTCATGTACGTAACATTTAAAAAGAAAGAAGAATAAGAAGGTTCTCTTGTGATGTATTAGTCACTGATAAAAGTAAATCGGTGAGGTATGTTTATTGTCTGTTATAATAACACTTGGAATTTGTACTTCGATTTTGGTTTATTGTCTGTTATAATAACACTTGGAATAACACAATTTTCTTCTTTTCTTGTTTGTTTCTTAGGTATCATTGGGCTTCAAGGTTGAGTTTCATATTCCCAAAATCTGTCGTCAGCAATGAGAATCCCTCATTGGGCTTCTTTTCCTGCTTTATTCTGTTTTTTTGAGGTATGTTTATATTTATTTATTGGATATGCTTGAGTAGGTCCTTGCTTGACCAAAATTTTAACCTGCCTATGTTTTGGATAAAAAAGATTGATCTGAAATCATATCTGAAACTAGAGTGGGAGATTTGATCAGATTGGGTTGGTTGATAAGATATTATTTTCTTTTTGTAGGCCATAAGATCAACAATTAAAGTATTTGAATGTTTTTCTTATTTCCATGATTGTCTAGTGCAATCTCTTTTGGTTAGCTGAGATGCGAGTTCTGATATCATGCAAAGACTTGTAACATGATATGATTTTCTTTTTTCTAAGTTTCTAATGTTCGCTCTTTATTCTACTTTATATAACTAGTATCTTGATCTAATATTCGCAGCCGCGACGAGGATGCTTTGAGATACGAAAGGAAGGCGGTCAAATTTTTGTGTCTTTATTGGTGATTTTTTTTTTCAACTTTGCTGTATATAAGTTGTTATGTAAATCTCACACTTGTATGCTATATATATGTTTCATCATGTTGTGAATTTTTGTAAGTCGTATATAAGTTTCATCATGTTAGTTGTGAATTTTTGTAAGCTTTTGTATCATGTTATTCCGTCCTTCCTATGACTATGTATGTGTATATAAGAAATGTGATGGTTGTGAATTTTTGTAAGCTTTTGTAAGTTGTTGTGAATTTTTTATGATTTTTGAAATAAATGTATATATGATATTACCTAAATATAAATTAAATTTCGAATTTTTTTTTAATTCCCGACTGATTTCCGACGGAATATTAATTCCGTCGGAAAATATCGAAAATATTTCCACCAAAAAGTCGGAAATTTTCGACGGAATTCTCCGATTTCCGTCGGAAATTTTTGACGGAATTCGTAATTCCGTCGGAAATTTCCGACGAAACCTATAATTCCGTCGGAAATTTCCGACGGAATTACGGATTCCGTCGGAAATTTCCGACGGACTTCCCGCGATTTCCGTCGGAAATTTCCGACGGAATTTTATTTCCGTCGGGAATTTTTTCCGACGGAAATCAAATTCCGTCGGAAATTTTACCGACGGTACGAAAATTCCGTCGGAAATTCATTACTGACGGATTTTATTCCGACGGGGGAAATTTTGTCGGAATTCCGTCGGTAAACCCATTTACCGACGGAATTCCGTCGGTAAATTCCGTCGGGAATCCAGTTTTTTATTGTAGTGGAAAGACTATTAATTATTATCTCAAGTATCCATGGTTTGATTTATAATTACTACGTATTTTAGAATAATTTTTTTTCAAAATGGGGCGCGAACTCTGAGACGCTAGCTTTTGGCTTGCTTACCGCGAGCACTTCATGATTTATGCGGCGGTCGATGAAAAACTTTCCTTGGATCAGGCCAGTCGATCGAGATTCGATGTTACCAAGCTCATTAATTATTTTTTTCAAATATCAATTTGATATAATCTATCAAGAGTAGTAATTTTTTCAACATGAATATGTTAAAAAATCTAATTTGTATTAAAAATAATACATTCAATATATTAAGTCAAATTAATATATAAAAACATATACATAATCCACATAACTAAAGAAATATATATAGATCTTGATTTCTTATTATTCTCAATTCTCTAGGTTTATTTATTGATTCGGTTCGAAATAAATCAAAACCGACTAATAAATCTACAGAACTTAAATTGACGTAAAACTAAGTCTTATATATCTGTCTAATTCTCATAAGTATATTTATGTCCTCAAATATACATTTGACTCAATATATTAAGTGCAGTCACTTTTTTATATGAATATATCCGAAAAATATAATTTATGTTAAAAAATTATTATACATAATATATTAAGTCAAATTAATATTTAAAAGTATTAATTTAAGCAAGATAACTAAAGGAACATAGAGAACATGATTTTATATTATTCTGAACTTTCTAAGTTCATTAGTCGGTTTTGATCGATTTCGAACAAAATTAATAGATGGATCTAAAAAACTCAAAATAATTTGAAATCAGATTCTCCGTGTTCCTCTAGTTTTTTTGTTTATATCCATATTTTTAAATATTAATTTGACTTAATATATTTTAAAAATAATAATGTTTTAAATATTAATATGTCTTCTGAAAAAAAAATATCTGTATTCTAAAAGAAACCGAATCTATTGCTAGATATGAGGGATAAAATAGGTGTTGAGCATGTTTGGTAATTTTAAAAGTGGATGCATGATTTATGATTTAGGTATTTTGAAAAGTGTTTTACATGGCTTAGTAAAAAGTTCCATATGAAATAAATAAAGTTTATATAGTTTATAAGAAAATTATTAAATTTACGTAGTTGAAATGCGCAATTGCCTTCTTGGCTCAGCTCGACTGCGTGGTCGTGGGTTCGATTCCTACAGACGGCGCTTACTCTCTGTTTTTTATTTTTCTTTTGAAGTATTTAATTTAGGCCATGAAAAAAAATAAAAGGTAGGTGATCCTAGGTCAGCTTGCGTGTAGCCTGGCCTTGCAGCCTGATGATTCTTCAGTAGGAGATTGATTTGTGGATTTCGGGAGCCCATGGGGTATAAGGCCTATACGGGCCGCTCGGCCTAGTTCCCTTCAAAAAGAGAAGGGATAGACCCTGGTAAAAGACAATCATTGAGACTAAGGGGGTCGAAAGCCCCCAAAAGGCCCCTGAGTCCAGGAAGGTCTGAGTCGTGAGGCCCAAGTCCAAGAAGACTCGATTCACAGCGCCACTGAATCTCAGTTCTCCCGAGTCGGAGGGATCTCAAACTCAAAGTCTCTTGAAGACATATGCAGTTATACGCTCACATACCACTCGACTCAGTTTCCCCGATAGGGGCGCATGGCGACCCATGTTACTCAGAATCGGCCTGACCGAGCGTCCAGACTATCGCGGGTTTGCACCCGCGCCCCTCTCGGTAAGGCTCCCAGCCGACGCGTGGCGGCCCACGCTCCTGGGGTAAGCCCGAGCCAGAGGAGGCTTTACTTGATGTATCACCGAATCACACTAGTACTCTAGGCCCTCAGTGGGCCTTCTTATCTTGTGCCCCCAGTCAACACCGCTACTCTAGGTCCTCAGTCGGCCTCATCATCTTGTGCCCGCAGTCGGCACCGCTACTCTAGGCCCTCAGTCGGCCTCTTCATTCTATGCCCCCAACTGGCATTTGCACTTGAGGTATTGTCGGGACGCGCCAGAACAACCACTCCCTGACACATAATTAGCAGAAGGAGTACGGGTCGGCTTCGGTATAATATCATTCTAGCATGAATAGCAAGCATCCCACGGACACCATGATCTTCCTGTCATATCCTGACCCCCTGTACTACGACCACATACTTCTGTGTCAAGCCGAGCGACGCCCGACGATGCTAGCCTTTAAGTTGACAATATCCTTTTCCTTATTCCGGAATGAGACACATTACCCTGCCACCTCTGGGCATGCCCTGCCCTGTCCTTGCTACGAGACAAAAGGTGATAGGTTGGGTAGCAATTGTCAACTTCCTCGGCTATATAAGTCTCTCCACTCCACACGCCCCGGGTACGCGCGATAGTGTAATTTTACGGTTCTATTGCTTTCCATTTGCTCTACCACCATCGGGGACTGACTTGACCGTCGGAATGTCTTGCCGGAGCCTTTTCCGGGCGGGTTCTTATGATCTATGTCTTGCAAGCCAGAGGTGAACATCGGAGTCCGCGTCGGTAGCTCGTGATCTTCAGGAGATCACTTCATTCTTGGGAGTCCACCTCGCCTCGCGACAGGATGAATAGGAAATTAAAAAATGTCTATTACCTTCGTTAAGCCTACGGTGTCAATTCGATGGATTTGAATCAGATTGAAAATGATGATTAATGCAAGTAAAGATTTTGAAGTTAAAATTTGATAAAATCAATATATATTTTTTTTCTAGTCATAATATCGAGTTAGTAATCCTCAAATTGACGGAAACGTTAAGGAGAGTAAATCATCTTTTCCACTTGAATTGGATTAAAAATTTATTATAAAAAAATCTAATCAAAAAATCTTTTATTAATATGATGTTTTTCCGATCATGGTGCTCGGATTAATATTTTACACCCATATAAGCCTCCCCTTTTAAAAATATTTTAATTATAATTTTCTATCAAAATATTCATTTAATTTCACGCGGTCTAACCAAAGGAAAATAACTCGACTATTTTCAAGCTGTTTTGATCTATTCGATCCTTAATTACGATATATTTTATAAAAAAAATTTCTTTCAAATAGGACATGAACTTTAGGATGTTGAGTTTTTGGACCATCCGTCACGAGCACTTTCCGATTTATCCTGATGATCGATGGAAAATTTTCGTGGAACCGAATTGATCGTCTGAGGTGGGAAAAAACTAGTTAATCATCTTTTAGAACTCAACCTACTCCCGAGATTATGGTACAGTAGTAGGGCGATTAATCATCATCTCAAACACTCACGGTTTGATCCATAAGTATGACATTTTATAAGAATTTTTTCTCAAAATGGGACGCGAACTCTGGGATACTGGGCCTCTGGACCGTCTGTCATGAACGCTTCCCGATTTACCTTGATGGTCAGTGAGAAACTTCTTTAGGTTCACTGGTTCATCATTTTTTTTTTTTTAAAACTCAACCTTGTCAATCAATTTTTTTCTTTAGAACTCAAATAGCCCCGGGTTATGATAAAGGAGCAAGATGAGTAATAGTCATCTCAGACATCTTTGTTTCGATCTCCAGTTACAGTATATTTTGTAAGAATTTTTTCTTCAAATAGGGAGCGAATTCTGAAATGCTGAGCTTCTAGATCTCCCACCGCGAGCCTTCTTGATTTACCTTAACGACCGATGGAAAACTTTCGTTGGATCGAATCAATCGTCCCAGATTCATCTGTTATCTGTTTATCATTTTCTTTTAGAACTTAAATAGCCCTGGCATCCATGTTTAGTCCTAATTATGATGAATCTTACATGAATTTTTGACTCCGTTGAGTCCTTTCACGCAAGCACACGAGGAATGATTGTTACGTTTATTCCTCTTTCTTTAGGATAAGCAAAACATCCATAAAACTGAATTAACTGATTGGACCTATCAAAGTTAAAAGTTCAATCCGGTTAATTCATAAGTTCGATTTTTTTTTAAATATCGGCTATATCAATTTACGATCTGTTTCGATTTTAAAATCAAACTTCGATTAAATTAAGAATATGAATTCAACTAAACCGAACCAAATCAAAATCAAATTAAATTAAAATTAAATCAAACTGAACCAAATCAATTTGAAATCAAACCAAATCAATATTATGAGTTGAACTGAACCAAATGAAATCAATATTAGAGATTGAACCAAACTAAATTGGAACCAAACCAAACTAAATTGAAACCAAACAAACCAATCGAAAAATTGAGTTATTTCCAATAAAAATCGAATTAATCGACATTTTACCAATTTGATCGGTTCAATTTTTTAAATAAATTTGGTTAATTTAGTTGGTTCGAAAAAAATTCAATCATGTTTGATTTTTTGATTTAATCAATTCATTTAAATGGATTGCCACCCTCTTTCTCTATCTTAACTAGCATTTGAATATTTAATCATCAACATTTCTCCGTTGATCGCGGATCTAACCAACAAAACAAGAACAGGATTTCTAAAACCAATTTACTTTTGACATTCTTTCGAATCTTGAAAAAAAAAATCTCCCTTTAAATATCCCCAACTCTTCTGCCATTCTGCTTCCTCCTTCCCTTTCTTAAAAATCTCACCTTTGAATCTTGCAAAAATGGAGCTTTCTTCCGTCCGAATGGGAAAGGAGCCGTTTTTCTCCGGCGCGGCGATTCCTCCGGAGGTGGGCTTCTCGCACGCCGCCGGCCAGCCGGAAACGGGGAAAGACGGTGGCGGAGCAAAGAGGCGCAGAGCAGAGCACAGCTCCGGCGATCACCGGGAACAGGACATCGGGAAGAATTCCTCGCCGCCGGAGCCTCCCAAGGACTACATCCATGTCCGAGCGAGGAGAGGGCAGGCCACCGACAACCACAGCCTCGCCGAGAGGGTAAGCCGCCGGCGCTCCGCCGTCCGTCCACCACCTTAAACCGTCGTAATCCCGGATTCGCTCATTCACCAGGTGAGGAGAGAAAGGATCGGCGAGAGGATGAAGCTCCTGCAAGGTCTCGTCCCCGGCTGCAACAAGATCACCAGCAAAGCCCTCGTGCTCGACGAGATCATCAACTACGTGCGGTCACTGCAGCGACAAGTCGAGGTTTCCAATCAAAACCAGATCTTTCACCCCGAATCTCTCTGTAGAACACGTTTCGTCATCAATTTTAATCTTTGATTCGATCCTCTGTTTCAGTTCTTGTCCACCAAACTTGCAGCCTCCATGGAGACTCTCCTCGATCAAAATGTAAGCTTTTGAATTCTACAATTCGATTCATTTCTTACTCCAACTTCTCTGCCATTTGCAATTCAGATCGATCAGGGAGATGCTCATCCAAGAATGCAGCTTGAATATCCTTACCTCGATGGATTCACAGACGCTCTCTCTCAGGTCAGTGATTCGTGGGACGATGAACTCCAGAGAGTGGTTCAGAATTGGAAGAGTTCTTACTGAGTTCTTGTCGATCGGATTAGGGTTGGTCGGTTTCTGTATATACATGCACCGTTTTGAGGGATTATGGTGCTGCTGCTTAGGTTTGTAATAGAGAAAAGGGGTTAGATCATATGTCGAGTCGATTGTTGAATGAAGAGAGATTAAGTGGTTGTTTAGGTTTGCACAAACGAACGAACAGTTGTTTGGTCCAGTGGTAAGTTTATTGATTTTAAAGACTTTCATTTCAGATTCATACGATACCATTTTAAGAGTGATTTGATTTTGTGATGCGAAGCCACTTTCCAATCACAAATGAGATTAGGGATTCAAGAAGATCCCAAGCTAAAGCTTGCTCTTACACTGCTGGCTAAAATCTATCACCATAGATGGCATCGTAGTAAATCTAAACTAAATCACATATATGTCTAAATGACAATAACCTGCATAAGCTCACTGATAAATCAAAAAACAAAGAAAAACTTCACGATAAAATTCAAATGTGGCAAGTAGTGAATCGCACTAACACTATCTAGATAGTACTAGGCATCCAAAAAATTTTAACTGAGAAGAGTCGAACAAAACTAACTCTAAAATAGAGCTCATCTAACTCTTGAGCACTCTAAAACCAACGTATCATTACTCTCATTACCTAAAACCAGACTTCATAAAGGCTTTAATGTTGTTAAGCAATATGTCACCAACTCTTCCTACTAAGATACATCATCTGAGTAGGTGTGCTAAACCCTGAGGGCGAACGAAGCAGCTCATGGACTTTGGATCCTGTTCTTGTTCAGTAGTTAATTAATTAATCAATCAATCAAACAAACCTGGAAAACTCTTCAATAATACATGACATGACGTGAAACCTAAAGGTTGTTGGTGGGTGGCTTTTGGGGCCATGCAGAGAGAGAGACAGGATCGGTACCTGAAACAGCATGCGAGAAAGGAACATGATGTGTGCGTTTGATCGCCTTTTGCTCCTGGCTTCGTGGTTAAGTCTGGTCGTCAGGTCCTCAGTCAGCATCCAAGAGCGCACTGAATGAAATGAGATAATTATTGAACGTACTTACATAGTTTTTAACAAGCAAATGGATCTTCCTTCTGAGATTACTCACCATTGATCTCAAAAAATTCTTAGAAAAAATAAATTAAAAAAAAATCTTCATTACAGACGTAGAAAAGGATAAACACACTCCTGAAACCCAAACCATTTTAGCAACAGGATGGCTTACTGGAAGTTTGCTTCGTCTCGTCGGTTCCGTTACACGCGAGGGTTACCCTGTTGAGGGACAATTCGGGTTTCAAGGAATCAGCGTTTAGCACCTTCTGGCTCATATTGTTGTATATCTCTTTGATGACGATCTCGAAGGCCTTGTTCACATTTGTGGAATCCAGAGCTGAAGTTTCGATAAAAAACAGCCCTTCAGCTTCAGCAAGGCTTTTTCCTTCTTCAACAGATATGTTTCGGATGTTCTCTAGATCACATTTATTGCCAACGAGAAGCTTTGCCATAGTGGTGTCACAATGTGCTGCATTGCATTTCCAATTTCCTAGTCAGTGCTTAGAGGCATAAAGGCATTATATTTCGAAGTAAAACAGGAACTGATTCGCTATAAGCTAGAGATATTAATGGTCATATGATCTGCTTAAGGGAATATGCATATAAACCTATAGGAACAAGAGAACAAAAACAATTTTATCTTACCAAAAACATTACTGTAAACATGTATAGCACACAGAATTTGGTCAGTTTGCAGGACCAAGCATTCAGTTCTCAAAAGTAGGAGGTGAGAAATATTTACATTATTACATAGCCAAACAGTCAGTCTCCAAAAGTATGAATGCTGAAGATATTTATATATATAAAAAAAGCACTCCTTGGAGAAGCAAGGGCACCTTGACGAACAACATAAAGCAGAGATTAAGGTCTGTGTTTTAGGGATTCAAAATTAACAACTTTGAGAAGAAAATCATCATTTTCAAAAAGATTGAACATTTTTTTTTGTATAATACAGGGAAAAATGTAAACGAGATGAAAATTATAAATTCTTATTTGGCAAATCAAGCTCTCGCTTTGTACAGCTACCTTTCAATGAGATATATAAAAAAAATTAGGAAAACTTAACCAATTTATTATTATGGAGAAATATCTATAAAATATAACAAATTAAAACAATACCCAAGCGAATAAGGTTTATTTAGTAAAAATAATTATTCTTATCATTAAATAGTCAGAGTTACAGAATAATTTAGTATTAAGATATAATGACTTACATTATCCATGAGATGTAAAATGTAATTTTATATGAAAATATTTAAGGGTAAAGTAAAAATAAAATGATTCTTGGGAAAAATTGAAAATTCTAAAACTGTAAGGCCAGTGGGAAATTTCTATTGAAAATATAAAAAAAAATTATAGGAGCAAATAGTAATTTTCTATTAATATAGAGGTAAATGGTGATACAACTATGAGTTAAAATGGAATTTTGGATAAAATTAAATAATTTGGAGCATAAAAAATATAAATTGGCAAAATATTTAGAAGCAAAATGAAAAACTAAAATAATTAAGGGGGTATCTGCAATCATAAAAGCTTCAAGGGTATCTACACCACAAACTTTTATGCCAAAACTTTACCGCGCGGACTCGTGCGGATCAAGTATATATTTTTTTTTTTTTGCTTTATTTTTTTTAGCTTGTAATTAAGCCGTTTAAGATTATATATATACTTAACAACTTTAAAATAGAAATAATTTTCATGCAGATTTCAGGATAATTACTAATTTTTTCCATTGAGATATAAAAATAGAAACATGTAAGAAACTGTTTCTAAAAGACAATAATTTTGAGAAGTTTTTTTTAAACACCAAAACTTATTTTGATGGTTACATTCATGTAATAGATGTTATTTATATTGGTTTTTTCCTAAAAAATAAAAACTGAAAATTAAAAGATTTTAATTTACAAACGGGTCCTAATGTGTTCGAAGGAAACCAATTTTGAGGCAATAGCAAACAGGCAATATATAGATATTCCTGTTAGCAAAGTCAACCTATCCTTAAAACAAGATCAAAATTTCAAAAAATAAAAAAAAATAAAAACCCGTGCAATCAAACATCTATGAGGTAAGGAATAAAATATATACCCTACTAAATTAGTTAAGTTACAGTTTAAGTTAGTTTGGTTGAGTTTAAAATAATTTAAATGAACCATATATATACTGCATGTGTCAGATGCGGCCATAGTCTATGCATATGCAGACCAAATGGAGGCCTTCTTAAGAGTGTGACACTAATGTTGAGAAACTCTCCCTCAGAAACTGGCATAGACCGAGCAGTGAAGAACAAAGAAAAGAAAGAAGATAAAAGCCAACTTTGCAAATGAAACTGTATCCATACTGTTCACATCAAGACAATAATTTATGTTTTCAGGCATCCAGTTTTGATAAGAAAATCTTGATGATGCAATTTTATGTTTATTGCTAAACACAATAAGAAAATTTGTCCTTCCTTAATAAACACATATTTTTACAGTCAACTATTCTGGCTTGATGAGCATAGTGTGACTACCAATCCAGATCATTTGACTGCCTTTTAGCACCGTTATACTGTCGAATTTCTCATAAAATTTGATCTTAAAACCAAACTTATAAAAAAGCACTCCAATCACAAGGATCACGGATGATAAGTGACAGAGACCAGAGTACATACTCGATGGACATCTTATTAGTTCTAAGCACAACAAATATTTATAATAAAGCAAACTTTACTCTTAAATCATGGATCTTTTCGTGGTACATATAATTCTAAATAAAATGATATGCAATCTAGCATAAACTGAAAACATACCTCGTAATCTTTGCTTATTTGTGAACGATATCACAAACAGATGAGAGCCCACGTGTGACTCTTCTAGCGGTATCCAGGCGCACTAGATCACGAACTAGATGATCCGTTAGGTGCTAGCCACTTGAATCGACAGAATACTTTCGGAAGCACTACGGATCTGAAGATGTGTCTCTGATCAGAGAAGGAGTAGGTTGTCCAAAAGCTTCCCGAGAGAGGTGGAGAGAGCTCGCACAAGAAAGACAAAGGAGAAATGCTTTCTAGTCTTCTTCCAAGCGTGACTATATATAGTCTCCAAGGAAAATGCAGAGACATGGCTATTCGTATTCTCCATTAATTATCATAATTGCGACTCTTTAAGTTCTTCATTAATAATCATTAATAGAGACTTTTCATCTTCTCCATTATTGTCACCATAATTGTGACTCTTCAAATTCTTCAAAGAGAATAAGAGATAAATTTTACTCTTTCTTCTCTAGATCAAATAACTTCATATTTGATCTTGATCCGTTCTAGCTTCTGATATTTCAGAAATAATTAATAATCCAATTAATTCTTATTCAAAAATAATAAATTGATTAATTTTAGTATCTGCTAAAATAATCAATTACAGATATTGTTCATGTCTATGTGTTATGCGTGCGCCCTCTAGGTTCTATACACGAAGGCAGTGTAAATTCATATACAGACTAAGGTAACCGTCTAGCAATAGTTTTTAGCTACCCAACGTGATAGAATATTAGTTATAAACTAAAACCTCCATGAACCGATTACTGTGTAATTCAATCTCTTCATCTTTACCCTACATTCCAATTAATTCGGTGAACTATGCATCATCACCAAAATAATTGTTTTACTTGATTTCCAAGATATAATAGGCTTATCTTGAATAATAATCATTACTCCCACGACTATGGATTTCGAGTCGTTAATATCTCTATCAAGCGGCCAGGATGTTAAATCCCTAATCCAAGAGAGCGATGAATCCTCTATTAACTCAACACTACTCTCTCTACGTTTTGTCATACACCCAACTACCGTATTAATCACAATCCGATTAAAAACTCACTACAAGAAAATTGCCATATACCCACGGTAAGTTTTAGCTACACATATACAAACTGTGGGTATAGATAACATATAGCCACAGATATATGAAATCGTCACTATAAGTTATAGGGACAGATATCAATACTGTGGGTATTGGATATCTATAACTACACTTATATTTTGCTGTCACTATAATTTTTTTTACTATGAGTATAAGTAGCGTACTCCTACACTTATAATTTACTGTCACAATAAGTTATAGGGACAGATATCAATGCTGTGGGTATTGGATATCTATACCTACACTTATATTTTGATGTCACTATAATTTTTTTTTACTGTGGGTATAAGTAGCGTATACCTACACTTATAATTTATTGTCACTATAACCTTTTTTTCTATAGATATATATAAATAATATATACCCACACTCATAATTTATCGTCACTATAACTTTTATATGAGTCATATGTGTGATTTGGTTCGGAGGGTTTAGGTTTGGGTTTGTCCCCAACACCGGCGCCATCGTCCACGGCGATAGGGGAGGGGTTGAGGGTGTTGTCCTGAGTGCCCTCGCAACCATTGATAATCTTCAAGCTATGAATCGAGGTGACAATATTATGCTAGTATACATTTTCTTTTGTTGTTCCTATCCCTTTTTGTTTTTGGAAAGATTTCATCAGAATTGGAAACTTCAAAATGTTAGAAATATCTATCCCCTATCATAAACTATTTATTATGATAAACTTTATCAACAGGATTATTTAAAAAATTAAAATATCATATTAAACTATTTATTACGCCAAAATGTAAAAAAATATCTTTATATTATTTAACATCTTAATACGCGCACTACAAGAAAATAAGGCTTCAGAAACGGATTTTTAAAATGAAAATAAAATCTATTTTAAATTTTAGTAAATTATAAATAGATTTGCTATGGAATTTCTAATCTGTCTCATTTAAAGAAAATAATATGCGTAAAAAAAATTAAAAGGGAATTTAAAATCAATTAAAAATTGAATGTATAAATAATTTTTTAAACCAAAATAAATACGGAATAGGAGGTTAAAAATTTGAAATAGTTATACGGAAAATTTTGGAATAATTTTTCTGAATTTTTGGAAATATTTGCAGAGAAAATTGGTCCCGTGAAGCTCTTCACCTCGACGCAAGCTCGACGCCAGCACAACAAGTCGCTATCTTGTAATCGTTGGCTTGCAGTCACCCTCTCTTCGAGCACGCGAAGCCAACTAAGGTCGCTGACTTGTAGTGTAAAATATGGATTAAAAAATAAAAATAAAAAAAATAAAATAATAATAATAATAGTAAATAAATGTATATTATTAAATAATATATAAATATATATATAGAGGAATATATATAAATTTATATACAATCAACATAAATAGGAGCTTAAAAATCAGAAACAATCATATGGATGATTTTAGAATAATTTGTCTGAATTTTTGAAAATATTTACAGGAAATTTGATCGCGTCGTAAACCAATTATGAATTATTTAAGGAAAAGTTTGATTTTTGGAATATATTTATATATATAAATAATTAAAATTTTAAATTAGGTTTATAAGCCCCGTGCCCTAACCCTCCACTGAACCCAACCTTTCGTTTTCCCCCTCCTTTCGTTTTCTCCCTCTCGCCCGACGCCGCTGAGCTCTGCTCGACGCCACCCTCTTCGAGCACGCGGAGCAAGCCACAGGAGCGCCGTCTCCGAGCTCTAGCAACACACGCGAAGCCCTCCTCTGACTCTCGATCGCAGCGAGTACAAGAGAAGCAGGTTTTCCTCCTCGTCGCAACCACCCCCTAAGCCACCGCCGACGGCAGGTTTTCCACGCAATCCCTCTTCCGTGCGGTTCTCTTCTCCGCGGAAGCAGGCCGACAACGACAGCACTCCTTCACAAGCGAAGCCTCCTCCTCCTTTGCAAAGCAACGCCGCAACTCCTCCCCATAGCGGATCTCCTCGATCCCTAGCCGGACTTTCAGAGCCCAGATTCGTCGTCGGCGCACCTAGGATCTGATCGATAGATTGGTGCTAGAGGAAGACTACGAAACCACCGAATTGCTCCTATCTCAGGTGAGTTCTTGGCCTGCGAAGAGATTGGTTATGATGTGGGGTTTTGGTTGTGTAAATCACATGCTGTAGGAATCCTCGATTACTGGGTAGACCAGGCGGTGGCTGTGGAATAGGTTTGCTCCTTGAATTGTTAGATGTTGGTAACAGTCCAATTTGGATTTAGTATTAGATTGGTTCTGTGTGTTGTGTCGTTGATTTTTGGCTGAGGTGGATCAATTGGAAACATGTAGGATTGGTTCTCTTTTTACAATGTCTTAAGCTTCAATGATATAATATTTTTTCTCTGTTAAGGTGAATATATATACTCAAGATACTGCTAGCTGTTCTTGAATCTCGGTCAAGAAGCTATCATCTAATGGTCAAGCGCACTATGAGTATCAAGAGGAGTTTTCTACTGAATGAACATTCTTAAACTCCTTGTTATACATTTTATTGTTACTACTTGTGTTTGTCTAGTATTATGATAATGTTGTTTCCTGAAACACCTTGTCACAAATCCAGATTATTTGCGTCAAGGACACTAAGTATCATATTCGATTACTTGTGTAGTCTCATAGCATGTCGGGCAACCTTGTCCACTGGAGTATAGCTCATATGCTGACTACTACAGATAGAAGTAAGATTCTGATCATATTTTAATCTTTATGATAGCATATCTAGCTCTGTCAAATATTATAGTATTTGATAAATACATATCAAGAGGGTACACATCTATCTAGCAATGGATAAATATCGTTGTATTTCCTCTTCCTAAGTGTGATTAATTTCCATTTTGTTTCCTTGCATTCTGAAGCTATTTTGATTGTCATATTTGCAGGTATGGGGTAGATTTGAGGCATAAGAAACAACCTCTTATAAGAGGTCATGGAGTCTCCTATTGCAAGAATATTCTAACGCCTCGATTTGAACATTCAGAGAGTATTTCTATAACTCATTTGCTTTTGCCTATATATCACACATGCTATTCTTTATTTCTTATGTAAAAAATTGTGTTGTGACCAGAAGTTGAAAATGAAGAGAATTTAGACAAAAACGTACTACGTGTATCTACCTCTAGAGCTATGTCTCATTCATCCACTCCTTGGTCCCCTTGTTCAGGGAGCACAAAGGTTACCCTCTATTATGAGAAGAATTCAGAGTATGCTTCTGGCAGTTCAGCTGAAGGATACGATCAGATATCCTGTTCCTGCTATGAGGGTACTGTTTGTAGTTCACTTGTGCATTTCATTTGCTCACTCTAATTAATTCCTGCTACATCTCTCAGCTGATGTGATCAATATCTTATACAGATATTAGAAGCTTTGACAACTGCCTCATGTCAGGAGACCTTTTGCTATGAACGTGCAGAGCTACTTGGTGATGCATACCTAAAGTGGGTAGTTAGTATCTTTCTTTTCCTTAAGTACCCCCAGAAGCATGAGGGCCAACTTATGTCTCTTTGTTTTTCATTTACGTGATGATCGAGTTGATCCAGATCAATACCGCGCTATAGTTCATCATTGGTTTTCAAAAGAAGGGCAAGTAAGTTGTTTTACATATATATGTATTTTATATAACATTATACACATATGTGATGTTTCTCCTTATGAATTCTTGCTTTGTACAGAAAATAAGTGGAATTAATGCAAAGTCGTTTGCCAGAAGAAGATGTGCAAAATATCTTACAACTTGCAGCTGAATAGGTATGTTAAGACCTATAATTGTGTGCTTAAAATGTATTAGGAATTTAATTTTTTTTTGACAAAAGCTATGGAGTTTTTTTAATGATGGGTTTTTTTGGTGCTATATTATTATTGTGAAAGTCTATTTATTTGTACTAACTTTGTGACACACTATTTTATGCTATCACACATTTAAAATTTGCATATTTTTTTATAGGTTCCCTTCAAGTAAACCAAATGATCAAAGCAATTCAAGATCTCAAAGTGTCAATGATGAAGATCATGAATATAGTATATACTTAATTTTATTAATTTTCATTAAGATTGATATTAATTTTGTTAAATACATATATTAATATTAATGTTTTATTGTAATTTAATTTACAGGTGATGACTAGAAGTGAAGGTGCTCATCTTTATTAATCGTTGGTGATTCATGCCTATCATATTTTATAATTGTATTTTACCGGCTATGGGAGCATAACATGTACTTCTACTAGATTTTCTTAATTCTGTTTATGTGTAATATTGATACTTATTACTTTAGAACTTGTTTTATTTTTAATATCATTGAAGTCTTTTTTAATATGATTGTTATTCTTATATATATAAATTTAAATATATAAATTAAATTCTTAATTTTAATTTTTTTACCCATAATAAAAAATCATTATATGCTATACCCACGGAAAATTTAAATTTAATAAAAGTGTGGCTATAATCTATACCCACAGAAAATTAAAAATCATATCGCTATAAGCTATACCCACGGAAAAAAGATTTTTGCACTAAAGTATATAGTGATAGAATTATTTTCGTGGGTAATTACCTGGTAATTATTTATGACGATTTTTAGTTCTGTCACTAAATCTCTAGTGATACAATGAAATCCGTAGGTATAAGTCGAGGTATTTTCTGACGGTAATGAGTACCGTCACTATATGTTATACTGACGGTAAAAAAACCGTTGGTAAAGGCATAGTAAAAATGACGGAAATGAATGCCCGTGGGTATAGGCTTTTGAGGTCTATACCCACGATTTTCATGCTTTTACCTATGATTTTTTACTGTGGGTATATGACAATTTTCTTGTAGTGACTGCTTTTAACGGCGTCAAAGTATATAACTCCACACATAGAATAAATGAAGGTCTCAAGTCAAAAGATCAGTTACACTCGTTCATTAAGACGAACGACCAATAATGCTTAATATGTGATGTTCTCTTAAGTGGATTGTGTCCAATGTACCTCTAAACTCAAGGCACTCCCAAGTACAACTTGGATATCCATCCCTCTGTCTATCATGACCTAGTAATACTCAGCGTTGATTTAGATATCTATGTCCTCTCTAAATATCTATCCAATTAAGGACTATTTTCAGAATAATATAACCATTAATCCGTGGGACTTTATCATTAATCATATACGTAAAAAAATAAATGATTAATGATAAATACTTGCCTTTATTAAAATAATTATACATAAATACATAAAAGTGTTTTAGCACATAAGTGCACACACTAACACATCTCTAACCAAATTCACTTGCAAGGCCACTTTGTTTGATAGAAATCTACCAACATTTCTGGGCGCATGCATTGGTGTTAAGTTGACAGATAAATCTTAGAACTCATTAGAGACATGGAGAGCGATTTGTTGAGTTGATTTGTTCTCTAGATGAAGAAACTTATAAATGAGTAAGATGGCCTTGAAAAAAGATAGATGCATTTAGCATGAGAGCTGACCGAGAAGTATCTTCTAAATAAATATTTGCGACCTGTTCAAATTAAGTAAAGTAGTTTTTCTTGGTTAATAGTCATCTTATAACTGAACTTATACAGGCACTTTTTCTGCAAGAGCAAGTTAAGATGGAGATGGAGAAAGAACTACCGCTTTCAATAGTTCATTGAAAGATTAAAATACCGAAAGGAAGCTACAATTCTCGGAATGGATGAATTGAGTGTTCGAGTTCTGACCAACTCGATTTGCACACTATCTTTAAAAATGTTTCTAATTTTACATGGTTAGTAATTTCCTTTGCCAAGGCTAGTTCAGACAAGGCCTCGATCTACTGATTGAAAAAGGTGGAAAGAAGCAATCTGTATTGACACTGCCTTCGATTGTTGATGATCAGTTTGGTTTAATCGCCATATCATTAGTCAAATCAAAAAAAGTGTAGCATGATGCATAAAAGTCAGATCCACCACAGAAACAAGATCCCATTTTATTCCCAAAATCGAGAGCGCGGAACATAAATCAACAACGGATCCAGAGTGACAATCACGAAGATCAAAGAAACGAAGAACATTAGAGCACGTACTGTTGATCTCCTGTAGCCAGCGGGGGATGCTGTCGAAGGTGGTGCGGCGTGAGATGTCGTAGACGACGAGGGCCCCGACGGCACCGCGGTAGTAGGCGGAGGTGACTGCACGGAAGCGTTCCTGGCCGGCGGTGTCCCAGATCTGGCTCTTAACTTCCTTTCCGTTGATCTCCATGCTCTGAGTCTGGAACTCCACGCCGATGGTGGCCTTGGAGTGGAGATTGAACTCGTTGCGGGAGTAGCGAGAGAGGAGGTTGGACTTCCCCACCGCAGAATCGCCTATGATGACGATCTTGAATAGGTACTGCTCCCCGTCGTCGCCCTCCATGGCTGCGATCTCGATCTTCTTCTTCTTCACCCTTTATCCTCAATCGCCAGTGAGCGTTCGACTACTGAACGTCGAAGAGGTGGGCACCTTCTTGCTCGTGGACACTCTGGTAGTGCCTTTTGGGCTCTTTTATTATTATTATTTATTTATTATTGATAACGGCAAACATCATCCTGCATTTGTTGAAAATTATAAAAAGGGCGTCCACAGTTCATAAAAGCCCCATTTTTGAAAAACAAAAGTCCTCACGGAATAAATTGATAGTTAATACGTAGATATTATCATCAAAAGATTTGGGAATCAAATCGTGACAAAGCTAATATGCCTATCCTCTCCACCCGCTAGCCACAGCATTCGAGTTAGTAGCTTCCGTGATTTACCTCTTCCGTGTTGGCCCTGGGACAGATTGACGGGGGTGCTGGGGCGAACTATTCATCTTTTGCCACTCATTTTTGAAAAAAAAATAATATGAGAAAGCGCTTCTTTTCAAAATTTTATTTTGAGGTCTAATTTCAATATTACTTTTAATATTATCTCGCACCTAAATTTTAAACCAATTGTATGCATTGTAATATTTATATAGTAATTTTAATTAGGTTGCTGCACGAATGGACCATCGAATATCGAGATCATCACTGGCGAAGTCAGGCCCGGTCCTAGATTTCGAAGGGTCCGGTGTAAAAAAAAAGAGAACTTTTTATATTCATATAAAAAATAATAAAACTGATGTTATAAAAATAATTTCATTAACAAAACACATGAATGTTGATGATGGACAATTGTAGACGTAGGTGAAGACGGAAGAATTTGAGGGTGAGATAGTAAATGGATTTAGAGTTTAGGGAGAAATAAAAAAACAAGCGGCGAAAAAAAAAGATACGCATCTAAGTATTTCTCTCTTCATTTTTTTTGATATTTTTACAAAAAATCCACCATATTCCAAATTTTATAATTAGATTTTTTTAATTTAATATTTTACTTACATTATTTTTAAGATAATGTAAATATAGATGTCAAAGTGGGGCCTTGTCAAAGGTGCGGCCCTGTGCGCTTGCCCCACCTAGACCACCCCAAGACCGCCCTTGGGTGAAGTTGTCAAGTGTTTTCGTCTCGTGATTTACCATCGTTGACCGATAGAGACTCTCGTTGAAGACTATGGGATAGAATCGGTCAGCCAAATGGATTAATCGGACACAAGCATCAATACTCCTTATAAATCCAAAATATATAGTAATTTTAATTTTGTGTTATAATATGAAATCAAATCGATATTATATCACTTGAATAGTAATGAATACGATCGAATCTGTATTATAACAATTAAGAAATTATATTTGTTATAATATAAATATTTTTAAATAGATTAAATATATAAGATAATAATTATATAATTGTAATTTTATAATTTGCTTGACCGTTCAAAATTTAGACGAATAATAATAATAGAAATATCATTGGAAGTGGGAAAATAAATGCTGAACAGTGAAAAAACAGAATAAGAGATCCCTTTCATTATTAAAAAAAAAAGCGTCCTTGGACTTTTGCCCCCGCCCATTTTATAAAAATAAAATTTAAAAAAAAACAATGAAAATTTTTATAATGACAGTGATTTTAAATTTAATATTACTTTTATATACTGAGGTAGATATTTTTTGAAAGTAAGCGCAGATGTATTTTTTTAGAACAATACATGTAAGCTATAATAAATTTGTATAAATAACAAAATTAATTATTATGAAAATAAATTAAAAAATATATAATTTAATTGAAAATAAAAAAAATATAATTAAATTTAGACATCTTTAATAATCCTAAAAAAATAAAAAAATCATAATAGATTTTATAAGTTAAAAAATTAATTTAATATAAAAATAAATAGGAAATAATATAATTTAATATGAAATAAACAGGAAATGATATAATTTAATTTAAAAATAAATAAAAAAGATATAATTGGGTTTAGATATTTTTAATAATAATTTAAAAATTATATAAAACAAAACCTGGCTTATTATATTTTGGTCATTTTATTAGCATTGTCTTAGAATGGTAATGATATGAAATATAATGTAATTTCTAAATTCCAAGTTCTAACATAAAATTAGAATTTTGTGAAATAACTGAAATTTAAGGTGCTCGTTAGTAAATTTTCATATCCAGGGCGCAGAAATGTATTTATTAACAAACAGAGAGTTTAGTTATCATTTAAGATAGCAGTAAAATCAATACGAAGAAGATAAATCATGAAAGAAAAATGATATATAACAAAAATTTATAGTATGAAATCCAACATGAATGACGTGACATTCTAATTATAGCGATCTCTGATGGATTCACTATGCCCCTCAGATTATAGAATGGTTCGGGACGGTGGCCTCCGGTCGTCGTTGGTGTCCAAGTGACAATCGGATGCGTATATAAAAGATACCATGTCATTCATGTTAGGTTTCATGCTACAAATTCTTGTTACGTATCATTATTCATCATAAAAATTACTAACTCAGATATTGTGACTAATACATGAAAAAGACAGGTACATTAATTTTATTTGAGTTTAATCCTTATATCTCAAAGTGATAATATCTACCTTTTAATTATCAGTTTATCTAATAAAAATGTTAATATAATCGTCTTAGCTCGTAGGTTCGATAAATTTTGCGAAGTGTGTCAGCAAGTCAATGAAAGTATATTATTATCGAAGTAATTAGATATAACAGTAAATTTAATTCTGCTTGGAATGATTTTTGAATTCTAAATAATGTGGAATCATATTAGTTATTACTAACTCAGATTTTTTTATATATTTTTAAATATTAATTAATATACTATATTAAAAATAATAATAATTTTCAACTCATTACTAATTAAATTAAAATTTTAGAAAGTAGATAAAATTAAATTTATTTTTATTATATTCACATCATCATCTTCTCTAGATCAGAATAAAAATTTTCGAATATGAATTTTATGTTCGGCAATTTATCAAAAGACGTACCTAAGAATTGATATTTACCAAAAGACGTACCATGGTTTTATTATTACCAAAAGACGCATATATTTTAGTAAACTTTCTCTTACACCCCTACCGTCAAGTACTGCATGCATTTCTCTTTCTCTTTCACATTCTCAGTAACGAATTCCGAGACGGATCATAAAGAGATGTTCCTTTATATTTTGGTATTTACCAAAAGGCGTACTATGATTTCATTATTACCAAAAGGTGCACATATTTTAGTAAACTTCCTCTTATACCCCTACCGTCAAGTACTGCATGCATTTCTCCTTCTCTTTCACATTCTCAGTAACGAATTCCGAGACGGATCATAAAGAGATGTTCCTTTATATTTTGATTTTTATATTATGTAACCTTTCTCAAAACAAAAAAATATTCAAATTAATTAAAATATTTTTATTAAATTAAAACTAAAAAAACATATCAGACTCACGTTGGGTCTAAAATGTTTCCATTTCAAGCCCAACGTGCCCAATATTAAGGGTCTTTTCTTAATTCTTTGTTATTACATATTAACACCATGAAGAAGTCCAAATAAACAATGGATAGCAAATTTGAATTCCTTGTAACCTCAGAAATTCACGGGAACTGAAATTTTTATAATCGGAGCTCTCTAGGTCAATCAGTGAGTTTTGACCAAAATTCACTAATTGACCTAGAAAGCTCCGATTGTAAAAATTTCAGTTCCCGTGAATTTCTGAGGTTACAAGGAGTTCAAATTTGTTATCCATTGTTTATTTGGACTTCTCCGAGGTGTTAAAATGTAATAATGAAGAACCGAGAAAAGACCTTTAATATTGGGCACGTTGGGCCTGAAATGATTCCATTTCAGGCCCAACGATCTTTAGACCTAATGTGTTAAAACCTACTGATTTATCTAGAGAGCTCCGATTGTAAAAATTTCAGTTCCTGTGGATTTCTGAGGTTACAAGGAGTTCAAATTTGCTATCCATTATTTATTTGGACTTCTCCGAGGTGTTAAAATATAATAATGAAGAACCAAGTAGAAATCACACATTAGGCCTTTTATGGTCATTAGGCCTAAAATGATTCCGTTTCAGGCCCAACGTGAGACTGAAATGTTTCCATTTCAGGCCCAAAGTGCATATTTCAGGCTCAACGTGCCCAATATTAATGGTCTTTTTTCGATTCTTTGTTATTACATTTTACCATCTTGAAGAAGTCCAAATAAACAATGGATAGCAAATTTGAACACTTGTAACCTCAGAAATGCATGGGAACTGAAATTTTTACAATCGAAGCTCTCTAGGTCAATCAGTGGGTTTTGACGAAAACTCACTGATTGAGCCTGAAATGGAAATATTTCAGGCCCACATTAGGCCTGAAATGGAATCATTTCAGGCCCAATGTGGGCCTGAAATGGAAGCATTTCAGGGCCAACGTGCCCAATATTATGGGTCTTTTATCGATTCTTTGTTATTACATTTAACACCTTGAAGAAGTCCAAATAAACAATGGATAGCAAATTTGAACTCCTTGTAACCTCAGAAATCCACGGGAACTGAAATTTTTACAATCGGAGCTCTCTAGGTCAATCAGTGGGTTTTGGTCAAAACTCACTAATTGACCTAGAGAGCTCCGATTGTAAAAATTTCAGTTTCCGTGGATTTCTGAGGTTACAAAGAGTTCAAATTTGCTATCCATTGTTTATTTAGACTTCTTCAAGGTGTTCTTTTAATTTTAATTTAATAAAAATATTTTAATTAATTTAAATATTTTTTTGTTTTGAGAAAGGTTCCATAATATAAAATCCAAAAGACAAAGGAATATCTCTTTATAGTCCGTCTCGGAATTCGTTACTAAGAATGAGAAAGAGAAAGAGAAATGCATGCAGTACTTGACGGTAGGGGTATAAGAGGAAGTTTACTACAATATGTGCACCCTTTGGTAATAATGAAACTATGATACGTATTTCGGTAAGAGTAATGATACGCACAGTGAAAGTGAATGTCTCAGTGAAAACTTTGACCGTCAATCAACGGCACGTCCGACGTCCGATCGTCGATCGGACACTACCGGCGGCCTTTGGCCGCCGCCCCGAACCAAACTATACCCTGGGGGGCACGGTGAACCCGTCGGGGATCGCCACAATTGCGATCTCGCATCATTGACCGTCGATTTCGATGGGTTCACCGTTGCCGGTGATCCTAACGAGTTCACCGTCCTCCGAAGGTATAGTTTGATTCGGGACGGCAATCAGAGGCCACCGGTAGTGTCCGATCGACGATCGAACATGTACACATTAACTGCACGTCATTAACTATAATTTTCACTCTCCCAAATTCACTCTTCAAATCATTTTCCTTTTGGTAAATATCAATTCTTAGGTACGCATTTTGATAAATTGTCGTTTTATGTTTTAATCGATTAATTGATTATTATCAGTAACAATGGATTAAAAAAATTGTGAAGTTGATGCTTACTGTCTGAATCAATTGTAACAGTATATCAATCAATAGATATTATTATGCTGATGAATCGTATCTAAATCAATTAATACATTATAACAATAGAACACGATAATTTTAAAATTTTAATAGATGATTTGAATATTCTGAAAGTCAAATCTAGCAAATTACAATTGATTGTCTTTATAATATTTTTTTTTCAAAAAAGATATTTTCTTTAAAAACAATAAACTTCTTTTTAGAACAAATAAATATATCATATTAATCAGATAGAAAACATAACAATAATTTACAATATAGCAAAAATAGGGTTTACAATAAAATATAGAATAGAATAATATTTTTTATATCAATTAACTTATAGAAATTAATATTATTTACATTTATATTTTCCTTTTAATTATTTATAAAAATTACGTTAGATTTCTAATTTAAACGCATATATGACGTAATATATGAGATTTTAGCGGACCGCGTGACGTAATAATCTATCGTCTCCTATCTTTTTTCTTTTCTTTTTCTTTTTTCCATTCCCCCCTTCTTGGCCGATCGCCTTCCCTTCTTCCTCCTCCTCCACCGCTAAAATGCTCCACATTTTCGCCGGCCACCGTCTGGCGTCTGCATCCGCCTTTCTCGTCTCCGATCGCATGCGGCGCTAATCGTCGCGAACAAAAATGGTGAGGAGGAAGAAGCACCACCGCCTCCTCGTCTTTCTCCTCTTCTTCCTCCTCTGCCTCCGCCCGATCCAATGCCGCTCCGCCACATCCTCCGACGACGCAGACGCCATGTCCGACCTTTCCCGCTCCCTCTCCGGGCTCCCCTCCAGCTGGAAGCCCGGCTCCGACCCTTGCTCCTGGGACGGCGTCGACTGCTCCGCCGGCCGCGTCACCGCCATCAACCTCGTCTCCCGCGGAGTCTCCGGCTCCCTCCCTCCCTCTCTCGCCTCTCTCTCTGCCCTCACTCCCTCAACCTCCAGCACAACCGCCTCTCTGGCCCACTCCCCGTCCTCCCCAACCTTTCTTCCCTCCAATCCATCTCCCTTGAAGACAACGCCTTCGATTCCATTCCCGACTCCTTCTTCGCCGGCCTCCTTGGTCTTCAATCCATCACCCTCGACGGCCTCCCCCTCGCTCCGTGGAACCTCACCCGCGACCTTGCCTCCGCCGCTGGCCTCGTTGAGTTCTCCGCCGCCAACACCTCCCTCTACGGCCCTCTCCCTGACTTCCTTGGCTCCCTCCCCAGCCTCCGCATCCTCCACCTCTCTCACAATAACCTCTCCGGCACCCTCCCCCCGTCTTTTGCCGGCTCCGGCCTCCAGCAACTCTTTCTCAACAGCCAGCAGTCTCCCGACAAACTCTCCGGTCGCATCGACGTCATCGGTGCCATGCCCCAGCTCACCGTCTTCTGGATCCAGACCAACGCTTTCACCGGCCCTATTCCCGACCTCTCCAATCTCACCTCCCTCGAGTCCTTCAACGCCCGCGACAACGCCCTCACAGGCGTCGTCCCTGCCTCCCTCACCGCCTCCCTCACCCTCAAAAACGTCTCCCTCTCCAACAATCTGCTCCAGGGTTCATTCCCGCAGTTCGCCAGCAAATCTGTTGCCCTCGATATCGACAAGGGCAACCAATTCTGCAGGCCAGCACCTGACCCTTGCGATCCTCTTGTCACCGTGCTGCTCGACATCGCCGCTGGGTTCGGTTACCCCGCTCCGCTCGCCAAGTCGTGGAAGGGCGATCAGCCCTGCGCCGCCAATTGGCTCGGCGTCACTTGTGACCCGCAGGGGAATGTTATCGTCCTCAACTTCGCTAATCAGCACTTCGGCGGGGAGATCTCACCGGCCTTTTCCAAACTCACCTCGCTGCGCCAGCTGATCCTCAACAGCAATGACCTGACCGGTTCGATTCCCGGGAGTTTGACGCAGCTCCCGCAGCTCCAGCTGCTGGACGTCACCAATAATAGCCTCTCAGGCAAGGTGCCTGCATTTGGCACTTCTGTCAAGCTCAAGCTTGACGGCAACCCGAAGCTTGGAGACGACTCTGGTTCAGGAGGTGGAAGCTCTCCATTCAGTGAGTCAACGCCGTCCTCTTCAGCCTTGATTGCCGGCTTGATTGTAGCCTTGGTGGTCGTCATTGCTTGCTCAGTCGGCTGCTTTTACTATCGGAGAAGAAAACAAGAAGAGAAATCCAAGACCATACTGACTGATACACAATCATATAAAATAGGATTGAATGGATTGCATAACAATAGTGAGAGCATTCCCCCGATCAGCACCGATAGTTTGAATCAATACTCAGTTGAAGCTCAAAGCATGCACATCTCAATTCAATCCCTTCGAATGGCCACCGATAACTTCAGCAAAGCCAATATCTTGGGAAGTGGTGGTTTTGGTGTTGTATACAAAGGGAACCACAATGGAACAGTGATTGCTGTGAAAAGAAATGGATATGATCTTTTGGGTAACAAGGGAAATGAGGAGTTCAAAGCAGAGATTGAAGTTCTTAGAAAGGTTAAACACAAGAATTTAGTTGCACTTGTTGGGTTTTGCAATGAGGATCGAGAAAGACTATTGGTGTACGAGTACATGGCTGGGGGTACCTTAATGGAACGTCTGTTTAAGTGGCAGGATACCGGCGAACCCCCGCTCAATTGGAATCAGCGACTCGTGATTGCTATCGATGTTGCTAGAGCAATAGAGTACTTGCATAGTTTTGCTCAAGAAAGTTACATCCATAGAGATCTAAAGCCTTCTAATATACTCTTGGACAAGGATTTGAGGGCCAAGGTTTCTGATTTTGGGCTAGTCAAACTCGCCGCGGACAATAAAAAATCGATGCAGACGCGGCTAGCAGGCACATTCGGGTATCTTGCACCTGAATATGCTAGTAAGTTAGTTTGATGCCTAAAGTTTCATGGATTTCTTTTGTTTAGGAACTTGCTTATATCATACTTAATTGTTGCTCCATTCTAGATTTCCAATGCTCTTCCTTTCATGTCACCATTTATCAATTATGTTTTGTTTCGATCTATGAATTTTGTGTTCTGTAGGAAATGTTGCACACTCACACATGAAGAAACTCGATTGTAAACTCACTAATAGGGTTTTCACATATCGAATGTGTAGTCTGAACTAGATGATCCTCCCCAAGTAATCATGAAACACACTAAATGAGCTAGTTGTGCAATTTAGGCTTAGATCACATTTCGTTAGAGCTCTTCATTTATTTTTTTCATTTTCAGCATAACACAAGGTGTGAAGGTAGTGTTATTTATGATTGTTATAAGGATCGAAAATAGAGGGTATAGATGTGGAGATATGTTTGTAGAAACTGCTTATGATTCTCTTTTGAATCTTATTTTAGAGTAAAGCTAATCTGACTGCTAGAATCTTATTGCAACAGCCACAGGAAGGGTGTCGACTAAAGTCGATGTTTATGCATTCGGCGTGATACTAATGGAGCTAATTACCGGAAGGACAGTTTTAGACGAGTCACAAGATCCTGAGGACATCCATTTGGTGGCATTCTTCCGCAGAAAATTTTCCCAAGAGAAGGACAAATTCCTAACTGAAATGATGGATCAGACTCTTGAACTAGACAAGGAAGCTATGCAAAGCTGGGCAGAAGTTGCCGACTTAGCATGGCACTCAACGACTCGAGAGCCCCACCAGAGGCCTGACATGAGCCATGTCGTCAACCGTCTAGCCCCCCTGGTTGATCAATGGAGGCCAACTAACTATGTCGATGAAGATGATGATGAGCCAAGCATGAGTCTCTCAGAAAGGATGGAGAGATGGCGAAATGGCGATACCACTTCAACCACATATACATTTGGTTCCACACTGAAGTGAAGAACATTTGGAAATCTGAACAGAGCTCATGAACAGATTAACAGAACAAGAATGTATCATCCAAAGTATTTATCTGTAAGGATTGTAACCTTAATTTTCTTAATTCATTCTTTGATTATTGATATTTTAGGTTTAAGTTTGATATTAACCATGAACTGCTATTTCTGTTCAGTAGCAATCACTATCTTCTTATAATCAATGGGTTTTGGTGTCTCAAACAAATAAATTGTAAAGATATACGGATTATTACATAATAAAAATAATAAATAAACTCTTTTTGGTGTCTCAACAGTTAAGGCGGTTTTTTTCAAAAAATTTGTTTGATTTGTTTTTCCAATCTGTTTTCAGAAAAAGATATATTATTTTCTAGAATAAAAAAATTAGAGAATGATCTAAAATTATTTTTTAGGAAATGAAAAAATTAGACTGCGTTTGATATGTTTTTTCGATTTTAATTTTTCACAAAATATATGACTTTCTAAAAAACACGTTTAGTTTATATTTTTTAAATTTATTTTTTAAAAAAGATATAGTTTTTTTTTGAAAAATGCTCTCAAGATTTTTTAAAAATAAAAATAAAAAACAAAATAACTCAAGCGCTTTCTCACATTTTCTTAGAAAATAAAAAAAAACCAAAAAATCCCAGTTTTTTTTTCATGATTCTAAGTATTTTTTTTTCTGGTGTAAAATAATAATTTTTTTTATCTAATAATAAAAAAAGAAACTGAAAACTTTATTAATAATTATATTATTAAATGAAATTTAATTAATCACATAACTGGAAGACACGTATACAAATAATAGTTCTAAACCTTCTCGAAAATATAGCTGACGGCGCTAGCGCCGCTGCGCCAGAGAGTCGCCACCACTTCGCCGGCTACCTCCCACACTCCGGCGACCACCTGCAGCGCCACCTCGGCCGCCATGTCCGATGCGCTCCGTGCCAGGTCGAGCGCTGTAGCCGCGGCCGACGCCCCGAGCCGGACCGACCCGACGGCGACGGCGACCAGCGAGTCGAGCAGGGATGAAAGGGCGGCGGCGGCCGCGTCGCCGAGGAGACCCACGGCTTGCCGGAACACCGAGCTGAGAAGGCCGCGGGCGAGCTCGAGAGCGTCGTCGCAGGCCTCGCGCTGGGCCTTCACGAGGCAGACGACGGCGACGGCGACGACGGCCGCCGCTCTGAAGACGGCGGCGGCCAGTAAGCTCGCCAACGCGCTCACTCCTCGGAGTATAAGCTGTAACACGAAACCCGCCATTAATTATAGAGAATTAAAGCTTAATTACTTGGAGTTTTAAAAGAAATTAAGGATACATGCAAGTCGCCTTATATTAGAGATTAATTACCTCTTAATTATTGCTCCTTTGTTTAATCCACTAATAATTGCACAATAAGTAAATATTATAGGTCCATTAAAATATTTTGGAGGCTCATTTGATAATAAAATAAATTAAGGTGGTCCTTTGAATTTTGTCATTAAGCCGCATGCTCCATGTTTGTTGTGATGTTTTTATCTAACAACCTTGAGAGAATAAATACCGAGGAGATACAGAGTGGAAAGAGCAATGAATTTAAAATTTGAAATTTTAAATAGAAAAAATTGATGATATTATTGTAAAATAAATAATTAATATTGAAAACAATTTTTCATTTACCTTTCTCGCTCCGTATAATTCGAAAATAAACTCTTACAAATCTCTGAGAAAAATATATGATGTGAATATAATCATCTTACTGCTATTGTCAATTATTATCAACATTTTAGGTTCAAAGCTCATCCTCCCCAGATAAGACAAAATGTTAAGGATTAATTTTCGTATAAATTTTGATCACTAAAATAATAATAGTAATATCAATCAAATCTTATCACACTAAGTAAGATCGACTATATGGATCCTTTTATATCATTAGATTTTGTCTCCAATTATATCATTATTTATATTTAAATAAATATTATTTTATTTTATTATTCCTTACTAAGTCTTTTTGGTATACATTTCCTTCATTTGATATGCGTATTTGTCATAGTTTCATATCGCTTAACCGAAGCATTTATTCGTTGTCTAAGTATATGTCTATATCATCTTAAAAGTATCTCTCAAAATTTTTTACCAGTAGATGCAACTTCGACTCTCTCTAATATTCTCATTTCTTATTATGTTCATCCTCGTATGCTCACACATCTACCCTAACATTCTTATATCTACAATTTTCATGTTTTGTTCATGTGCCCGAGTTATAGCTTAACATTCAGCACCATATAACATAGCATGTCTAACTGTCATTTTGTAGAACTTCCCTTTAAATTTTAGAGGTACTTTACGATCATATAAAACACCCGACGCTAACGTACCTGCATTTCAACCATCCCACTTGTATTCTATATAAAACATCTCTTTTGCCCCCGCGGGCATGAAGCGATTGGTAATGGCTCACTTGAGTGATCCCTCACTTCCCGGGTTCAATTCCTCCCTGGTAGAGCGCGCAGTATGCTGACGGAATAAATCGTCACAGGTTGCTGCGTGGTCGGGCCATCGGGTACCGATATCATCAGTGGTGAAGTCGCCACGTGTCTCCGTCCCGCGATTTACCCTCGTTGACCAGTGGGGACTCTCGTTGAAGGCTGTGAGGCAGGGTTGGTCAGCTAAGTGGATTAGTCGGGCGCAAGCCTGGATACCCCTTGTAAATCCAAAATATATATATAAAACATCTCTTTTAATCCTTCTATCATTTTACAAAAAAGATCCTAAATACTTAAAATTCTCAGCTCCAGATAACTTGTTATTTCCTATCTTAACAATTATCTCATTATGTTTAATATTACTAAACTTAAATTTCATATTCTGTATTTACTCTATAAAGCCTAAAATCTTTCACTTCCAGAATTTCCCGCCAAGATTTTAGTTTAGCATTTACTTCTTTATGTATCTCATTTGTCAAAATAATATCATCTGCAAACAATACATCATGATATTATATCTTAAATGTGTCCAGTGAGTTCGTCCATGATTAATGTAAAAAGATAAGGGCTTAAAGTTGATCCTTGATGTAATCTTATCTTTATTAGAAATACTTTAGTTAATTTGTCCGAAGTCTTAACTCTGGTAGTTACATTCTGATATATATCTTTAATTAGTTCAATATATGTTACGCTAACACCTCTCTTTTCTAGAATTCTCTATATAATTTCTCTTGGGACCCTATCATAAGCTTTTTTTTAAGTCAATGAATATCATGTGTAGATCTTTCTTTTACTCTCGATACTTTTCAATTAGTTGACTGAGAAGATGTATGACTTTTATTGTCGACCTCTAGGCATGAACCCAAATTGATTTTTGGTCACCGTGGTCTCCTTCCTTAAACTTTTTTTCTATCCTCTTTTTCAAAATTTCATGATATTACTCATTAGTTTAATACCCTATAGTTTGCATAAATTTGTACGCCTCTTTTATTCTTATATAAGAGAACTAAAGTACTTACTCTCCATTGATTATGTATTTTTTTTCATTTTGTAATATCAAATTAATTACTTTTGTAAGTTATTCAACATCTTATTTTCCTAAGCACTTTTATCTCTATTGGAATATCATCTGATCTCATGACTTTTCTATTTCACATCCCTTTCAAAGTTTGTGAAGTTTGAATTCTATGATAAAATTTTAAATTTCTATACTCATTTGACTTATTTAACTTGCCTAAGTTAAACTTGTCATCTAAACTTTCATTAAAAAATTATGAAAATATATTTTCCACTGTTGTTTTATTTCTCCATCATTTACTAGTATCCTATTACATTTATCTTTAATACATTTTATTTGGCTAAAATCTCTTATTTTCCTCTCTCTCACTTTATCCATTCTATAAATATCTTTTTCCACTTCTTTTATATCTAGGTTTCAATCTAATCATTCAAAAGTTTCTTTTGGTTCATTCACTATGTTTTTAGTCTCTTTCTTGACTATTATATATTTTTTTAAGTTTTAGCCATTCTTACAAATATATAATTTCTTATAGCTATTCGTTTTCCCTTCATTTTCTCCTATACTTTTTCATTCCACCACCACAATTCTTTATTTGGTGGTGCATATCCCATTGACTTACCAAGTACACTCTTGGCTATTATTTTCAACTTTGATACCATTGTATCTCATGTCGTATTAGAGTCACCGTATAATTTATCTAATTCTTGTACTTTTATCTTCTCCTTAAATATATTTTATTTTTTATCCTTTAACTTCCACCATTTACTTTTAGAAATCGTATATATTTTTCTTATATTGATATTATAATTAAGACGTATATCCGACACTACTAACCTATATTAGATAGTTAAACTTTTTTCAAGGATGACGTTATAATTTTTATAAATATTTCTATCTCTCTTTTTAATTATAAAAAAATCAATTGATAATTTATTATTTTCATATTTAAATTCTAAAAAAACGTATTGACTATCACGTATACTAAAACACTAATAAAAAAAAGTAGACGAATCAAATTATTGAATACGAAATAAGAGCTTTGGAGTTAAAAGGTGGATTAGTTTGTTTTGACAAATACTTTTTTAATATTATAATTGATTTCAACTTGTCGATAGAATTGTTTAGAGACACCGATTGATTCTTAATTTGATTTAATTTTTATTTCATTATGTTTCATCTGCAACCTTTGTTATATACGAGGAAAATGATATATAAATAAATTTGTTGAATTTATTGATCAACCTATTTATATGATTCCTGGTCTTTTTTATATATATTTGTTCACCGATAAACACTTAAATAAGGGACACTGCACATACAAAATTACAACCTTGCTGTTATGCCAGCACGACGACGCAACGAATGGAGACGGGGCGAGGAAAGGCGAGGCTAGCGGAGGATGCCGCGGCGAGATAGAGGCAATGACGCGGCGAGAACTGGCGGCGGTGACTCTCTTGCAAAAACAAATGTTTTTTCGTTTGGGATGGGTTGTTGATATTTTATTTTTAATTTATTTTTTGATCAACAAAAGGGGGGAAAAAATCAAAAAATGAAAATAAAATATTTATATGACCGGTTCCCGCCCTCAGAACGGTCTCCGGTTTTTAGCCGGTTTTTATCGGACCGGAAATCTGGCCGGTTCCCGGTTCAACCGGTCCGACCGTCCGGTCCGATCCGGTTTTCAGAACACTGGAAATACCTCATATTGTGCAGGAATTACATCCCTAGGCGTGACACAAAATTTATGGTGATAAATTGCTAATCACTTGCAGTAATATAACATATTCCATATACAAGTGGCAAATTCACCTTAACTGACAGTGAGAGTTAAAGAGGAAGGGCTTCTTCCTTGAGAATTCCTCCCATTTGCATCCTCCATGATCTATCCACCAGAGATGAAAGTTCTCTGAAACAAAATATAATGATATCATCAGCCACCATGCAGACTGATATGCAATTGTTCATCATCCCAGCGTCTTCTTGTTGAGTTATTATAACAAAAACATAATATAGAAATTATGATAAGTATGATCTTATGAAGCAGAATACAATTGACGATTTAAAAATCATGTATTGTAGTGAGTGCAAATTTCCTAGAAGCACGATTACAGGGATTATGCAACTCTCGTGCCAAATTATTCATGATTTTTGTGAAAAAGATTGGAATCGCTAGAAATGCAATTGGTGATTTCCTGTGTTGCATTTTTAAGATACAAATATGGTGAAGTTCTTGTCACTTTCACTAGATGTTCCACAGCATTTGAATCTCAACAATTTCAACATAACAAGTAGATGGAACATTTGCCAAAGAGTTTAGTCAGCAAATAACAATAAGTAATTAGAAGATCTAAAAGTCCTTTCACTGTTACACATATAAATTCAAATTAAAGGGAGATTGATGAAATTGTTATTGTTCAAAACGACGAAAGAGATAAGTCGAGCATACCTTAGGTCATGGCTAACAACCAGTATGGTCAATTCCTTCTTTAGATGCTTTAGCAACTTCACGACATCAGCACGAGCTTTCCAATCTGATTAAGCCAAGAATCACATAAACGGTGTGCCAAAGAATTTTTACTATTTCTAATGTGTCACTGTTTCGGCAGTACAAAGAGAAACCTTTGAAGAAGAGATTAGATTGAAATGATCTAATAACATTTTTGAAGAATATCTAAGGATTTTTGGCTGGTATAAGTAAAATTTCATACCAAGACCTGCAAGTGGCTCATCTAGTAGCAAAAGTTGTGGCGTTTGAACCTAAAAACTGTAAATAGTCAGAACCGAACTAAAAAAATAATCATTATTTTACCACCTATCAGTTATAATATTCAATAAAGCACCAGCTATTAGAATTTTTCTCACTAATTGAATTGCTAAAGCAAGACGTCGCTTATAGCCACCACTCAAAGAATGAGGATCTTCATCCAAAGATATATTATTCAAGCCAACCTGGATTTCCATGTAACATGAGCAACGAATCAGTAACTTTCAGAAGTTTACAAACTCCAGATGAACTATTCATAAGCTCATGGCATGAAGTATTACCAGTCACTAATCTTGTGGTACCAACTAGCAAATTCTCTACTAGGTAACTTAATCTTGTTATATATGAACATACAGATTACTTGCAAAAGTAAGTAAACTTTTACCGAGTTAATTGCATATTGTAGTTTCAAAGCGAGCTGTTCTCTCAATGCAAAATCTGCCTTCTGCCTTGGCCAGCCAAAGGTCATTTCCTCGAGAATAGTATCGGCCAAAAAATATCTAATAGTTTGCAATTTCAAATTGACAAAATTAAAAATCTGACAAGAAATATAATGGATATAAAGGACAGAGCTGTTATATGCGCATGGAGCTGATATTTGAGAAAAACCAGACTATCAAAGCCTACACTTTTTTATAAAATGAACTATCTGCAACTGCATAATTCTGCAGGAGTCAATCATTATCAATTAAACAATTATAAGGAATTAGACTCGCTATGCTTTGTGAGACTGGTGTAGAATATTTACTCCATACGTAGAATTAGACTCCCTATGCTCACTTATATTTACTTGGGAAAAAAATGAGGTTTGTTTTTCTCTTTGTACTTACATTTGTATTTTATATCAACAGAAAAATCATTTGTACTAGGCTTTCTGCACCTATTGAAAAAAGATTTTCATAGTGGTTTTACAGGGATGATTCACCTAACAAATTAGTTGGCCATGGAGTAAGAGTGGAGCTCTGAACCGCTAAACTCTTACTGTTAGCATTGTATATTATATTTATTAGTTTCCATTGTGTTTGCACTCTTGATACAATCAACCAAACAAAGACTTGCCCTTGCATTGCAAGCGAAAAAGAAAGTTTTGTTTTCACGTCACCGGTAATTCACCCCCTCTAGCCAGTCATTTGGTTCCTACACATGCTCCATGAGGCATGGAGGGATATATGTTGTAACACCCACGAATCAAACATTGCCCAAGGATAATGATATACCTCTCAGGAAACTGAAATACAATACCAACCCTTTCTGGTGCTAATGGTTCTGGTGATTGACTTGGATTACCATCATTTCCATATCTCTCAATGGTTATTGAACCAGATGTGGGTTTTGAAAGTCCAGCTAAAAGCTGCATTAAGAGTAAAAAGGGTGAGCTGAACAATGGGATTGCAACTAGATTGCCAGTGTAGATGAACACATTAGCCATCAATTTATACATGTAAGAGAGTAGTTTTTCCACTCCCACTTCGTCCAAATATCAAACCAAAGCTGAAGAACCCAGAAAATGAGGTCAGTTAATGAAAAACACCATCTCAAATTGAAATTTTACAGTGCAGGGGTAAATTGACTGGCTAGTTTAAGTACCTTTTCTCTGGAAGAGAAAAACTAACGTCATCCAAGAGATTTTGTTGTGTCCCAGGTGGCCGATAGTTGACCCTTCTTACCTTAAAACAAAAACAAGTGCATAATTTCAGAATATTATGACAACCAAAATCAATGATAAGATCTCAGAGGTACAATATATTAGGAGTAGAGTTAATTGAAATATGGGTTGGCAAATGTTCTGTCCAACTCCAAATAAGAGTTGGGAGTTGAAGATTTATTTTTTATCTCTAAAGAATACATCATCACCATCATTTTGTGTTTGTTCCAACTATTTGGAACCACTTCATGAACATGTTCAAACCACTACCATCTCAATCAATTTTCTCCAATCATCTAACAGAACTACACTAATTGGTCTCAGAGTTTATTTTTAGTTTATCCTTTCTAGTACTGCAACACCTTCCCATAAGTATCACCATCTCTACAGCCTTAAATTATTACATGTTGCATTCTAACATCCCAACACTTTGTCCTATAAAGTACAGTAGGTCATACCAGAATCTTATAAAATATTCTTTTTAGCCAAAGCGCACATGATAGAATACAAAGCTCCAAAAGATCCCCTCTATTTTAACCAGCCATCCTTTTATCCTATCAATCTCTTTTTCAGAGAAAATTTTGTGCAGAACTTTCATGTCCATTCTTTTTTAACTATTCCCTCAATTCTTTCCTCATTACTAAATACATTTAATGATTTATTATTTTTTTTTTTTTTTTTTTTTTTTTTTTTTTTTTTTTTTTTTTTTTTTTTTTTTTACATATAAATACATTTAATGATTTAACTTAAATCATTTAGTTTCTAAATTTTCCCCTCAAAATTTAAGATTCGATTATTTATCTATTTATGCTCTCATTAATTAACAAAACATTATTGGCAAACAACATATACTAAGGGTATCTATCTTGAATCTGATTGGTGAATTGATCTAGGACTAGATAAAAGCTAAGAATTTAAAATTGACTCTCGATGTATATGTACAGTAATATGGCTTAGCTCTAAAGACTGTATTAGACTATAACAACATAAATATGATTGCAAGAAAAGTATTTTTAGAATCTAGTACCATGGTTAACACAATAAGAAAATAAAGCGTTCAGAACAACTGAAGTAAATTCAAGAAGAGAAATAGAATAGTAGCTTAAGGAATTGTAGAGAAAACTTGTACCGAAGCAAGAAAAACAACAATAAAATTAATGCTTAAAAATCCACTTAATTTGATAAGTTTTCTGTAAGCATAGTGCTAATCATACTATTCTGAAAGCAATGTAATTGCCTTATAGAAAAAAAAATTCCATGTAAGAGATACATAAAGAGAAATGCCCTTTGCGACAATTTGAGGAGTGTTGAGACTAACTCTCCTTCCCATGAACCATTGGTTTCAATCATTATATTGAATAGCTAACCAATCTTCAGGATCTAATAGCTAAAACAAGCTACCAAAAGTAACATGGGGGATGAGAGACTCTTACTTCAAGGCAAGAATGTTCAAACGAGATTTGAAGTGCCCGAGGCTTTGAATCAACCCTGGTTGATATGATTAACAAACAAAGAATTAAAAGATATCAAAGAGAACTTGATAGGCATAGTTCCATTGAAGTATTCTAGATATATGGAGTAAAAATGTGGAAGTTAGCTACAGATAGTGGCTATGAGACACTAGGCATGGAATGGGCATTGGACAATATCTTGGCAAACTTTTGCAAATAACATTTGATGAACCAAAGAAGTAGTGTTTAAACATCTTACCTCCACTTTGTTGTGCACTCAATTTTGTATGAATAGAAGCTATTGTGTCGAAGGCCAATGCCAGGATGACCATAATCAAATGGAATGGTAACGCAGTTAATGAGGGACATTACAGTCTTCATGATGGTGGTGGACAACACTGCCTCAGAGCTTTCCTACTTGTAGGCTGCAGACTAATGGACATATGCTTAGGATGGAAGTGATTCGACAAACTAAGATGGCTAACAACTATAATTGCAAACTTCAAAAAGCTAATGACGCATACATCATGTAATGTATTTCCAACACAAGTTTCTCAGGATCTGATTTTGTCCATATGAAACACTGCTTGAAATGAAAGTAAATACTAGCTAAAATAAAAATATAATAAAATAGTGCGAAAATGATAAATTGCTGGGAAGATCGTTAAAACAACTACTTGAGAAACCCACATATCCTAATTGTACTAGTAGAAGTAGCAGTAAGCAGCGGACTTAATTGACAAATAAATGACGAAAAACCATTAAAGAATAGAAATTTTTGGTTCCAGGCTGAATGTTAGCAAGATGCAGCATCTTGAATCCCATACCATTGTTGTTTTATGTGTCATTACACAAGCTATGAAGCTACCATCTAAAAAAACTTTGCAACATCAACAAAGATGGTCAAACCTAACTATAGCGTTGTAGCGGAACCAAATTAAGGTAGCTTAACCTTCTCACCTCATTGAGGAGGACATTAAGCAAAAGAATCCATGCTTAAATGAGGATAAACAATTTAACCCTCTATAAGATATATCCTTAGTGTCCTAACCGACGGTCGAGGACGGAGAGGAGATGGCGGATAAGACGGTTGAAGTTGATACCTCCAGAAGAGAAGGCGGCCGAGGACTCGAGAGGTCTTCGAATTAGCCGGCGGCGATCTCCTCCGTCCCGACGCAGACTCGCCACTCTCTTCGCCTCTTCCTCCCTCCCCACCCGGTTGATATCGGATCTTAAGAACAATTCGATCCGGTTTCCTAAACGGGCCCGACTAATATTGGGCCGCCCAGTAACCGAAAAAGCCTATTAATGACGTCACCTCTTTTCCACGCCGTCGAAGCGAGAGAGCTCTCGTGAGATACGTTCCTCCAATTCCCTCGATCCGCACCTGCTGCTCTCTGTTTTCCGATCTCATCATCTTCTTCGAGGTTTGTTCATCTACGCCCCGATCTGTAATCTTCGTCTTGCTTACGAATGATGATTCGAATTTGGCGTGTTCATGCTGAAGTTTACTTGCTTTTTTTTTATTGATCTAGGGCTTCGCGTATGATGTCAATCGATGCCTCGTCTTGTTTACCTTGCTATTTATGTTTGTTTTACTTGTTTGTAGATGGATTGGCAAGGTCAGAAGCGCGCGGAGACCCTGATGCAGATCTTTCTTGTGGTTTTCGCAGTCGCCGCCTTGGGGATCGGGTACACCCTTGCCTCCTTTCAGACCATGATGCTTATCTACGCTGGTGGAGTCGTTCTCACCGCGCTGATCACCGTGCCCAATTGGCCCTTCTTCAACCGCCACCACTTGAAGTGGTTGGATCCCAGTGAAGCAGACAAGCATCCGAAGCCGCAGGTGAATGTTCCCACCACTACCAAGAAAAAATCTTCCAAGAACAAACAGTAGTATTTGATGGAGTACCATTTAGCTTGTTGTCGGGGACTTTGTTTTTCCTAGTTTCATGTTTGAGTACTTGAGACTTCAATTTTCAGGATATCAATCTCAAAGTATATGCGTTGTCATAAATACATTTGGCTAATGGTTAACTGAAAGCTAAGAAGTTGAGTTCTGCATTAATTGAGCTATTCTGCCATTTCTCTTTTCTTTCCACATCATTATTTTGCCATCTGAATCTCGTTACAGTGTGAATTTTTATCCCTTTCTCATAATGTTAGCTTTAGTTGCTTCATTCCAAGTAACATTGCCTGTATCAAATTGTTCAACTTCGTGCAATGTTTAATGCCGTCTTCAGTAATTGTTTCCTTTAAACTTGGAATTATTATTAGCATTTATAATTTTGCAGATAATGAACTATTGTTATAATCAGTAGAACATCACGAGAGAATTCTGATTGTGTTTCACATTATTACTCCTTAAAGTGAGAATAGCTTTACTTTCAATTCACATAATGCATACAGCCCTAGTTGTTGGTTGGGCTGGTTCATTGGTTTATCCCTTTAACCTTGTTTTCGATCCAATTTAGAGACAAGCTATCTTCGTTAAACCCTTCATGACTCATTTAGGAATAAATCAACTCGTGGGGTGGTTGGAGTAATTCAGAAGGAACCATAACTAATCCAGGTATAATTTATTTGTTCGTTTAGTATTAATTATACTTTACTAAGCTAGTACAATAGTTAAATTGAAATTCAATAGTCAATTTGATGTCAACTCAAATTTTATAAGAATCTATAATATAATGTATATGCATAATTATATATTATATATTATTAGTTGTTAAATATGCAGAATATTTCACATGTTATAGTATTATACAAAAATGCATCATTCATGATTGACTATCTCAATAATCCGTTGGAGGGATGTAAAATGAGTCTTATGTAAACATTTTTCATACAAGTATGTTTTATTCATACATTGAGTTAGTTAATCGAATCCTTAGCTCTTGCTTTGTTGATCTGTGCTCCTCTAGATTTTAGCGAACGAACTGGACTCTTTACATTGTTAGATGATTATTCTCTCTGAAATTATCTGATAAAAAATCATTCAAATTTCTAACCACCTACAGTGTGGAATTTTAGCACTTACGATCATACACCTAACCTAACTTGTAGATTGAAATCATCCAAAGTGCTTGCGCATCTTAAGATACATGATAACTTATAGCCTGGATTTAAGTTTGTGTAGGAAAGAGTCTCTTCAAATGTAGTATTGTAAAAGTGAGAAAAAATGTTTTCCGCCTTTACATAATTTGTAGTAATTATTATTATCATTAGATCATATTTGAGATTACTTATGCGGATCTTATCATTCCATTGTCTTTGATAGACTATCACTAGTAGTAATATTCATAGATAAAATCATTTTGTACCTACATTAACTGGTGTTTTCTATTGTCTCCCTCTAGCCTTTCCATCTTCCACTCTCATTAATTCAACTCTCCTAACCATATAACTTATTAGTCGCCTTTGAACACATTCACACCATCTCTTAGACATCTCAAGTAAATCTAATTTATCTAGTTGTGACAGACCTTTCTTATTATTTTTTCACATGTTTATCTTCTAATATTGCGACAAAGTTATTCTGAATTGGATTTAAACTAGGGATTTCATTCACGGTAAGTTATTTCTCGTAGAGAGAAACAAAAACACTCTACATGCCAGTTTTTTGCTTGTGCTGTGAGTGCGAGACATTTCTATAATGTCTAAATTATGGATGAACACTTGAATCATCATTGATGAAACAACTTGATGTCCTTAGAGCTGAAGGAACTGAATGCTTGATACACTTCTTGCAATAAATTACAGGTGTAGATTTAGTCTCATTTGGTTCCTAGTCCAAACTTCATAGTCTGTATTTTTCGACCCAACATTTTTCTCATCTTTGCAGACTATATCGTCACAATTCAGAATTCGATAATCTTGCCGCTGTGTTCTTGACATGTATTCTGATAAAAGTGCCTTCAAACCTTTGATCTTAGAAAAAATCGTTAGTGTGGATCATACAGGATGGATAGTCATTTGGGGAACGTCTCTATTATGGTCCCTCTTATATTCCTTGCCTTCCTATCACATATTCTTCACTATGGTGCATGGACCACATGATGATAGGGAGCGGCAGGACTTTTTCGTTGAGTTTAATTTTATACTGGTGGAGTTGTCGTTGTCGAAGCAGCTTGTGTCATGGGAGGGGCTTGCAATTGCAGTTTCAATGTGAAAGTCTCTAACTGTGATGGCTTAGTGTGGATCATCTTATCGAGTGGCAAGCAAGATAAGATAGTAGGCTCATTTGATGATGAAGATTCGACAGCGTAATTTTTTTTTTAAATTCGGGATTTGAAATTAGACTTTATTGACGGTCATTTATACGGAGGCGATTTAATTCTAGAGGTAGAAGATTTCTTTTTCTTTCTTCTGATTTCTATGAATAAATTCCAAGAACAATTTAAGTATAGGTCGACCATCAGAATTTTAGGTTTTCTTTTATTTGGTGGATGAGGTTGATTCCCTTTCCAAAAACAATAAATAAAATAAAATAAAAATTGCTTTTTAAAAAAAATTATTTTAAAAAAATGTAAGGGAGGAATAAATGGTGAGAGTGGCTAGGGATGGCAATGAGGCGGGTCGGGGATGGGTTTGCCGTCCCCATACTCGTCCCTGAAGTAAATCTCCATCCCCGAATCCGTCCCCATCCCCGCCTCTACTTAATCGGGGAATCCCCGTCCCCGAACCCACGGGGAGTAAATCTCCATCCCCGTCCCCATACCTACTTGAAATATCTATTTTTTTTCCAAGTTAAAAAAAATGGGATTTCCCAAGCATGGTTGTAAAAATAATGGGATTTCCAACTTGTGGGAGGCGGCGAGTGACTAGTGAGCGATACTCATTAGGATTTTCACACATCTTTAATATTAATATTATTTAATTATTTTAATAATTATTAATATTTTATTATTATTAAAGATATCGGGGCGGATTCGGGGATGGAGATACCATCCCCATACCCGCCCCAATTTATTTTGGGGATTTTAAAAAATCCCTGAACCCGAATCCAAATCCGATAATATCTCCCTAAATCTGTCCCGTTTCAGATTTTCCCCGCGGATATCTAAATCCGCGGAAAAAATGGTCATCCCTAAGAGTGGCTGACAAAGCGATGAAAGGGCTAGCAGAACCGCCACCGCGAAGAAGACAGGCAAAGTTGGGCGCACCGACAAGATTTCTCGTAAACCATCGACCATATATATATTTAAAATTAATTTCCTAGCAACAATAAAAAACTTTTAAATTTTAAATGAAATGAATAGTTTAAAGTTGATTTTGAATGAATATAGATTGTATTTTAAATTTAATAATAATAATAATAATAATAATAAGTAAAGAAAAATGTTATAATGACAGTGATTTTAAATTCAATATTATTTTTATATCCTAAGAAAGATATTTTCTGAAAATAAGCGCGGATGTATTTTTTAAGAGTTGTCATAGACAGCGTGAAATTTATGTGGCAGTCAATATATACACGTCCGATTATCCTTTGGGCAACGTCGACAGCTTCGTCATCCCGAGTCAAACTATATCCTAAGTACATTAAACTCGTAAAGATCATTACAATTGAATTATTTGTCATTCATGCTGATTTTTTTTGCTGCGAATTCATCATTTGTCATTTTTTTAGAGCGGCAATGATTTGAAATATTATGTAATTTCTATATTCTAAGTTCTAACGTAAAATTTGTTATAATTGAAATTTAATGTGCCCGTCGGTAAATTTTCAGATTAAGGGCACCGAAATGTATTTATTAATAAATAAACTATTTATTTCATTCTACTATCTAGCCGTCTTAGCTCAGCAGGTAGAGCGCGTGGCTTTTAACCACGTGGTCGTGGGTTCGATTCCCACAGACGGCGTTTTCCCGTCTCTTCTATATTTAAAAAAAACTTTTAAAAATATTTAATTTGTGTCGGCAAACCTTACAAAATGTCATAAAACAAAGAATTGAGTCAAAACATTTCCATTACACTCAGAACTGTCTCCCACGACACCCGTATCTCAGTCCTCAACTCTGACCCACCATTCAAGCATTAATCTCATATTTTAGCATCGACTTTATATTACAGTTTAAGGATGGTATTTTTTTTTTTACTGAATTTGACGGACATTCGATTCGATATTCGACCTAAATAAGGAGGATATAGAGAAATTAACAATATCTAATATCTAATTCGAATACCCGATTAAATAAAAAAATATATATTAAAAAACTCTTTAAAACCCATTAATAATTTATGTTGATATTAAAAATATACTATATAGATACTTAATTTATTTTTTAAATTTGTTATATATGTGATGTTAATTTCAATGTGCTTTATTGAATAATATAGTTTGATTGACTAAAAAAATTTATTAATATAAAAAATATTTATTTTTTTTAATGGACATAGATATTCGAATTGATATCCGATACCCAATAAATATGAATATAAAAAAAATATAAAATCCAATCCGAACTCAATCCATTATCATCCCTAATACAATTGTTAATATCCTCTCGATTAAAATCTCAAATTCTGATATAGATTATGTGACTTGATCTCAGTTATCGACAACGTGTTAAATATTATTCCAAAAATCAACATCAACCGCCTAATCGAAATTGCAGAGTAGATATTATCCCCGTTAGACTGGCAATGCGAAGATTTTCTTTTGCAGGTGCTCAGTTCAGTTTTTGGCATTTTTCTTCCCCAAAAAGACAAAAAAAAAAACATAAAAATAATTTAATTTCACTCTAAATTAAGATGTGACTTTAGGGGAAATTATTTAAGTAATTTATAGATAATATGAGAATCCGATTCTTCCCCTTGGAATTGCAACCTCTACTTTAAAATGTCAAAGTTAGGTCAGTTAAATTATCACATCATCATTAAAGAAGATTTTATCCGATCGAAAGCTTCCAAAATGTTTCCATCTAAAGAAAAGGAAAGACAGGGACGAAAATTAAAAGGGCGCCTCTTGTTTTTATTATGGGAAAATTTGAAAAAACTCTTCAATATCAAACTGGATTTTGCATGCACTCCCCAACCGAAAATTTCTTTACATGCACTCCCTGATGGGATTGACAATATAGTTTTGTGTGTTATTTTTTTATCAGTATAAAAAAGTAAAAATTCAGTATAAATCGTAAAGATTTGAGTATAAATTATTTGAGATTGAGTACTAATTTAAGAAATTTGAGTATTATTTGAAAAAATTTGAGTATACATTATTTCAGTATATAGTAAAAATTTCAGTATACATTATCAAAATTTAAGTACACATTATCAAAATTTAAGTATGAATTGATTTAGATTGAGTATTATTTGAAAAAATTTGAGTATAAAATTTAGAAATTTAAGTATGTTAGGTTGCATCCGCCACATCAAGATTTTCACATGAGGGGTCACCGAAATTTTATACTCAAATTTCTTAAATTAGTACTCAATCTCAAACAATGTATATTCAAAACTTTATAATGTATACTGAGTTTTTACTCTTTTATACTCACCACATCAAGATTTTCACATGAGGGGTCTCCAAAACTTTGTACTCAAATTTCTTAAATTAGTACTCAATCTCAAACAATTTATATTCAAATCTTTACAATGTATACTGAGTTTTCACTTTTTTTTACTCAATTCATCAGGGAGTGAATACAAAGAATTTATCAAGTGAGAAGTGCATGCAAAGGCCAATTTGGAATTGAGGAGTTTTCTCCAATTAACCGTTCCATTATTAAAAGGATATTTGATTGTCTCACTAGGTTTGATTAAAATTTTAATTACAAATTTATTTATTAATTTTAATAAAATAATAATATGACTTTCATGTCTATGTATTAGATAAAGATTTAATTTATTTTAATTTAATTTATAAGGACAACAATTCTATTAATTGAATTAGATAAAAATAATTCAAGATTGATAATATTTTTAATAAATAAATTTAAAAAAGGAAAAATTAATAAAAACTCCCCCAAACCAAAACTTGGCTTTGCATATAATCCTCATCCCATAAATTCTTTGCATGCACTCCCTGATGAGATTGACAAGATATTTTTTGTATGTATTTTTTTTATTAGTATAAAAGAGTAAAAATTCAGTATACATTATAAAAGCTTTGAGTATAAATTGTTTGAGATTTAGTACTAATTTAAAAAATTTGAGTATAAAATTTCGATGACTCCTCCTGTGAAGATTTTAATATGGTGCCCCTCCATCATGATCTTGATGCAACATTACATACTCAAATTTTTAAATTTTATACTTAATTTTTTTTCAAATAATACTTAATATAAATTAATTCATACTTAAATTTTTATAATACTTAATCTAAATCAATTCATGCTTAAATTTTTATAATATATACTAAAAATTTTACTATATACTGAAACAATATATATTTATATTTTTTCAAATAATACTTAAAATTTTTTAATTTATACTTAATCTTAAATAATTTATAGTTAAATCTTTATAATGTATATTGAATTTTTACTTTTTTATACTGATAAAAAAAATAATACAGAAAACTATCTTGCTATATCCTTGTCTCCTCTCCTTTCCGCGCTAGTAAACATTTCCCAAATCCTTTTCCGCCCCGCAAGTAAACATTATTGTTACCTCTTCAACCCTATTAAAAGGCGTCCTGCCCCTCCGTGTCACTTCCCTTCCTTCTCGCCTCCATTGACATAGTCTTCTTCTTCCACATCGCTCGTTACATTCCAAGATCTATACTCAATTTTTTTGGGTAAATTTTCTCATCTCGATCCTTCACACAGTTACAGATCTGAGCTATGTTTTTTTTTGTTTTGTATTTACCAATGATTTTTCGTTGTCCCTTTCGTTTCTTCTTCTTTTCTTGGACGCGTTCGATTGCATTTCGTTTTTTTTTCTTTTTTCGTTCAGGCTAATCTAGTCTATTTTGCTTGCAAGTAATAATTTACGAAATTGGTTTGCAAGCTAATCTTTTGTTTTTCCCCGTTCGCCAATGTTAGATCTATTATGCAAATGATGATTTGGGATCTGTAGAGAACTATTCTGTTAAAAAAAAAATTACCGGTTCGATTTTAGCAAGAAGCAGGGAAAAAAATAGTACCGTTCAGTTGTGATCTGTTTAGTGTGATTGCTATTAGGTCTACTTTTACATCGTGCTGAGAAAATAGGTATTTGTTCCTTTTTTTTCCTCTTAGATTATGGTGATTAGATTATGTTATATGTGAAACAAGGCTCGTTGAACTAACTATATGAATCTGGTATTCTAAAAGAATTATTGTAGGACTTGCTTTTCTCTTTGGCAAAGCGAAGCCTTTGTCATCTTAATCACAAGTATTTTGTACCGCAGGCGCAACCTTCGTTCCTGTAGCACACATGTTGTTGTAAAACATGCCCAGATCTGTTAATTTGAAGACTCAGGAAAAACATGACAGCGTCCCATCTTTTTTTGATTTTGGTCAAACGGACGCCCCTCCTCTAAAAGTCTTTTCAAAATACCCGTGTACCAAATAAAATCAGTTTTTATAAGATGTTAATAAAAAATATTCTAAAATTATTTAAATTTACACATACTATTTCGCTAAATTTATATTTTTTTTTTTAATATTTGTTCATAAAATGTTGAAAATATCCGTTTGGATTAATTAGACAGAACTATAACTTAACAGGTTCACTCTACTGTGGACAAACACATCCCAAAAGTACTTGAATTTACAAACAAGTGTTATTGCTCTCAATTATCTATTTTACTATAGTTTCCAAATTACGGAGTTTGGATAAAGGGAACAAAGCTAAAACTTAATGATTTTACTAAAATTGTTCAGGTTCTCTAGATTGTGTAGAAACACAAAGATAAATGTATATGCTTCCAAGTATATTGCACCAACTTACATGTTTTATCCTTATATTTGTCTAAGAAATTAAATAATTATTAAGTTTAAACAATGTGAATAGATTAGAATCTGATAATTGAACAAACTTTGCTTATCAGTGTCACATAAACTTCAATCTAGGATAAAAAAAAAGTTTCAAAAAGAAGTTAACCCTTCAACTTTGGCATTGCAGTAGGGCTCGTTGAAGTTGCAAATGAAGGAATTAGGTAGTGGCTGGTCGGTGTGGGAGTTCTGGGGTAAAGCAAATGGTAAAACTCAAGAGATTCAATTTGTGCAACAATAAACAAATAAATAGCAAATAACAAATGGTAAAGCTCAACAGACTTCTTTTTTTCTTTTCTTAAGAGAGTGTAAATTAAACATGTAGTCAGCCACGCACGCAGCACTTGGAACCATTTTGAATCCAACAATAAGCACAAACCAAGCCTCAGGCCATTTTTGTAATGACCTGAAAATAAAATGTTGAGATTGAATAGAAGATGTGAAGTTGTTCTAATGTGATGCCTTCATCTTTGGAGAGTAAATAGTGAGGCTTTTGCATTTTATTTGATATTCCAAGTCTCTCTCTATATATGATTATGCAAATTTTATAATGAGTATGTTGAGTGTTTTGCATCACTGGATCTTTGTCCTGATTTTTTTGTAGTATGTTGAGCATGTTGATTTTTATGCTTCAGTTGATTCAAAATGGATCTTACGGCTGGTTGACATCTTTGAAAGTTTTGTGCCCACTGGTACTCTCTCTCTCTCTCTCTCTCTCTCTCTCTCTCTCTGTGATTCTGGTACTACTATTTTACTTTCGTTAATATTTTGTTTGCAGATTTTGGTATGATGTTTTTGGGAGAAACCAAGAATTACAGTGAACTAGAGCAGACATTAATCCAGAAGAACTTTTCTGGGAGCAGCAACTGTGGAATGGCCTTCAAAACAACCATAAGAAAACAGAAAACACCCTTGGGATTTGCACCTGTGCTGTTTGAATCTTTGCCTTCTTTCGTACCTTGGTCTCATAAGATACCTATGAATGATGGATATCACGAATCTCTCTCTTTAGGCTACTGCTTCTTATAACATTATTCGTTGTTACTCTGAATTGCTCAAAGGATTTCGTTTTGAGTCTGGATGTTCATCAATTATAGCATTATTTAAATGCTCAGTTTAGCAATGCCTGGGTTCCTTGGTGCTCAAAAGAGGCTTGCGGATGCAGAGGTGCATCTGAATGTTTCAATTCAATCTAATCTGGCAACTCAAAAGTTTTCAGCTGGGCTTTCCTTGCAAGCACAGCAGGATCCCGATTCTCCAATCATACCTGGATTGCCTGATGATGTGGCCAAGTTCTGTCTTGTTCTTCTTCCCCGGAAACATCTCCCTGTTATAGGCGCTGTTTGCAAGAGATGGAGATCTTTTATTAAAAGCAAGGAGTTTCTTGTTATAAGAAAGGAGGCTGGGAAGATCGAGGAATGGTTGTATATCTTAACCGGTGATCTTTATGGCAGTGGGAACCATTGGGAAGTATTGGCTGGCTTAGGGGATAACAGCAAGGTGCTTCCTCCAATGCCTGGTTCTAAAAAAGCTGGGTTTGGAGTTGCTGTCGTTGATGCTCATCTGTTTGTTATAGCTGGCTACTCAGTTGACATAGGGAAGGAGTGTGTTTCAAATGATGTTTATCAGTATGATTCTCGACTTAATAGGTATCTCTCACTCTCCTCCATCATATTACATACCTAGTTTGTCCTTGTAACCTGCTTTTTGTATTGCTGAGTGTATGAATGAATGGTGATTATGACTTAATTTGAACTGCCTCTTAGTTTTACTCATATGATGCTGAAATTTTCCAAATATTCCTTCTATAAATTGACACATTCTACCAAAAAAAATTGTTTTTCATTTTTTGCTGTATTGAATTTGCTTTCATTCTTGTCGTTCTCCTGTTCTATTTTTTGTATGAAAATCTTGTTCAATCATAAATTCATCATGTGTTCAAGAACAAAAACTTGAAATGAGAGGATGGTTGGTGTATTCTTGAAACTAGATTACAGTGGTGAGCTTGAAGATGGCTAACATAGATTTTTTTTCTATGCTTTTATTTCCCTTGCCTAATGAACTCTAATTTAAACAATGATAGTATAACTTTTTGTTGGTTTTGTTTCTCCAGGAAAAGAAACTCAAAATTTGTTTTCTTTACTCAGCTGTATGCGTTCTCTAAAAAGATTGACAGTGGCATAAAATTCTAGGTTTACACAAACACATTTGAAATGCATGTTAAATATTAACAATTTATAAGTATTATAGTTGAATATGAAATATAACTGATAGTTGGCTGCAAAAGTCAAGATGAATTTGTATGTTTGTTTGAGTATCAATGCTACTTGCATTGTAATTATAGCAAGCCAGTAGATGACCAATACTTTGTCAAGACTACTCGTTTGCTTGAATCCCTGTATTCAGCACAAGTCTGTGTTAGTTTTCTGTTTTTCTAAGAGCAAACGAGATAAAAATATTTTGGCTGCATTGAACGCTTTTCTAGGATTCGCAAAGATAACAAAACTTTGTCATTGCTGAGAATTAATTCAATCCTGCAATCCCTAATACTGGGGAGGATTTTGAAGTACATCTTCCTCGATGCTCATAGACATAACCTGTAGGGATGAAAATTCTCTTAAATTATACTTTCCTCAATGTAGCATAAGTGATCATTTGGGCATCCAAGTTACAGGGAGATGATATGCTTTTTGGCAAGTAGCTTGCTGGAGTATCTTAAAGGGTTGAATAAAATTCGTTATTGGTCGTATATTTTGGCCTGTTCTTATGACTTTAATCATCTGAATTAAGTTAATTGTAGGAGGTTATTGGTCCCAAAAATATAACACAACCTACCATTTATCAGATTAAAAGCTAAAACCCTTGGCCACAAGCTAATAACTCCTTTTTCTGAGTCATTTTAATCATGCTAATTAGATCTGTGTCGTTGCTATTGACGTTAGCTATGCCCATTCAGTTTTTCTTATTGATTAATTGCCAAGCATCTTGCTGGGCATTTTGCCCTAGCATAACGGCCCTTTTGTATGAGGGAAGTCAAACACTCAACGAGTCATTTTGCACCCGCTAGGAATTGACCTCAAATATTGGAGCTACCACCAATGCAGTTACTACGGTGTCAACCTATGGGGCGCAATGAATATATGATGGAACTTTGCTTATCATGATTAATTGATTCATTAGTACTTCTCTACTGCACATTATCTGTCCATAAATATTAATCCAACGAAGTGTTTCTTTTTTGCAGATGGAGCACATTGGCCAAGATGAATATTGCTCGTTGTGACTTTGCCTGTGCCGAGCTTGATGGTTTTATATACGTTGTAGGTGGAATTGATTCCTATGGTGATTGCTTATCAAGTGTCGAAGTGTATGACCCAAGCATAAATAAGTGGACCGTAATCGAAAGTCTTCGTTGCCCAAGGTGGGGTTGTTTTGCTTGCAGCTTTGAAGACAAACTTTATGTGATGGGTGGCCGATCTAGCTTCACAATTGGTAATACCAGGTTTGTGAATGTGTATCATCCAGAAAGCCACTCATGGAATGAGATGAGAAGCGGATGTGTTATGGTCACTGCACATGCTGTGCTCGACAAGAAGCTGTTCTGTATTGAGTGGAAGAACCAGAGAAAGTTAGCAATATTTAATCCAGCTGATAGTTCTTGGAATAAAGTTCCAGTGCCTGTTACTGGTAGCTCATCCATAGCATTCCGCTTTGGGATATTTAACCGCAAGCTGTTACTTTTTGCGCTCGAAGAAACGCCTGGGTATCAAACGCTGCTCTACGATCCTGATGCTCCAGCAGGATCTGAATGGCAGACTTCTTCACTGAAGCCCTCCGGCTTGTGCCTGTGCAGTGTGACAATCAAGGCATAAGGATTCCTTGTGTAGGTCGGCTTATCGTTGTTTTCGTTAGGTTGGCTGTAGGTTGCTAAAGCTTTGGTTTCTTGATTGTGTTTGTGACTTCAATTCAGCTCTACTAGGAAATGTCTCTAGTCCTATTTGAGTTCAGTTATATTCACTCCCAAAAATGTGGCTGCATTATATTTTACAGTTGCTTCAATATTGAACTTTTATTTATCAATCACCACTTTTTGTAGATCACGGATGAGCAAACTAGTGGAATTGATCTAATCAGTTCCTATTGATGCTGCTCAGAACTCGAAGCAGGTTAATTTTGCATTAGCCGACTCGTTGAAATAAAATCTCAGGATGAGATGTCCTGTGTATTACATTAAATTAAATTCTAAGTAGCAGCTCATGGTAGAGAGCTACCAAAACATCAGAATGTACACAGAACGGCTAAAAGTAAAAGCTCATTCCCAGTCCAGTCCCCACCCTTCTACCCAAATCAACCCAAAATGACGTACCGTACACGACTCTCCAGGATTGGAGATGGCTCGAGCCTCTGCTCTGTTATAACTTGCAAAATTGGCTCCTGAGCTGGTGGTGAAGGATGCTTGCCCAGATATCGTCATCTCATGTTGCAACATTGAGGTTTTCCTGCCTGCAGTTTCTCCCACATGCACATCATTTGCCTAGGAGACTGGTAATGAGCGGTGTAGTAATCGTTAATGCAACCGAACTGGCAAAATTTGAGGTTGTGGACGTACTCCACGGGGTTCTTAGTAATGTTGAACTTCTCCACCCACATGCCCATGCTCACGTCCTCCATCTTGAATAACTGCACAAGAGTAAACAACTTACAACAATGTCACAGGTGCAAGAAAGAATAGCAGCAGTATCCTAAAACAAGTTACAACCATGTCACATGTGTCATTTGTCTAGTGTCGAGAAGTGTGAATGAATTAGGCATTTTGTATGTTGTGTGACACAATCCAATGGATTATAAATAAAATAGAAAATTCTGACAGAAATTAAAATTTCGATCCTAATGTGAATTACAAGTGACTCCAGGTACTACATATCCACCAGAGGAACTTTAACAAAGTCATGATGTCAATCTGAAACAGGAGAACTTGTCTATGTGTCATACATGATGTGTATATTAACTGTTAGTCTTCTCTTGGACTACTAACTTGCTTATGTGCTGCTAAGCTGACTTCAACGATCAATGTGCCATGTGAACTACAGCAGGCTACTCCAAAAGTTTTTGTATCCTTCAGCTTTCTTCTTAATCCAATCTCCAAATTTTCAATTTAATAATGAGTTAAGCTTTCTAGGGAAACTAACCACTTGGTAGTCAATGAGGAGGCATATTGATAAATCAGCTTAATAAACATGTCCCCAATTGAGGTTTGTATAAAAAAGTAATTAGCATAGATTTGTTACAAAATGAAGTATTGAACCGATCTGTTAAAATCAAGATAGGAGCTTACTCTCAGTGTATGCTTTTCAAACTCCGAAACAACATAATTTGCAATATCAGAAGATATAACATAGCCTGGACCATTAGCATAATGTGGGTAGTTCTCCTCTGGCCATTCCTGAAAGGAAGAAATTTAATGTTACTAAACTTAGAGATCTGGAGATAATATTAACAACACCATATTTGTTATAAGGAAAAAAAGGAAAACAAACAGTATAACTTAATGGTACGCCTGAACCAACTCATCCCACCTCCTGAACCCTGACGATACGTCAATTGAGCTGGATCAAAGGAAGAACAGGAGGGGAAAAAATGGAATAAACAGAGAAAGAGAGGCTTACAGGAGAAAGAAGAGAAAAAAGGAAGAAAATAAGAGAGGAAGAGGAGAAAAAGGAAGATCAGAAGCAGCCAAGCAAAGAAAGGATTGAATTCATTTCATGTTAGATGGTTCTCCTAAGTATCTTCTCCAAAATGTAAGCATGCCCTCTGTGTTTTCCTTAGGTGAATCTATTGATTTGCTTTTTATGTAAAAAAATATTAACATGATAAAATTTCAAATAGTGAAATTTCCAAGTTCTTTCAATCAACTAGAGAGCCAAAGTTGCTATGAATATGTAACACACCATGTACTAAGAAGTAACATCGATTTGATATTATCTGTGGGATCTGCTATGGCTGCCTACAAGGGCAGGGGGTTTCTATAAGTAAAACAAACAACTGAAAAGAAAGATGAATCTAACCTCAAAAAGTTAAGTATACATGTCACTTGTGGTGAGATAACCACCAACCATACAGTGAATGAGTGGCAATCATTTATAAAAAGGTGAAGTTAGAACATTTGTTATTCATGAAAAATGCCTTGATAATGTAAGCATAGATAGATAACCTTCCTGAGAATGTGTAATCACCAATTAATTGCTCGCTATCATCATTCCTCTCTCATTATCAGTGCTATTGCTAAGTTCGGATTGATAATTTTTATTATGAAGTAAAAAGGGTCAATCTAAAGATGGGAAAATGAAAGAAAGAGAGTCATGTTTGGAAACTATGTTTGGGAGAAATTAAAACTAGGAGTCCTGTCAGGTTCTTTTGAAATTTTGAAAAAAGTTATATGTTATATGCATGCTTAGCTAGACATGCAAATTTTCATGGTTGATTAGCATTCAGTATATTTTTGTTTCGTGTTATATCTATTGCCTTGATTCATATACAAAATATTGAACATTTGTCTTAGTTTAACGCTGGTTGGCAACCTAACGCAACCCTCCTCCTTTATCCGGGCTTGGGACTGGTCATGACGGTGTAATTCGTCATGGGCGGAGTTATTCACATACAAAATATCTATATGAACTCTGATTAGTTAGCATGATTAGTTTAATTATCAAGTGATAGATGCAAATTTTCCTTGCCGTAATTGCTTAGGTTGATTATTCTGATGTACTATATAGTCGATGCAAACTTTGTGCCTTGCTGCAATATAACCAATGCTATTATTTAAAAAAATGGACCACATTTTGTAGTGGCTCAACCACATATCTTTGCACATGTTTTTCAAACCTTGAGAAATATAATAATTAGCACATTCCTCCTCTTTCCATAAAGCATCAGGAGGCTTGTTTAGGAGCTTGCAAATTCTAATTTCCATAGAAATGAAACATGAGCAGAAGAATGCACATACCTCATATGTCACAGCCCATTTCCCAGAGCGAAGAGGCTTGTGGTAATAATTAATATTCCCTATGTAAAGACTTCTATCGGATGGGATTTTATTCACTTCCTTGAGTACTGAGTCAAGCCTCACAAATGTGTCATCGTCACACTTCATAATATATTTGGCGGATACTGTTCGAACCTATTTTTGCAAAGGGCAAAAGAAGTATAATTATCACCAACTAATTTACAATTATGATTAAAGCTCCAGCAGTAAATTTTAACACCCAATAGGCAGGTTTTACTTACCCCATACTCACAGATAGCAACAGTCTTCAAAACAACAAGATCATAACTGTCCATGTAAGGTACTATAACAATGTCCCCAAAGAATTCCGCTTCCAGTTTTAATTGCATGTTCACTTCCTTTCTTCCATTCTGTCCAGAAAATGTGTCAGAAGATGATAACCTAAAATAACTGAGTTTAACAAGCAACTACAAAAAATTACCAGCGCAATGAAGAACCTTGCCACCACATTTGATGATCTACTTAATGCAGACATCCATGATTTTCTGACTGCCATACGTTCTGCAAAATGGTTTCCTGCAGAAAGTATGCCGATGAAAAGTTCTATAGGCTCATCAGTAAGTGAAGGAGCCTGCCACTGAGCAGACATCTCCAGTTCCCTTTTCAGGGAAAAACTAGGATGCCTAGCAGGCAATGAAACAGCATATATTGACTCAATGTCGAGATCTCCATTCAATGACAGGCCGGTGGCATCTTCAAGGGCGAAACTCTATAGGAAAAATCAAAACTTTAAAAATATAACTTATAGTGAGTCAATTTGAAGTTAGAGAGAAAGATTTAAGCTAAACTCACAGTGCGGTATGGAAAGGATGCTACATGCCTCCCACCAACATTAATATGATATCCCTCTAAACCAGCAGTTAATGTTAAAACAAACAATTTGTCTTCCACAAATGGATATGGCCAATCAAACGAGATTTTCGTCGGACCAATTAATCTCTTAAACCACCATGACTTCTTTGTCTCTTCCACCTGGGTATCTTCATCTCGAGTCCACCCTTCACACTTAACCAGACCATCAACTGTAACATTTGACAATCCAAATCAGATAAAGAATGAAAATATCATATGCATATTGAAGATTGATATTTTTTAGCATAAAAAAAGTCAGAAACTAGTCTAAAATTCCTAATAGAATTCACAAATGGGATTTGAATATTTAGGCCAACTAGTATCCTGAATGTCCATACCTGTCTCCTCGCTGGACTTGGACTTCCAGCCCTCACATCGCTGAGCGGACCCCCACTGCATGCGGTAGCAGGAGTTCAGCTCCATCACCGGCTTGCCGCTCCAATCGCCCTTTAACCGAGGATTAAAGTGGAGAATCCTCGGAGGGTCTTCTCCATCCACAGCTTTAAGCCCCTTTAGCTCCATCATGAATTGAGAAACCATCGAGGCCTGCTCCGAGTCCTTCAGAACCGATATCTTTGGGTGATAGTCGGGGTGTGCCCTGCGTGGTCTCGCCACCAGAGTGATATGGGACCCCAACGTCAGCCCACAAGGAAGCACCGTCAATCTCCCTCGCTCCTGAAACTCCGCTCCGGACAACATGATCGAGTTCGGGCAGTTCTCTTCCACCCGAATCTCCTGTGTTGGAGCCGCAGCAGACGGCGCCGGAGAAGCCGTGAGGTCTTCAAAAACCCTCCTCCCCACCTCCCACGCGTCCCACGCAGACTTATGGAGATCCGAAAAGGCTCCGTTACTGCTCGAGTTGAGCTCCAACTGCGCCAAACCGGAGACGATCAGCGATCGCAAGCTCAGAGTCTCGAGCGACAGGCGGTCCGGGATAGGAGCCGCAGCGGAAACTACCGGTCGATAAGGCAATAAAAAGGGACGAACAGGGGCATAGATCCCTTGGGTGTCCTCCTCGCTTTGCAGGGAGACTCGACGGGCCACCGCGTCGCCACCGCGGAGCCCACCCGCGGCGCCAAGCGGCGTGATGCCGTAGAATACAAAGGGGAACTCACACAAAAGGAGGAAAGAGAGGTAGAGAAGCCCGAGAACAAGGAGAAAGTGCAGGAACCTCTTCCGAGTAAACGGACTCAAGGACAGCTCCAGCCTCGACCGCCTCATCGTCGCACCTACCGATCCGATCAAATCGGCATAAGAAGCGAGGAGATCGCCGCGACCGTAACCCTAGAAATGGGAGCGACGCCGACGAGGAGCCGACCGCCGAGAGCAAAAAGAAATAGCCGTTTGAGAGGAGGGGGAGCGTGACTGGGACTCGCAGTATTATAATTTCCAATTCGGGAACGCCGTGAATAATAGATAACTCGACGGTTTTATTTTTTTTGGCGTGGGTCCCGCAGCATTTCGCCGGTGGACATTTCAAACCGCGTTTGGTTTTGCACGGGTACGTGGAAACGGCACCGAGGAAGGAGGTTCGGCGCCGGCGTTGTTAGAGTCAATGAAATGGAAGACCTTCCACGTTGCCGTTGCGTATACAATGTTTCATTTATTTAAAAAATGCACCGAAATTCCGTGGCAATAAATTTGTAAGGTGCCTGGAGATTTTGCATTTATGCCAACTAAATCCCTTGCAATAAATTTATTAACATTTCTTGTTTTTAAGTCCGGGGTTAAGAGTGATTAATTATTATTTTAAATATTCATGATTTAAATCTTAATTATGATTTATTTTATAGAAATTATAAGAATTTGTTTTTTAAATGGGACGAGAACTCTGGGACGCTGACTTTTTGAATCGTTCATCGTAAATACTTTTCGATTTATTTTATGAATCGATGAAAAATTTATATGGAGTCGAATTCAATATTATCCAACTTCCTTAATCAAATTAGCATTTTCTTTTAACCTTTGGAACATAATGTCTTCATTAAATTCTCTCGTAACCTATGAGAGATTTTAAGTTTAATATATATTATTAAAAAAAATTCTTTTTCATGAATAACAAATTTTAAAATATTGCGATAAGCCTGCATAAGTATTTTTTTTAATTTATTTTAATAGACTATAAAAAAATTTTATGAGAAGAATCCATTCTCCCTGTTCGATTATTATTAATTATTTTTTTATTAACATTTCCTTTTAGCCTTCGACTTAATTAAATTTGTCATCGAACAATAATTTAATTAAATTCGTCATCATATTATAAAATTATTAAATTAAATAAGAATGTGATAAAATTATATATATATATATATAGTTCTGATTTTTTGCGGATCGCGCGGTGCGGACCACAGCGCCTGACTGATCAGGGACTTCCCTGATCGATCACGGATGCGGCGTTGCACTCCCGTGTCCCAACTCGCCGACGAGTCATTCGATCGTCGATTAGACACCACCGGCGACCTTCGGCCGCCGCCCCCGAACAAAATTATTCCCTAGAGGGGTACGGTGAACCCTAGGGGCTACGGTGAACCCGTCGAGGTACGCTCCCGAGCCCCTCGGTGACCATCAGGCAAATATATATATATATATATATATATATATATATATATATATATTCAAATTTAGCACTCTATCTACCTATTTATGTTCATTTTTTTTAAGGGAAATTTTCTTGAACTCCCTAAACTTAAATTCAAATTTACATGCAGTCCTCATTCAAAAAAAATTTTGTATGCAGTCTCTGATAGGATCGACAAGACAGTTCTATGAGTATTATTTGAAGAAAGTTGAGTATAAAAGTTAGAAATTTAAGTATGTAAAGTTGCATCCATCACATCAAGAAACTGTGTACTCAATTTTCACTTTTTTATACTCACTTTTTATTCTTTTATACTCATTTTTCACTGATTTATACTCAATTTTCACTCTTTTATACTCAATCCATCAAGAAATAAATGCAAATGATTTATCAAATGAGGAGTGAAAGCAGAGATTAAATAGAAATTGGAGGGTTTTTTTTTTTTTTTTTTTGTAATTTACCGTTTTTTTAACAGACCTTACATTCATGATTATCATTGCACTTTCAAGGGCTCCTAAGCTTATCTATGTTTACTTATGAATAATTTTATTTTAAAAAAAGTTATTTCGTATTTTTCATTCTCATAATAGAGGACTCCATGTTAAAGAAATATTAAAAAATCATCTTAATAGTTTTATCAAAATTATTAAAAATGAAATAATTTTGATAATTAAAATTAAATTTAATTAAATACAATAAATATTTTAATAATTAATATTGCATGTGAAATAATTTTAATAAAATTAAAATAATTTAATTTCACATAATAACAGTTTGGACCGAAACTGCTATACTACTATTAGAATAAGATTATTTTAAAATAAAAATAGAATAATCACTTTTTAATAAGATTATTTTTTACATTCATATTCTTTTAATTATTATCTTTTATTTTTTTATTTTAATCCTATGGCTAATACTGTGTATTCTAATAAATTAAAATTTAATTCAAACAATTAAATAGAAACATAACTAATTAAAAAAAAAATACGGTGTATTCATATAAAGTTAGATGTCTCGTTGACATTTTTAAAAATATCACTTCTTATAAATTTTTCTCATGCCTATGTTATCTATGTATATACATGAATCTACTTCCATATTTATAGAGCTTATTCTAAAAGGGTTGTTTAGATTAAAACATCTAACTATTTTTTCTCATAAATACCCCGGTCAGATTTTCTTCTCCCCTTAAAAATTAATAATAAAAATAATACTGAAAGTCAATTCGATTTAGGTTGCAAAAAAAAAAAAAAAAAAAAAAAAATGAAACCGCCACCTTAGCGGTCCCTGGTCCCAACCCCACAAATATTCAGAGGGGGTAAATCATGATTTTTATTGGTAGGATAAGGCGCCTGAAGCCGAGAGGATTTAAATCAATAGACCAAGTTTTTATCTCGTGTGCGACTGACGACTCTCAAAACCTCCGTTGTAAATAGCCAAATGTCTTACCAATCGAGCCCGCCTACGAAGGCAAGTCAACTCGATTTTGGGCAGTAACGTGAGGATGTTAAAATTTATTTGACAACGCAGTCGAGTGAAATCGAATTTAAAATGAATTAAATTATTAAAAAAATTATATATTTAAATTTAATTTAGCTTTTTTAATGATCATGAGCTTGATTCAAATTTATTTAAACTTGATTATATTATTACATTTTCAATTTAAGATTGCTTGAAATTTTTATCACTATGATTAATTATTTAGTTTTTAAAAATAAATTTGTACATTAATTTTAAATTTTTTTGATTTATTTAATATATTGATAATTATTTTATAAATGAATGTATTTGTGAATATTATTTACGAATATTATTTATAAATATTATTAACAAATATTAAAAAGTTAAATACATATTAATTAAGTTTGTTCATATAATTTAATGAGTTATTTAATTTTATTTATTTAATTGATTTGGTACGTATTAGTAAAAATAAATCAATTGGTAATAAGTTGACTATTAAATTTATTAATAAATATTTAATTTATTTATCTTCCTACGGGATGGTTGGCATCGGACTATTGGCGTCGGATTGGACTACATTAAGAGTGAATTTGATTGAGGGTGTTCTTTAATAATTTTGGACATGTCATTTGATAGTTTTTATCCTTTTCAATTCACTTGACCACCCTTGGAACCGAATGAACCGATGAACGGTTGATTTAGTTTTCCACAGATAGCTCGAATCGAATGGACTAAGGGAGTGTTTGGGAGAACTTTTGCTTCTTGAAAAGTGATTCTTGTAGAGATTATCTTGAAGTCAGTGAGAAGCTAAAGCATGGAGTGTTTGGAAATATAAGCTAAAAGCTGATACAAAGTAAAGTTTGAGTGTTTGGTGAATAATTGCTTCCAAGCTTAATTTTTAATTAAATGACAACAATATCCTTAAACTATATAAATTATTTTTTTAATTATCTAAATATAGTAATATACACCATCAATAATGTTTTATATATTTATTATTATATTTTGAATATTATATCAAAATTAATTTTTTTAATAATGTATATGTTTAAAAAATATATAATTAATAAAAATATAAATATAAAAAAATAACAAAATTTATATAAATTTATAAAAATTTATTAAAAAAATTATGAATATATAAATTATATGAAAATATAAAATTTTATTTAAAACTATGGTGGCAATTATGTAAAATGATAAATTATTAATGGTATAAATGTCTACTTTTAATTCTAAACCATAAGCAAAAAAGCAAAAGCAGAAAAAAACATCAAATTCTTGCTTCCAGCTTTTGGCTAAAAGTTATAGAAGTTAAAGCAGAATCTGGTATTCACAAACACTCAAAAGTGCTTCTATGTAGCTAGAATCTAAAAAGCAGCTAACAGAAGTTCTCCCAAATACTCCCTAACTGGATTCGGTTTGATCACTTGAAAGTTTCGAGATCAAGTCGCGACATTGCCACGGCATTGTTTCTGACCATCCAATCCGAGAGGAAAACGAATTAGTCCCTTGATTATATTTGTCATACTCTTAATTATGTGCATGCTTCATATACAATTTTCATTTTTGTTTTGTTTTTAAATACAAGGCCACTTTTATTAATTATCTTAAAAATAATATTATATTTAAAAATTAAAAGGATACTTATCTTATTTTTTCAGTAAAAATACCCTCAATAGTGTTATAGCAATTTTAGCATCTTTTTATCTAAATCGTAAAAAAAAAATCACATAATTTTTATTAAAACTAGTTACTTCAAAATGGTACAACTTTGATAGCGATTTGGTAGCGCTATTAAAAAAAAAAAGTTATGATACGTACATGAAAAATAAATGTTTCAATAAAAAATTAGATCGTCAATCAACGACATATCGGATGTTTGATCGTCGACAGAATATCATCGGTGGCTTTCGACCCTTGTCCGAACCAAACTATACCCTACGGGCACGGTGAACCCGTCAAGAATCGCTGCAATTGCGATCTCGCATCATTCACCGTCAACGTCGACAGATTCATTGTTGTCGGTGATCCAATGGATTCACCATCTCCTAAAGTATAGTTTAATTCGAGATGACGATCAAAGATCGCCAGTGGTGTCCGATCGATGATCGAACATCGGACATTCTGTGGATTGACGATTAAATTTTTTTACTGAATATTCACTTTCACTGTATGAATCATTCCCTTAAAAATATATATATCATTGAAATTGAGCAACATGTCTAGAGACAAGGGGATCTAGTTCAAGGGGATCTAGTTGTAAACTCAGGCTGCCATTAGATAGTTACTTGATGGATGGCTAGAGATAGGGCCTCCAAGCTATAGGTGAAATGATTATCAGTCAACATGTCTATGAAATTGCGTAAAAATTGAATCTTATTAAAATTCAAGGAATTATCTTCAATATGATAATTAATTTTGATTTTCTGAATTTATTCTCTTTTAATAACATGAGACAGTTATGGAGGATGGCTAGAGTGACAAATTTAATAATATCTTTTTAGAATTGATGCCTATAGAAAGGAATAATTGGATATCAAGTTCTTCCGAGCTAACTAATTTTGGGACTAGAGCACCCTTTACACTTAGTATTATTTTGTTTATTATTTATAATCAGGTATCTAGTTTTTATGAGTTTACTAATAATGAATGAACGATCTAGCTTTATATTTCGCCCACAAATTAAACCCAGGAAGCATGATCACTCTTGGCATGTGGACCATACCAATTAGTCAGTCATAATCAACCAGTCACAATTAATATATTGAGTAAGATATATCTAATGTCAAATAAATCCTAGATAAATCATATGACATTACTAAAGTATACGCGTACTAGCGGTACTATTCGGATAAAAAAAAGAGTCGAGACTGTACGATTTAAAAATTAGATTTTTAATTCAAAGATCAAGTAAGAATAAGTATCAAGCATGAAAATAAATAGAATGGAGTTAAGGTAAATCAACCTACTCAGAAAATATAATAACCATGCATTTAAGATAAAATAAACTATAGAAACAAAGGAGAAGTACCCGCCTCAAATAGTGAAGTCCGAACGCGAAAAGAACCTCCCATGATCAACAGTGCGAGTCTAAAATAAATGTCCTATATCAAGGATATAATTTAGTTATTTATAAAAATTATTAAATTAGCTAAACAAGATAATCAACATAATTAAGATAAATCCTAACTATAATATATACTTAATTAATCCATAAATCACAATATGTTTCTTTTTAACCTAACTGCCACAACTAGGCCCTTAGGTTAATTTCCGAGTTAACCGAGGGAACTACTTCTATCTATGATTAATTAATAAACTTATTAATTAATTCTTATCATTAATTAATTAATCAATCAATCAAGTACATGATACTAGCTTGTTAATTATTCGTTTGTTAGATCGATTACAATTAATCACACTATCTAGTTAATTATTTCATGAATCAATTAATCTAACTTGATAGTCCATTCTTTAACTAACCGATCACTTCGTTCACCAAATTTTCCACTACAGTTGGGATTGAAGGCGAAGGTATTAACTGGCGGCTGATGCATGGGAAAGCAAAAGGTTTTAACCAGCCACATATGGCTCCACAGATGGATTCCCTTTAGTGCAATTAAACCCATAGAAGGAGGCCAAGGAAGAGAGCAATGCTTTGGCGGAAATTAAGATGGATCAACAGTAGACCGAGCAACAAACCATTACCTCTCGACTTTTCTCTCGGTGGCCGGCGCCGCGTCTCCTCGCGGTTTCGACGGAATCAAGAGGAGCTGTGGCGTCGAGCAGTAGGGAAGAATTGTGTGTGAATCACTTGCGTCGGGGTCAGGCATGGAGGGAGGAGTATGCTGCCCTAACTGCTCAACCGACTGTGTTGGGCCGAGTGAGTCCCGGGGTCCCGCCCTGCCCTTCAGACCCATCTGCCCGTACCTGGTGGGTCTGACTTAGCCTTATGTGATTCCAAATTAGCCGACCGAGCAGCCCCTAAGCTGGGCCGGGATCAAGTAACTACCATTAACTACTTTGATTTAAGTATTTTGAGTAAGTAGTCGAACCTACTCTTATCCAAGTAGGTCATGACAATAATTCTAAAAAAAAAAAGACTTTACATCCACCATCTAAGTAACCAAGATAAGGCAAATATAATTAGAATCATGTCTTATCACATTAGACAAAATCAACTATATGAATTATTTTATATCATTGGGTTATATTCTTACTATATCATATCAATATTTAAATAAATTTTACCAAAAGCTAAATAATAGCATGGTGTATCCTGATTTTGATTTTTTTTTACCTAATAAAACAAAGATCAAGACCTGTGGCATTTATTTTCCATGTAGGACATTGGTGTTCTAAGAGATAGTATAGAGGCTTCAGTGAGGTGACTAGTCTGTTTGTCTAGTCAATCAAGCATTGAATTCCAAGAACCTTCAGGGCATCCGCAACGGCTCGTTAATCGAGCGTTATAACGCTCGATTAACGAGCCGTCGCGTTGTGGGAGCACGTTATAACGCTGACTCGGATGAACGCGTTCAGATGTTTGAACGCGTTAATCCGCGTATGACCTGGCATCCTGATCGGTCTGGGTGACCGATCAGGCAGGTGCCTGACCGGTCAGGCTCCTGCCTGACCGGTCAGGAAGGAACCTGACCGATCAGGCACCTGCCTGACCGGTCAGGAAGGAACCTGACCGATCAGGCAGGAGCCTGACCGGTCAGGCTCCTTCCTGACCGGTCAGCCTGACCGGTCAGGCTCCTAATCACTTGAACGTTCACTTGAACGGTCACTTGAACGGTCACTTGAACGGTCACAACCAAACGGTCACAAACAAACGGCTATTTTAATTAAAAAATAAATTTTCATCTATAAATACTCATCAATTCTCATTTCAACCTTCAAACACATCCCTTCCAATCACTCTTATTTCAATCTTCAAAAACCTTCCTCCCTCCTTCTACAAATCTCATCTCTAGTATTTTCTTCCGAAATGGATGAAAATAATCGTGGTTTTTTTAGAAATTTTTTAGAAAATACTTCTTCCCAAAATTCCCAAACTCCACCAAATTATCCATATTTTCCATATCCACCAAATTACCCACATAATCCATACCCACCAAATAATCCATATGGTTCATATCCACCTAATTATCCATATAATCCATATCCACAAAATTATCCATCCAATCCACCTACAACCGACATGCCTTTTACATCTCCGACGGAAAGTGATCCATTTATTCCGACTTTTATTCCAGAGACTCAAGTGTCCGATCGTGAATCTCCAATCGAAGTTGTTAATTTAGAGAAGGCGGATGCTGGCGCTGCGAGCAGAAGAAAACGATCAACATGGAGTAAGTCTGAAGATGAAATTTTGGCCAGATCATTTGTCACTATCAGCGACGATCCAATCATCGGCAATGATCAGAAGATAGATGCTTTCTGGGGTCGTGTTGCTAGCTACTACAACGAGAATCGTCCTCAAGGTACACCCAACAGAAATCCAAGTATAATACGATCGCACTGGCACAATACCATACAAAAAAAGGTATATCACTTCAATGCAAATTACAATAGCATTTATAGTGCATATCGTAGCGGCCACAGTGATGAGGATATATTGCGGTTTGCGTACGAAAAATATCGTGAAGAAAATAATAACGTTGCATTTAATCTTGAGCATGTGTGGAGGATAGTAAAAGACCGTCCAATGTTTACTCCACAGTCTGTTGATCATATTGTTAGCACAAAGAAGGCAAGAACCTCAGAGTCGGGAGCAAGCAACACGTCATCTAGCCAAGATGCTAGTCTACATGTAGACCTAAATGAAGAAGAAGCTCGTCCAATCGGTCAGAAGGCAGCAAAAAGAAAAGGAAAAGGCAAAATGAAATCAGACATTGAAGGTATGACAACAAATTTGGATAATATGTTTGCAAAATTTTCAGAGTATACAAGCATCAAAAAGACTGAAGTTGGAATGAAACAAAAACAACTCGAAATTGAAGAGATGAAAGCAAAGGCTGCCTTAGCTAAAGTTCAATTGAAGGAATATGCAATTCTTTCGAAAGACACCTCACAAATGACACAAGAGCAATTTATCATTCATCAACATTTATGTCAAGAGATTAAGAAGAGATGGAATCTGTAATTTTTATTTATTGTTATTTAATTATTGTACTTTTCAATTAATGTAATTTTTGAACATTGTCCTTTTAAATTAATGTAATTTTCTATTATTTTACTTTCTTAACTTCATTATAATATGACTGGTGAGTGAAGCCGGGTGACTGAAATCCCGGTGAGTGAAGCCGGGTGACTGAAACCCCGGTGAGTGAAGCCGGGTTGAGTTGAATTAAAGCCTGATCGGTCTAGAGATCGGTTGGCACGGAGTCCCGTTAGTGGATCGATCAGGTGATCGATCCAGGGAGCCTGATCGTTCTGGTGAACGATCAGACAGAGAGAACAGAAGGTTGATAACCTTCTGTTTAGCCCAAGGAAAATCCTGATCGGTCATGGTGACCGATCAGGGTCCTCCTGGACCGATCAGGAGAGCTCCTGATCGGTCCAGGTGTGTCCTGATCGGTCACCATGACCGATCAGGACAAATCCCTGATCGGTCAGTGACCGATCAGGTACCTTGGGCCCAACAAGTTATGTCTCAATCTTCACTCCCCCCCCCCCCCTCTCTAGCCCAACAAGTTGGAATATAGCCGTTGTTCACTCCCCCCTCTCTAGCCCAACAAGTTGGAATATAGCCGTTGTAATATAGCTGTTGTAATATGGTAGTTGGAATATGACCGTTGTAATATGGCTGTTCGAATATAGCCGTTGATAAAAATAAATAAATAGACACCTTGTGCTCTACAATTTTTCATTCTCCAAGTAGCTGACGAATTTGTTTCCTCTTCATTCTTCATTCTTCCTCCAATTATGTCTCAATCTTCAAGTAACACCATGTCCGACTCGACAAGTGAAAATGAAGTCCATGTTGAAGATGTTGATGAAGGTTATGATCCAGGGAATGAGCTAATGTCATTGATACTTCAACAAAGTCGAGAAATAGTTGAAGCATATCAAAGTAATAACGAGATGCGGCGAAGAAGAAGGTTTATTCAAAGAAATCGTGAAGCCGGGCATGTCAGACTCTTCAATGATTATTTCTCCACAAATCCAGTGTATCCAGATCAAATATTTCGAAGGCGATTTCGCATGCGAAGAGATTTATTTTGTCGCATAGTGAATGCACTTGAGAGTCGTTCATCATTTTTTCAGCAAAGGGATGATGCTGCGAATAGACAAGGCTTGACACCACTGCAAAAATGCACAGCTGCGATTCGCCAATTAGCTTATGGAGTGCCAGCCGACCATCTTGACGAGTATCTACGCATGGGTGAATCAACCGCCATTCAGTGTCTTTTCAAGTTTTGCGTTTATGAGGTTGAACTATTTGGAGATCAATACTTGAGAAGACCAAATGCTGATGATGTTCAACGTCTTCTTCAATTGCATGATGAGAGGCACGGCTTCCCCGGAATGTTAGGCAGCCTTGATTGCATGCATTGGGAATGGAAAAATTGTCCAGTTGCTTGGAAAGGCCAATTTACAAGAGGGCATGGATCACCGACAATCGTGCTTGAAGCGGTCGCGTCTCAAGATTTGTGGATATGGCATGCATTCTTTGGTGTTGCAGGTTCACGTAATGATCTTAATGTGTTATATGAATCTCCCATATTCAATAACGTCTTGCAAGAAAATGCCCCGGAGATTAATTTCACGGTCAACGGCACACAATACAAGAAGGGGTATTATCTAACAGATGGAATATATCCGGAATGGGCTACTTTCGTGAAGGCTTTTTCTTGTCCGGAAGATCCCAAGAGGAGATTGTTTAAGGAAAGACAAGAGGCTGCAAGGAAAGATGTTGAACGAGCATTTGGGGTGCTTCAAGCTCGATGGGCAATTGTCAGAGGTCCAGCTCGTTATTGGTATAGGAAAAAGTTAAAACATATTATGTTAGCGTGTATTATTTTGCACAACATGATTGTAGAAGATGAGGGGGATCACGTGACAAATTGGTACAACGATGAAGGTGACGAACCAGCACAACCAGTCCAAGGCTCAAACCGAGGATTTCATGATTATCTCCGGATAAATTCTCAACTACGTGACAGTCATGTGCATCACCAACTTCGTGCCGACTTAGTTGAACATATTTGGTCACAATATAACAACCCCTGAATTTGTATTTTATTATTTCACTTTATGTTAATTTATATGTTATCTTTTAATTATATGCAAGCGTATTTTTTTTAATGTTGTTCTCTATCATTTCAAAATTTTAATAATAATTTAAATTTTAAATAATGATAAAAATATTTAAAAATATTATTATTATTTATTTAAAATAATAATAATTTAAATTAGTAAATAAATTTGAAAATAAAAAAATAGGTAGATAAGAAAATAAATATATGAAAGAATATATATGTGAGAGAATATATATGTGAGAGAATGTATATGTGAGATAATGTGTATGTGGCATGTGGGTCCCACAAATAATGAGGGTTGAATGTTAAACGGTTGTGAGAGAATGAAGATGTTAATGTTAATGTGTATGTGGCATGTGGGTCCCATGCTTTTTGATGAGGTGGTAGGTGTAATAACGTTAATGGCGTTAAACCAATGCGGATGCCCTCAGATATAGAGAAATGGGCCGGCAGTGGAAGTTTTGCTAGCTGAAGGAGAGTTGACGAAGCTTTATATGCCCTGGATGAAGCAGAACGAGCTAGCAGCTAGTTGCAGATGTAAAACAGAAACAGAATTTGGAAACTTTGCCGCTCCCATTGTTGCAGAATGTTGTGTCGGAGATGGCAAAAACATGATTCGCTTGCCCTCAACACCTCCGTCAACCCGTCCCAGGGCTAACACGACGGAGGTAATTACGATTTACGGGACTACTAACTCGGATGCTGTGGTTAGCTCGCAGGAAGGGCAAGCATACTGGCTTTGTCAGATTTTAACCTTCAGATTTCAAATGACAATAACTATATATTAACCATCAGTCCATCCCACGAAGACTCAGAATGTTATATCAGAACATCTTCGGAAGTTAGCTGATCAACTTACTGACGCTGCTTGCCAGTCTCTAGCTACTCATGGTTGAACTTCATGCAGCTTCTTCAACTCTCAAAAGGCTTGGTGAGGGTTCTCGTGCTCATACTTTGCTGTTAACTGCACATGATCAGAGGCTCCAGTACAACATGCAAGTTATTCATCCTACCAGTTCTTCTTATGGAGTACCATTCATTATAAGAAAATTGTCATATACCCACGATAAATTTTAGCTACACATATACAAACTGTAGGTATAAATAAAATATAGCCACAGATATATGAAATCGTCGCTATAAGTTATAGGGACAGATATCAATGTTGTGGGTATTGGATATCTATACCTACACTTATATTTTGTTGTCACTATAATTTTTTTTACTGTGGGTATAAGTAGCGTATACCTACACTTATAATTTACTGTCATTATAAGTTAAAGGGAAAGATATCAATGCTATGGGTATTGGATATCTATACCTACATTTATATTTTGTTGTCACTATAATTTTTTTTACTGTGGGTATAAGTAGCGTATACATACACTTATAATTTACTGTCACTATAAGTTATACGGACAGATATCAATGTTGTGGGTATTGGATATCTATACCTACATTTATATTTTGCTGTCACTATAATTTTTTTTTACTATGGGTATAAGTAGCGTATACCTACACTTATAATTTACTGTCACTATAAGTTATAGGGACAGCTATCAATGCTGTGGGTATTGGATATCTATACCTACACTTATATTTTGCTATTACTATAATTTTTTTGTATCGTGGATATAAGTAGCGCTAGCGTACACCTACACTTATAAGTTACTGTCACTATAACCTTTTTTTCTATATATATAAATAATATATATATACTACACTCATAATATACCGTCACTATAACATTTATATGCATCATATGTGTGGTTTGGTTTGGAGGGTTTGGGTTTGGATTTGTCCCCAACACCGGCGCCACCTTCTACGGCGGTAGGGGAGGGGTTGAGGGTCTGGTCCTGAGTGCTCTCGCAACCATTGATGATCTTCAAGCTATGAATCGAGGTGACAATATTGTGCTAGTATATACATTTTCTTTTGTTGTTCCAATCCCTTTTTATTTTTGGAAAGATTTCATCAGAATTGGAAACTTCAAAAGGTTAGAAATATCTATCCCTTATCATAAACTATTTATTATGATAAACTTATCAAAAGAATTATTTAAAAAATTAAAATATCATATTAAACTATTTATTACGCCAAAACATTAGAAATATCTTTATATTATTTAACATCTTAATATGCGCACTACAAGAAAATAGGGCTTCTGAAACAGATTTTTAAAATGGAAATAAAATTTGTTTTAAATTTTAGTAAATTATAAATAAATTTGCTATGGAATTTCTTATCTGTTTCATTCAAAGAAAATAATATGCGCAAAAAAAATTAAAAGAAAATTTAAAATCAATTAAAAATGGAATGTATAAATAAAAATTTTTAAACCAAAATAAATTCGGAATAGCAACTAAATTTGATACGAAATTTTATCTGTTTATAAACGCTTTCAAATATTTTAAATAGAAAAATAATCTATTTTTAATTTATATAATTCGAAAAAAAGTATTAAGTAAATATAAATATATTTTGTTTTACTTTAATAAAACCCTAACTAATCCCCTCACTACAAGAAAAAATGGTTTTCCTGACACTTTTTTAATGACATTCGTTAAAAATTGCATTGATTTATACATATGATGACATTGATTAAAAATTTAAAAATTAATAAAATAAAAATCTGATTAGATATATTATTATGACATTTTTAATTGATGTCACAATATATTCTGTAAAATACGGTTCAAAATATAAAAATAAAAATAAAAATATATAATATATAAAATAAAATAAAATATATATAGGGGTATATATATATAAATATTTATATAATCATTATACATAGGAGTTAAAAATTGAAAATAATCAGATGAATAATTTTGAAATAATTTTCTGAAATTATTGAAAAGGTTTGTGGGAATAATTAAGAAAAATTCAAATTTCGAAATTAATATATATATATATATATATAAATCTTTTCCTTTATTAATACCTTTATTCCTCTTTTTGCCTTTGTCGTGCCCTAGCTTCTCCGCCCGAACCCCACCCTCGCCGACCCCTCTCCCTTACTCCTCTCCCTCTCGCCCGACGTCGCCAACCTCTCCCCAGCCGATCGCCACCCGTCCTCACCGGAGTTGAGCCAGCCTCTCCTCTTCGCATCGCCGCAACCCATCATCGCGCAACCTCTCTATTTCTCCCCAACACTGAACGCTCGCATATGTTCCTCATCCTCGCGCGACAATCACTGCCGCGACGGCAGTTCCTCTTACTAGGCTCCTCCCTCAATCCAAGCAGACGCGAACCGATGTGAGCCGACGCCGCAAGCCTAAAAATCGTGATTTTTCTTCCTCCTTGCGGTTGTGATTGGGATGGGCGATCTGTTTGTGGAATCATTTACGGTGAAATTTCAGGTATGAAGGTGAGGAGCTCTTGCTATTTGAAGCGAAGCGCAGCTCTATCAGACCATTGCTATGTCGCAAGAGGAAAAAAAAAGGTATCACTATTCTGTAGCTTCAATACTTAATCGGTTTATAGGTTTTTGGGTTTGATTGAATTAAATCTTGTTAGTTTCAGATAATGGAGGGAATTCATAATTTATGTGATATTAAGTTGGGAATAAAGATATTGATGGTTGATCTGATTCAAGCAGTTTAGATGGATTAGGAATGTTGATTCATGATCTATTGCTGTGGATTTGTTGATATATGGATTAATATTTGGGTAAAGAAATTGATTGAGATTCTTGAAGATTGACTATGCATGATGGATTTGTTCAGAGTTACGTGATGGATTAAACTGGGGACTAATCGACCTAGTCATGAATTATGTAAATTAATGATCGAAATAATTAGGAGTTAACTCGGGATCGAAGCAGTTAGGGGTTCATTTTAGTTGATTTTGGGACTTGATTTAGCTATTGGTTGCAATGCAATTAATTGGCTAAATTATATATGTTAATACAGGACCTTGATTCGGGATAAGCTTCTTGACGCAGGATTTTTTTCGTCACAAGTACATCAAAGGTGAGTACTTCTTGCTTGTTTCTATAGTTCTGTTTATCTTTAAATGTATGGTTGTTTTATTATCCTTTTGTAATTGACTGCCAATAGTTGGGTGCTAATTCTACTATCGTAGATTTTATTTTGTTTATTTATGAGTTTTATATGTTTTTAATTATTATCTTTATCCAATAGTATTTATCTTTTGATTTCTGGTTGCTAGTGTTTGATTTTATCAAATTATAATCACATACTAACTTATAGGTTTTGCTTGGTCTTAGGCAGCAACATTGGTAATCAGGGAAACAGTTGAACCATTACTGGATGATTATCGTCCTGCAGGAATAACTTCGCTTAAATTCAGCAAGCTGTCTCTTGGGACTGTACCGCCTAAAATTGAAGGTTTGTTTACTTTTTAGTTCTAAACATCTATATTTTGAATAAACTTATATATGCTTCCATTGTATAGGAAGACTAGCTATATTTCTAATAATTTTTTATATGCTTCCTTAATTGTTTCTATTGTCCTGTTGTTTAAAATATAACTCTTAACTCTTATCATAGTGTTTATTTCTCAAAGACAGATTTTGAATTAGTTTTACCATCTAGGAATTTTGTTTTCACAGTGAAATAGTAATTAGTTATGCCAAAATGGGAGTTTATGAATTTTACTTTTTTTATTCTTTCCATTAAGCTTCATAGCTTAGTTTATTTGTTCACAATGTATTGAAGCTTTTTCCTATGTGAGTCTATTCTGATTGATTCCAGTCTGAATGGTACTGTTTTCTTTTTGATTCTTTTCATCAGCTTGAGTATTTTGACTTTTGATTCAGGAGGAGACTTCAAACAACATAAACCATTGAAATTAGCTATGCAACTTAGTTAAGTTGTACATTGTAGTTGATACATTTATTTTTTTTCAAAGGTATCCGAGTTCAAAGTCTCAAGAAAAGTCAAATTACAATGGATATATATCTTCGGTGGGGTGGACACTTAAGCATAATTCTTGCAGTTGAAGCACTTGTTGCTTCACTTCCTTTTCAGGTTTGGTAGTTGATCGTAATTTTCTAAGAATTTCTGTCGCCCTTGATTATATTTATGCCTTATGAGATTTTATGTGCTCCTTCACTTTGCTTGTTGTAGTTAAAAGATCTCCAGGTATTTACTATCATTTGTGTTATATTTCAACTTTTCGAAGAGATACCCTGCATTTCTGTTGTCGTTGTTGCACTTCTTGCTGAGGTATGTTATTATTTTTTGCACAATTATGTTATATTTTTTGCTATGTTTACTATCATTATCTAAAACAATCTTTGTTATTATTCTAGACGACTATCACATAAGCTTTCATGTTTGGTCTAATTTCTTTGGTAAACTTCAACAAATTCCTGGCAACGACTATTTAGTTATTACTTGTACAGATGATGAGTTATTATTGGTTTAGATGATGATATATGGCAGGGAAGTTCAAAGCACTGTCATATGACATCCCAATTTTGTGCATAATCACTAGTAACAATGTTAGCGTAGATTTGTACAATGGAAAATTTTGTGAGATTTGTGTCAAGGTAGATTGCTGGCAGTGTGGAAAAAAGCTATCCAAGCTGTGAAATGTGGTTTAACTTCATATTTCTTCAACAACCAAGTTCTAGCTTTTAGGTCATGAAGTATTTATCATTCAATTAGTAATTTTATTCCTTATACTTTTCTTTATTCTAATAAATTTCGCCTTCTAAAATAATGTGAAGATCTCCAGTAACTTCATATTTCTCCAGCAACCAAGTTCTAGCTTTTTTCCATTAGAAGATCAGATAATATTTTTTAGTGTGAAGATCTCACTTACCTCAACATTGCTATTAATGGAAGTATTTTAGATGCCCCTTGATATTAAGACACTGTCTTTCATAATATTTTAGAATTATGAAAAGATTTCAATCAAATGATCTGAGATATATACAGGTCATGATATTACATATAAGTACATGGTTATGCAATTTCATATTTTCACTAGCTTTTCTAGTTCTTCCTTGGGTAGCTTAGTGTATCATGATAATGCTGCTAAATGCTCACAATCAGAATTATTTAAAGAGTGAAATTTAGGTACTCAGATTTCATCTTTTCAGATACTATTCAATGATACTATATTTCACAATATACATTATGGTCGGTTGTCTGCAACAAAGGAGGAGGTTGGTTCTTGCCGACTACCAAAGTAACTACCATCAAAGTGGAAATACTAGAGATTCATCCCTTGTTCTTTCAAGTTTATGATGCTGCTCGGTGTGCCGCAATTCACGAGACAATCTTGAATTTTTCTGAGAAGTATTAAACCTGTGGAAGTATTAAACCTGTGGAGTTTTTTTAATGATGGGTATTTTTTTTTGCGCTATATTGTTATTGTGAAAATCTATTTATTGGTACTAACTTTGTTATTGTAATATTGATACTTATTACTTTAGAACATGTTTTATTTTTAATATCATTGAAGCCCTTTTTAATATGATTGTTATTCTTATATATATAAATTTAAATATATAAATTAAATTCTAAATTTTAATTTTTTTACCCATAATAAAAAATCATTATATGTTATACCCACGGAAAATTTAAATTTAACAAGTGTGGCTATAATCTATACCTATAGAAAATTAAAAATCATATCGCTATGAGCTATACCCACGGAAAAATTACTTTCGCACTAAAGTATATAGTGATGGAATTATTTTCGTGGGTAATTACTTGGTGATTATTTATGACAGTTTTTAGTTCTGTCACTAAAATCTCTAGTGACACAATGAAATCCGTAGGTATAAGTCGAGGTATTTTCTGACGGTAATGAGTACCGCCACTATATGTTATACTGACGGTAAAAAAATCGTCGGTAAAGGTATAGTAAAAATGACGGACCTGAACGCCCGTGGGTATAGGCATTTGACGTCTATACCCATGATTTTCATGCTTTTACCTATGATTTTTTACTATGGGTATATGATAATTTTCTTGTAGTGATTGCTAAAGCTTAATGATTCTCAAGCTGTCATTGGTGATGAATATATATACATCAGATTTGGCTTGCTCAAGTTGCCATTGCTCGAGCTGTACGTCTTCAACTCACATATTAGTCTGCTCATACAAATTTGGATGGTTCCGTCCTGTTAACAAACTTGTTCGAATGGCAAAAACTGAAGCCCAACAGTTGGCTTTATTGGCAAATGCATCTCTATTGGGCGAAGATTTGCTGCCATGCACGGGCAGCTATGAAGCTTTCTCTACTTTATCAGGATGGTCATATAGATGACGAGCTCGTTGCGTCGCTGGGCTTAGACAAAAACATTCGTGTGCCTGAACAAAGAGAACTGAAAAGAAAAAAAAATTATTGTAAAATACGTTTTAGTTGGGAATTAAATCGTGAATGTCTGAGATAGTGACTAATTGCCCTACCATTGCACCATAACTCCAGAGGCAAATGGAAAAGAAAACTACAATGATATGTGGATAGATTATTGATGCAAGATCAATCCAACATGAATCAATCATGATCGAATTTAGGGATATAGTTTTGTACTCGAAACTCAAAATTAATCTATCGGCAGTCATGCGTGCAAAATTCAGATATTTACATTAATTATCGGGGAACCTATAACCATTAATTTTTAGGGCCAAAAAGTAATGTTTAAGTCTTGGTCTGCGTCTTCGAAGATTGTATTATTATTTTTGATCATTTCTGTTTTTATTATATTTATGATTATTTTGATATTTATGTAATTTATAAGTCCTAATTTGTCTAAATCAGCATATTATATTAATTTCAGGGTTTTTTTCTAAAACGATCTCTTTTTTTATCTCTAAGTCATATTTTTTATTATTTTTTCTTTCTTTAATCTTAGGATGTTGAATTATATAAATATATAATTCACTGATTAAGAATTACTCCTTTATTGACAATAAATTTTTTTTTACTCTTTTTTTTCAATCCTATCTTTTCGTTAGCTCGCAGGATAACCACTCTTCTATCCCGCAACAATTGTGCAATAACTTTTGTAGACAACATGCCCATCTTAATTATATTCACGGAAGATGGTGATACTCATTTGAATGCAAAAAGAAATCTATATAAACATAGATTCTAGTCTTGAGGATCCAGATTGGACTCCTTCGCCAGTATTTCAGGTATTTTTGTTAACATATTTAAAATCTATGAATCTGGAAGTTCTACAGTTTCTGCTACGTAAACTTGATCAATTTGCACAACAATCGGGGGCGGAGCCACCCTTGGGCTAGGGTGGGCTCCAGCTCCATCCGTCTTTTGATTTTACTAAAAGTTAGAAAGGAAAGGGGAGGCTGAGAAGGGTTGCAGCTATAAGTGAAAAAATAAGGAAAAAATATAAAAATAAAAAATAAGGAGAGAGGTATGTGAAAGAGGGTTAACTTAAGACAACAAGCTGTTACATGTACGTGTAAGAGAGGATAAGAGAAGGGAAGGATTTTTTTTAAATGTCTTAATTTATTTTAAATTAAATCGATTTAATTTATCACTTGATTCACCTGTAACTTAACAATTAAATATAAATCAATTTTAATTTAAATCAACATAATTCTTATTTGTACGCTTATTCATTATATTTAATTCGAATCCAATTTGATTTTAATTTAACACTCTCATTTCATATTCAATGAATTGATTTATTTATTTTCTATTTAGTTTGAATTCAATTTTGATTTACTCTGACAAGGATAAGAAATTTAAATTCTGACTAATCGTTTCAGACTCGATGTTATTTAGTATATTATTTTTTATACTAAATCAGCCAAGATAATTTTAAATTCTGGCTACGCCCCGACAACAATGATGGCAAATTGCAGGCATAGGACTCTGATCAATTTGCACAACAATAAACTCACAAGAAAAATGAAATATTTCGAAAATCTATGGAGCACTGAACGTAGATTCACCATTTCATAACAACGAAATTCATGAATATTTCGAGAATCGATAAGCACTGAAAGTGCATTCCCTACCCAGCCACAATCTAACATTAACCTTAACCTTTACAAAATGCTTAGCAGCAACAAATTCATGTGAGTTCTTAAAGAAAGGTCTGAATTGAAAGGATCATGAAACTATCTTTATGTTTTTTGTACATAAAGATGCCGATATGTGGCAGAATTGTGAAAATTTCGTTTCTGTGTTTACTTGAATAAAAAGAAATGCTGCTCGAGTAAACAAAGAGCCACCGACTAAATAACTATGCATTCATTTTATATATATATTCTCTCCTCAGAAATATACAAGGACAAATATGAATTTAAAGTTCCTTGTTTCCTTGCATATTTCTCATGCAGATTTGTCTGCACTAAGAAACAAATATCCAACTGGCAAAGAACTCTTTTCCACGATCATTTGCCACTACGGATTGTTGAGGCATTTGTGTACTCGTCTCCTTGGAACTGTGTGTTCATGTGGTGGTGTCAGTATAATTTGCCCTGCACAGTTTGGTCTTTTTTACAACAACAACAAGACAATAAAAGCAAAAGGAAATTAAAAATAAATAAATAAAATCCCTTATCATAGAATAACTTAATCAAATTTCTTATAATAATTTTAGCTAAAGTTGCTACACGTGGTGATCCTGTCGGCGAGCGAGATGGACTCCCAACTCGATGATGGACACGACTTGCCGACGGAGGAGGGTAGCGGGCGACACATGGCGCTGTTGAAGACTCCGGGCGATGGTGAGTTCCTACCCTGTAAGAAAAAGGTGATCGTTAGTAACCCGCCGGGAATGCTCCTAGCAAGGCTCTCCGACGATCATGTCAGAATCTGGTAGAGAGGAAGAAGCAGAATGAGGGTACTATAGTGTGAATTATCTTGCATATCCCCGCGTAGGGGATGGAGGACCTATATATAGCTGGGAGAGCCAACCAACTCTGTCTTCAGTTTTGTCCTATGCGAGGACAAAGTCAGTGAACATTGTCAGTCGGCCGACCGACGCCACATTGTCTGCCACCTGGAGGTGGCTCTGTAGTACAACATGGCTTTATTCACTACGCTTACTAAAAATCGTCCTGAGTCAGCGAGATTTCTGCGATTCTAGACACGAGTGGTATTAGGTCCGTGTCAGCGGACGCCGGCATGGTCACTATTTTCACATGTTGGAACATCAGAGAACCTGTACGAGTACTGACAAAAGAAACCTCCAAGAATATGACATGTCGAGCCATAGCCTACTCGGGTGTCTCTCAATTGGTGCCTCATGGTCGCACCCTCGGGCTCTCTTGCAGAGAGTTTCCCTGCTCCGGGAGAGCAATAAGGGGGGGGCCCGAAGTTGAGAAGTGTCAGTCGAGCTAGATTCGGTTGACTTGGGACCCGGGTTGGGGACTCCCTTGAACGGCGAGCCCTGACCGGGGATTGTTTGAGGTCGGGACTACGACCATAGGCCTGGGCTTCCTTCTGATTGACAGGCATGCTGCAACTCGCCTGTCGCAGGAGGACGAGTAGATTTATAAGCAGAGTCGGCCGAGCCGGGCCAACATAGGCACGAATATCGAAAGCCCATGTTTTTCCTATATCAGGCCTCAGCGCAACGCCCATTGGAGTAGATTTTGGACTCGACCTGTCATCCTAGTGTGCTACGTTGGTCGGACCGCATCTCTGTCAGCTACAGCGGGATCACATGGTAATAATTTTGAATAAAATAATTACAACAGTAATGAGGTTTATCTGATGAAGTTGAATAATTTTGATATAATAATATTCCATGTGTAATAATTTTAATTAAGAGTAATTTTGTTTTATATTATAACATTTTTGGTAAAAACTATTATAACAAATGTCGGAATAAAAGTATTTTGGAAATTAAAAAAAAAAGAGATAGATGTCTGTTTAATTTGGTCCTTATATTACATGAACAACCCCTTACTAATAATTTTGATATAATAATATTCCATGTGTAATAATTTTAATTAATAGTAATTTTGTTTTATATTATAACATTTTTGGCCAACACTATTATAACAAATGTCGGAATAAAAGTATTTTGGAAATTTAAAAAAAAGAGAAGATGTCTTTTTAATTCCTTATATTACATGAACAACCCCTTACTAACTAGGATGCATATGTAACTAATAACGATAGAGCACCAACCAAAGTGTGCTTGGTCCCCTACTTTTGATCCTACACTAATTCATTCCGCGATAAAGATTTTAAAATTTATGCTCTTATGCACTATAACTAACAAAGTAACCCATAGTAATGATGATCACTAGTACTCCCCGATTTATTTTGGTATTCGATAGAATATTTTCTCAACCGATCGCTCCTAACATTAATCGACATAATGAAATATTTGATGTTAAAAAATTATTCTAATATGCCTTCTAGAATGATCCAAATATCACTAGTCTTGAAAATTAATTTAATTAACTTATATTTATTTTCTAATCAACACGAATTCAACTTAACCAAATCAAAATTTTCAATTTAATTTCAAATCATTTTCTCTTATTTATTTATTTTTCAATTTTAATTGTCAAATGTAGTTTTAATTAATATGTTTTATATATGTTTAATAAAATACAATCTTAAAATATTTATATTTTTTTTTTCTTCTTTTGCCTTAAATAAAAAATCATTTATAATTTTTTCCTTATATTTCTTCCCTCCGTTCCCAATTTCGTCGTTCACCTTCGCCACCGCCATGTCTTCCATCGTCCTCTTCCTCCTCTTTCTCCACCTCCCTCTCCTCCCCTCCTCCTCCCTCACCGCGGCGGCGGAAGCCCAATCGCCGGCCTCGACGTCCAACATCTCCACCATCTACGACATCCTCAAGGAGTACAGCCTCCCGGTGGGGATCTTCCCCGACACCGTCAAGTCCTTCTCCGTCTCCTCCAACGGATACTTCGTCGTCGAACTCTACGGCGAGTGCTACGTCGACTTGGAGTACGTGGTCTTCTACGCCCCGCGCGTGTCCGGCTTCCTCGGCTACGGCTCCGTCTCCAACCTCGAGGGCGTCCAGATCCGGAACTACCTCGTCTGGTACGACGTCAGCTCCATCAAGGTCAACCTCCCCTACTCAGATTTCGTTTACATCCAGTTCGGGTGGACCACTCGCAAGCTCGGCATCGAGCAGTTCAAGCACATACACTCCTGCAGAGGGAGTGTCTCTCTATTTCAGCGCGCCAAGAAAGTTGTCCGTTCAGCGTTCGAGGTAATGCCTGCTTGTAGTTTGTGCGTTTATGATAAGTAGATAATTTTGCTTTAGACTATGGCTTGAGTTGGGTTCATAATTGTATTCATAGAACATAGTTTTTTTCCCCCTTACAAGAATTAATCAGTAGTTACAGCAAGAATGGCGGAGAACAACTATATTAATCAGTATTTTAATTAGAAATTTAATTAATGCTGCGTGAGAATGATGAAGCTCTTATGCTTTTAAGATCAATGAAGAAGGTCACTTTACTAAAGAGCTCGGATAATTGATCTGCAGGGGTTGATTGTCTTAGGTAGAACTCGTTTTTGGTTGGTTTAATCAAACAACATAACACTCGACCTAATAGAAATATGGTTGAGTGTTGGTGGTTGTGAAGGCCTCCTTCCAGTTGTTTGTTATTGGAGTCAAGTTGTAGGTCTCATGGCATATGTGAGCTCCTCCGTGAAGCTCACCACGTCGTCGTCTTCAAGCATGATGCTACAGTTAGGAGCAACTTGATCTACGCCATTGCCACTGATTCCGACTGCCTAGAGGTTATTTCTAGAGATTTTAACCTGTATTGTTTGATCTGATCGAAGGCAGAGACGATTCGGGTGGAGAAGGGTCATGATAGGGGATGGGAAGTTAGGCCAAGAAGGGATGGCTCAATTCAAGAGATTGAGGTTGTGGATAGTGCCATGGTCACTAAATCTGTTTATGTCTCTGTTCAATGGGATCTATAGGCAATGTCTCTCCCCTGATGAGGTTTATGTAATTTGGCAGAGGAGGTTTATCTACCTTGTCGCCTTGGCCACAACATGAAGAGGAAGACAGTCTCTAGGATTTTTCTTTCAATTAATCTGACACAGTAACTATCTTCTCATTTGTAGATGTAGTTAGAGACATTGATATGATGTCATCGACTCAATAACAACGGCTGGATGGATACCAAATGGATGATAGATATGATGACACTAAAACCTAAATGTTGTGATGGATTTGAAAATTTTTAAATCCTGTGATAGGTAGGAACAATATAAATTTTATGATAAATTATTAATTAACCCTTTATGTTTACATCTATGATGAGAAATTTTGTTATCAATTAAATAATTGAAATATATATTCTCTTTCATTTCAGAGTATTTTTGTACCTCAACTGTGACCAAGTAATATAAAAGAGAGAATCTGCATGCCTGAAGGTAAATTTGTCAGCTAGTTCTTATCATTATTTGTACTATTTTTTTTTAATCTTGGTTTGATGAAATTTGAAAGTGTCGGCATTCAATTCTTCTTTGATTTATACATTTTAATAGTTTTTACTGGTTGTAGATAAACACCAAATGTTTATTTGGTGTTTAAAAATATTTATCCAAAACCTCACAAATAAGGAAATAACTACTGATTTTTTTTTTCCTAAAAACATTCAAAGCAGAATTAATTGACCTTAATTTTGCTCTTGATGTAGCTTTACATAGTGTCAATTATTAGAGATTCATGTAGCCAACCGTAAATACTTGTGACTTCCAACTTCATGTTGTTTTAAAAGTTTCATGTTTGTGCCCTCCTTATCATATTCATATGCCACGAACCATATTTTTTGTCATATGGAAGGTTGTTGCTTGGTGAGTTAAGATAAATTTCCGTAGGCAACTATGGAATGATTAAGTAGCCCAATGGTTGGTTCCCACCGAAGGAACAGTCCTTGGAGACTAAATTCACTTTTTCTCTCTCAAGTGACAAGGATTAGCATTCACGTGTGGAACCAGAGTTGATTACTGATCACTCTGTAAATTTTCAGTTTGCTCAATTTGATAAATACATTTCTGGCACCTCCCAATATTCTTCTGCTACTTTTCACAAGTGAGATTTTGTTACTTGAATGCAAAATGCTTCATAATTCAACTCCATTGATGGCATGCATGTACTAATCTTTGTCAATTGTACACCTACATAGTCAACAAATAGAACATGTCTTACGGTAAAACTAAAATTTGAATCTATAAGATTTTATTTACATGAACAAAAATAAAAAGATTGTCAAAACCACTGCTGTTGATTGGCTGTTTTGATTTGCCAAATACCATTACAAGAGTTCTGATTAAATAAATGTCAATGATTATCACTCTATCACCAATGAGCTAGTCACACACGACATATCTTGAAAATAAACGACAATGGAGATACACATTATTTCACTGTTCCTCACATAGTATTTGAGTTTCACTTATTGGGTTTTGTTTTTTTGTTTTTTAAATATGCAGCTCCTAGAACTCATTTGAGAGTAGCTAATATCACGCCCGTCGATGAATCGTATTAGTCCCTGAAATAATGGTATGTGAATGTTGATTTACTCGATCTCTACCTCCAGTTGGATCACTAGAAACACTTGGAGCCTGTGTTAATTTTGTAGAACGTGTTACTATGCTTCACCCTTTAGTAAACAATACTGCAAATTCTGGGATGTTTCTATTAGATTTCTGTGTCTGGGATTGAAGAATGTTTAAGACAATAGTTGATCTGTTGGTTGTGATGTTAAGTTCTGTTCGATGTTAGTTTAAGTAAATTTGGTTATTTGACAATTAAATGGCAAAATATTTTAGTTGGAAAAGAAATTACAATGGCGAAATCAACTTTCATCTAGTTTGGAGGTTAGGGTTTAGTGGGATTGTCCGTCGACGATGATGTTGATGTCCCAACATAATTGCCATATGGTGGGGTGACATTTTTATACTCTAAATTGACATGATTGATTGACTCCCATCACATCGATTTACTCTCCTTGTGGCGTGCAATAATTGATGAAAGATTTCTTTTACTTATAAATAAATACGAGAAATGATAGAAAAATATAAATGAAAAAGTGAAAATCATATTAAATGATATGATATGACATGGTATGACGTGACATTTTATATGCACATGTCTGATTATCACTTGGACATCATCGACGACTTTTGGCCGTCGTCCCGAATCAAACTATGTCCTGGGGGGCACGGTAAACCTGTCGGAAATCGTGCATGTAAAGTGTCACGTCATTCACTATGATTTTCACTCTTTCATTTTCACTTTCCTAATTATTATTCAATAAATATTATATTTAAATTCTTTTTTTCCGAACTGTAAGATGCCTTCTTAGTTTTATCGGTATCTTAAAAAAGAATAATTAAATTAATAAATATATTTTTTAATAGATGATTAATTTAAAAATATTAAGTTGATGTCATTTAAATATTTTTTAATTTATTTTAGTGGTCGATTAAAAATTTTTTTAGAGTATGACCAATTATTTTGGTTGATGGATCGTTTGTTATGAATATTTTTTGATTTATCCTATAAAATTTTGATAGGATTAAATTGATCAATCACAAAATTAATCAATATAAATTATATTTCGTTTGACAATTAAAAATAATATATATATATATATATCTTATTTAAAGAAATCAGATAGTTTTCTTATTTATCTAATTAAATAACATAATTTTATTTTTACATTTTATTTTAGTGGAGGTTGAGAAAATGTCGTAAAGTTAATACGATATTTTCTTGCACTTTCCAACTTCATCGTTAGAGAGATCTTTTGCTTGCTTGTGTAGGTTTTAGCCATAGCAATAGATCATTAATTTGTTACTTGAGTCTGTTGAGTGCTTATTTTTTATTTATATTTAAATAAATTTGATAATAATTATTTTGATCTCGCTTAAATAAGTCGATTTTCTTCGATAATGATCATTTGACTTTCTCGGATTCGTCTAATGAAAATCCATTTCTATGCAGTCCTTTTCCATGAATTTAAAAATAAAAATTCAGAGTTCGGTTAATATTCTGAAAAATTGATCCAAACGTGCTTAAATCAGAAGGTAAAAGTCAAAAAAAGGCGTCTTTTTTTTTTTTAAGTAATGATTGGGAGAGTAAATTTAGGAGAGTGAATGACGTCCAACTAATGTGTACACGTCCGATCACCGATCGGATACCACCGATGGTCTCTGATCACCGTCCCGAATCAAACTATGTCTTGGGGGATGGTGAACCCGGCAGGATCGCCGGTAATTGAGATCTCACCGGATTGACGGTGAATGCGACGAGATCATAATTGCGATGATTCCCGATGAATTCACCGATCTTCTTAGGACATAATTTGATTCGGGACGGTGATCAGAGGCCACCGGTGGTGTCCGATCGACGATCGGACGTGTATACAATAACTGCCACGTCATTCACTCTCCCATTCACTCTCCCAAATTCACTTCCCTATCATTACTTTTTTTTTTTACCACTAAGGAGCTCCATTTTAATGTTTTTTAAAATCAAAATGACGTAATATCCTATTGGTGAATCATATATAATTAATCAATTGCCCTTTAATTTTATTAAATACTATTATATCTCTCACTAAATCTTCAATAGTCACCCAAAGAGCAAAATAGCAATTACGGTTTACTGAACCATACCTATTACAATAGGAATTCGTATTATTTACATTATAATAATTATAAAATATTCACCGTTAAACCATAACTATTATATATATTTCTTAGCTGTGATTTAGAAATTAGATGAGAAATTTAAATGAATACATTGGAGAGCAATTAAATAATTACACGCGACTAGGATACCTTATTTCATAAAAAAATAAATTAAAAATGACATCATTTTTGATAATTTATAAAAAAATCCTAGAATTACGTTTTTCAAAAAATAAAAAATAAAATGACGTCATTTTTTATAATTTAGAAAAAAATGATCTTTTTGATTTTTACCCTAAATTATGCTTCAAAGTTAGCTTCCATTGTGACATAACTATTGTGACATAACTGACACAAAAGAGCTCCCTCTTCTTCTTGATTAACGAGGGGGTAGTTCTATGCTCACGAAGATGCTTCCTCAATTTTTTTTAATATAAAATATTTTTTATTTAATATTTGTTTATATATAAAAGATATTAATAAATTAGAAATTTTATAAAAAAATAGATGTTTTATATTTTATAAAAATTTAATTATATATAAGATACAATAGGAAGAAGAAATTTTTGAGAGAATTTTTCTTGTTGGTGGAGAAATATATAAATGTTTTTTACTTTTTGACGTGAAATAAATATGACAACGAAGTAATTCTCGGAGAGCAGTGTGGATTGTGGAGTAGTAATGATAGAGACAGTGAATTTAGGACAGTGAATGGGACAGTGAATGACGTGACAATTATTGTGTACACGTCCGATCGCCGATCGGACACTACCGGCGGCCTTCGGCCGTCGTCCCGAACCAAACTATACCCTGGGGCACGGTGAACCCGTCGGGGATCGCCGCAATTGCGATCTCGCATCATTGACCGTCGATTTCGATAGGTTCACCGTTGCCGGCGATCCTGACGAGTTCACCGTCCTCCGAAGATATAGTTTGATTCAGGACGATAATCAGAGGCCATCGGTGGTGTTCGATCGACGATCGGACGTGTACACATTAATTACACGTCATTCACTGTCCCATTCATTGTCTCAAATTTACTGTCCTAATTATTACTCATTGTGGAGAGGTCGGATTCTTTTTCTGTTTCAGATCCCTATGTCTCTGTTTTATTTATCGCCGATATCCGACGCGTATTAATTATCATCGATGAATATAAAATAGTTGAGACAGGATCCTCTGGGACAGAGGATCCCGTCAGGATTGTAGATGCCGTTGCCCAATAAGGAAGTCGAAGCGTGTACGTCTGAAATATTCAATCAATATTCATGTGAAAAGAAAGCATTCCCTAGATTCCAACGCCCAAAAGGTTTGGTTCGAGACTTTCTTTCCTTCTGCGGACGCGGACACCAACCGGTCCTGCGACCTTTCCAAAAGTTTGTTGGGAGCGCGGAGGCCAGAGGACTAAACACGCTCGAATGGCGGAAGCCCCGGCTGCGTGGCTTGGATCTGGATCATTCGCGTAGATCTGAATGGCGACGAGCCGAATTGGAAGAGGTTCTCTTACAGTAAACCTTATTGGAGAGATCCTCCGGCAGGAAGGGGATGATAGAATGGAGGTTTGGACTCTGCGAAAGGAACAACGGCGCCGTTGTTGGCTGGCGATCTTTCTTCCTTCTTTCGACGCCATCACGCCACACAAGTCTGCATTTATCCTCCTTTGATTCTCTCCACGGCTTTCTTCTTCCACGCCGCGGTTAGGGTTCGAAATCTCTGAACCCGTCTCAGAGGTTGGCGGTCGACTCCTTTTTTTTGCTTGCTCGATGATATGCAAGCTCGATGAATTGCTTTTGTATGATTTTTTACATGCTTGTTTGGTTCTTGGGAGATACTCTTTAAGTGTTTATCTTTGTGGCCATGGGTTCTGTTGCTAGTGGAGAATCTACGGCCCGTTAAAAACTACTTTTTCTTTTTTGCTATGGTTCGAGGATCCTTAAACTTGCTCATTCCTTCTAATAAGTTCATTTTGATTCCCTGTTTGAGTGTGGTTGATAAGTTGGTCCTTGTATTGTGTGGCATCCGCAAGAAAAGTATCATCAAAACTCTGAGCGAGATGAATTTTCTTCTGTAACGAGGAGAGAGTACATGGTGCATGGTAGGTTCGATCATTAATATAAATTTGGGCTTAGAATTAGGTCTAGGAATCAGTTGGAACAATCCTTAGCTAGGAAGGGAAGGTCCAAAAACAATTTTCACTCTTCACTCAGTATTTAACTCTCACAAATTTCCCCAAATTAACTTGAGCTCTGTTTTGCATTATTAATATAATCTAATATCTTTTAGGTCAAAAAAGCTTTGTGAAAATCTTTACTGATTTTGTCTGCTTAACAAAACCATTAAGGCTTAACAACTTAAATATATGGTGATGAGTCCTGTGCATAACTGTGATTAATGCATGTTTCCCAAGTAGGTCTAAATTTTCATGCAATTGATTGTATCTTTTTTCCTTTGTGTAGGGAATTTAAGATTGCTATTTTCTGGAGGAAAATTGACCTTAACTTTACTATGGTTCATCATTCAACTAGAGAGGAATCATCAGAAGAAGCACGAAATGCTGAGCCATTGGGAAGATTAGCTACTTTATCATATGGTGTTGGCCACATGCTAAATGATATCACATCAGCATGCTGGTTTACTTATTTGTTGTTGTTCTTGACAAATATGGGATTAAGTCCAAGGTAATAATAGAACAATGTTCCAGTGTTCCCTTTGCTTTCAACATTTTAGTGGATTTTTTTGTCTTTCCTTTTTCTTTCAATTAGTACTTGCACATTGACAGAATAAAATCACTTTGGCGAGAATATATTTTTGTCATCGCTAAATTGAGTATGTCATAGAATTTGTCATTACACCTAAACATGTTATGTTCAATCCATTTGTTTGTTATATCTGCTACTTTTGATCTTCTTCATTCATACTGAATGTAAAAGCATAAAAACAAGTTATTTATGAACAACTTATGGCAATCACTGATGGTTTATCCCTTCTCTTTTAGATTGGCATGGCTTCTTGTGAAATGATATGACCATAAGAAAGGGGAAAAAATGAAGTTACCTCATAATGAAAGAAATAAGAGAAATTTTCCATAAGTTTTGTTGTGCCATATACTCATTGACAATCCTAAATATAACTGCATTTCCTTATCCTTTCTTTTCTTATTATACTTCTTGATCTTTAATTTCTTCTCTATAGAGCCATTCATATTTTTGTCTCCTTTCATTTCTGGTTTTATTAATGAAGGAAATCAAGCTTCTGAAAATCTATTTGGTTATTCTTGCATGCCTGTGGTGGAAAAGAGATAAAGATGAACTTTGATTGATTTTAGTGTTTGAAGAGTAACACATTGCATGTTATACCTATGCATGGGAGAAAGGTGAAAGACTACCCAAATGATTCAAGCATTCAACTATCAATGGTTATAAGAATCTCTACATGGCTAGGGGAAGGTTGGAACAGGAATATTCATAAGATCAGGATTAATATTTCAACCCATGTCAAAGTTTCTGTCATCATCGAAATAGTTTTTTTTTTTGAAAAAAAAGGAGAGAAAACAAAACTACATACTAAGGTCATGCTAAAGTTTCAGTCTTCAATTGAAGTGACACGACATTGTCCCCGTATTGTGTTACTTGACATGCTTTGGCATGCATCAAAGTATGACAAAATAAGTTATATGAGTTTATTTCTTAATAGCCTTTCACTTGATGATGAAAATAAGAATACAACAATTAGATAGTCAATTAAATTAAATTTTATCGACACAAGAAATGCACGAGAGACTACCCTTGTCGATCAACATTGAGTTTCATTAATTTACTAAAGCAATACGTTTTGACAGTGCTACGCATTTCAAACCATGCATATGATTGGCAGGATTCAGCTTATGCATTGGTATATCACATATTCTTCTAAACTAAGAAAGTAATTGAAAGAGATGTCAAATTTGTTTGGGCTTTGAACAACTGAAATAGGGAGTGTCTCGTGTTAGACAAAACTGAAGCCATACATTGGTTTGCGGATATGTTGCTTAATGTCACTAATGCATCATCTTAATTATTATAATTTTTCGTTAACCTAACAAACTCTTTCAAATTTTTTTTGAGTGATCAAAGCTGAGAATGGGTATGTGATATGTAAACAGTTTTTAAATATTACAGGGATGCAGCAACTGTCATGCTATCTGGCCAGGTTGCTGATGCCTTCACCACAATATTTGTTGGCGAGCTGGTAAATATTTGTTTTTTTTATTTTTCCAATAGACATGTTAGATTTATATAACAAGTATAATTGCATTCTATCTATAAACATACTGTATCAAATTCTTCTAGTAGCTTCTGACCAAATTTCTGAACCCTCTGTTCTATGTATAATTTTTAGTTTCACTAAATCTTTATGTATTTTTTTTTAAATTTTTAAACAATGAACATGTGAGGCCCCGGGGACCATATTATTAATCGTGCGAAAAGAAAACTCATTTTAGAAGGGGGCCAAACCTGACCTTCTAAAATGAGCATTACAATCAAAGGGGGATTTATAATTATTTCGTCTATGTGATAATCAACTCTACTCATTTACAGATATTTCCTGTATGCACTGACCAACTCCATTTACGAATTCTGAAAATTGTGGAAGAAGCATGAGGAAGCTATGTGCAACCAAACTCCAACGTAGGCAGCCAAACTCCAAAGCGGAAAGATAAAAAGAAAAACTTGAGCTTCTACTTCCAAGATGTATTAAATACAGCTTACAATCGCTCCAAAAGGATAAGATGTTTCCTTCCTTCTTGACTTTTGAACAGGAGCGACCTTTAACGCGTCAGCACTTCTGTATTAAGGCTCCTATGAACCTTTCATGCAAACCCCAATGTGTCTTGATGAATTTAGCTTTTGGTCCCAAGGATCTTCAAGGTGACCATTCCAAACAAGCAAAAAAACGGGTTGTAGAAGAACCTGAAATTCACTTTAGGCAAGTGACTAGCCATAGAGCGGTTTGGACACGTCTTTACTGCGGACTAGATAGATCTATGGTGGATCTATTCACCCTTTATGGCTTTTGGGCAAAGCCACAACTATCAACGGATTTGGAGAGTCTTTACCGTAGCCATTTGCTACAGACTAGATAGATCTATGGTGGATTTATTCACCCTTTCAGGCTTTTGGGCAAAGCCTAACCTTTATGTATTTGTTAGTTCATTGTTTACAAATTTTGATTGTTGAATATATGACGTCTTCTTCATACAATATATCCATGTATAGGTTTTGAGAGTTCCCTACGTTCTTTTTTTTCCAAAATAATTTTAGAGCTCCTTATATTTGTAATGCTAAATTTCTTTGTATTATTATTCTGCTTGCAACAAATTGGCACAATTTCACATGTGATTTGTTTCTTTCCTTGTGATTTAATGCAACTTGAGTTATCATGAACCATAAACTTATCAAAAGAAACTCATAAATGGGATTCACCAATCTGAGAAATCTCCTTGACAATGAATTTTGTTTATATGACAACTTTGGGCTGCCTGATTAAAACGTGCAAGTATTTATTTGTTTGATTTACCAGGTAACTGACCTATAAAATCGAGTTTAACAGGTTGAATTTGAACATGAAAGTGAATAGTTAGAAGGATAAACTCTCTTAAATTTCTTTAAATGTTATTATCCCATTCCTTAAATGATAGTTTTTGACTCCATATCTGCAGCAAAAAGAATTTTAATGCATGAGGTCATCATACCATTGTCATTAGTTATGCTTGTCCTAACTATTTAAGGTCAGCTGTAGGTTTAGACAATTTTTAACTCATGTTATCTAAGCCTAATGCAACTATAACCTTTTCCTTACGGGATTGGGATTTGGGAATGACATTAATATCCTGCTAAAATCTTATAGAGAAACTGTGGTGAAAGAAAAGCTCATAAGCGGCAAACTCTTCTAATATACTAGCTTGAATAGTGTGATTTCTAAATTTTAATGAAATACAATGTGACGCTTTTCTGAAAAGTGTATTTGTTTCGCCAGATAGACCGCTATGGACATTTCAAACTATGGCATGCTGGTGGAGCTTTATTAGTGGCTGTCTCTTTTTCGTCAGTTTTTGGTAGTTGCCTTCCCTGTAAAGTTATGGGCAGCAATTCCACTACATTGCAAACTATTGGTTACAGCACCTTTGCTGCAATCTTCAATGTAGGCTGGGCTGTTACGCAAGTTTCACACATGTAATGCTCTTCTTGGAAGATTCTTTTTAGTTTTATATTGATCTGTATCTGGCTGTTAATCCATGATTTTTCCTCCTTGTTTCAAGGTCAATGGTGAATTGCATGACTCTTAATCCAACAAGCAGAGTTTCACTTGCAAGTTGCCGTAATGCCTTCTCAATGGTTATATGCCTTTCATTGTCTCTTGTTTATTGATTGTCAAAATGTCAAACTTGCAATTAGTGATCTCTTGCTAGATATGGCTCAAATTACTGAAAAACATTCGTTTCAATTTATTGTCATTGAAGGTGGCCAATCTTAGTCTTTATGCAATTGCATTATGTGTGTTCAGTGTCTATGCTAAAGACTATGCCGATGTCCAGATCCAGGTAAGTTCACATTCACTCCCAAATATTGTTATTTCTCTCTTTTATCTTATATCTCCTTTTTATTGTACAGTACCGTTGGATTGCATACTTGTCCATATTTTTTGGATGCTGCTTTGTAGCTGTGTTCCTTATTGGAACCAAAGAACCAAAGTAAATCTTTTTTTTCTATGTTCCACTCATATTCTATTGCAATTATTCTGTAGTACCAGTTCTTTCAGCTGTTGAATTGTACAAGTTCAGTTTGAGGTATACCAAGCTGTACAGCTCGATGTCATCAAAATTAGCAATAAACTTGGGCTGCTACCTACTTCAGATGATTTTAACAAACTAGTGAATGTTTGCATAAACTCTGTATGTTGATCTTAGGCTATGTGTTTTATTTTTGTCATGCAGGTTGAAACTGCAATTTAAATGTAGAAAGCTTTCTGGTATCTCATGGACTCATTGGTTTGCGAAAATTCTCTATTATCAAGTTGCCCTTGTCTATATGCTCACCCGACTAGTGACAAATGTTTCACAGGTTAACATGTTTCCATTTGTTAGTGTGTTGTCAGTTAAGATTTGAAAATGAATGTTCTATTCTACTTCCAGTTGATTTCTCATGGTGGCGGGAGCTTATGATTTGTTAGGATAGTTTTACTACATTATTTGTTATATTATGAGTACATGTAGCTAACCTAAATATCTATGTAATTGAAAATAAAATCATGTTGGCCTGCTTATAGTTTCATGTTTTCTTGAATTTAAGAAGAATGAGTAAGTTGGAGTGGAAAAGGAATAATATTATTCTATGATAGAGGTGTTATTGGTGTTTCCGCCTTATAGTTTAACAATAGATCTTTTTGTTAATGTTATATTTAACAAAGCAAGATTTTTCTTTGCTTCTTTCAATAAAGAATTTGTTTCATGGGATATATTTTGGCAATGCAAATTTTTGGAAGCTTCTTCATGCATTGTAAACTAGAACTCCCATTTTATTTGCAATTGTTTGATATGATCTCTTTCAACATTGTTGTTTTCTCAAAAATGATGTACAAATACTGTTATTACATATTTCTTTCATTTTCATGTTGTATTGATGCGTGCTTTGAGTGGCCAATCTACTATATTAATCTAAAACATCTTCAACCTATGAAAATTCATCGCAGTCTTTATGCATCATTTCTGTTATCAGATTATACATGTTCTGAAAACCATCATTTTGTGATTGTTATCTGTCAAGAATTCATTTGAAACCAAATAAAAGGAGTTGATTTGGTTGGGGTTTGTAATGACATTTACATCATTTTTTTTTTCAGGCACTTCTTGCTTCTTATGTCACAAAGGAATTGGGTATGGGCCGTTCATCAAAAGCTTCAGTAAGAGATAAAATACTTACCATCCACTTTAACCAATTATGTTAGCAATGCATGTGGATTCATATGTTTATGAATCTCTATGTAATTGTAAATATCAACTTTTTTAGCTGTGATTCGCAACTCTACTGCCCCAATAGGTGAGCTGATTAGGAAAGGATCCAACCATATATTTATGACATCTTGCTTCAGGATAACACTCCCTGCACAGTTAAGTTCGGTCACAGTTGTATATAAGAGAAGAATTGTGATAATAACTGGAGAGAGGACTAGCGAATTAGCACGTGAATAACAAAGAAAAGTAGGGAGAGCAATTTCATGACCTTATCTCTAGTTTCATGTTTAGATTTGACTGGCTAACCACTTATCTTAATAGCATAAACTATTATGAAAATGTCTTAACTTTTAAATTTATTCATTAAAATGCACGAGGGGTTTATTACATATTTGATTATCTTGATGGCATAAACTATTATGAAAATGTACCTTTCAGAAAAATGAAGGAATAAATAACAAATAAAGAGATAGAAATTTATTTATACCCACAAGACAAGAATTTTAATGCATCATTTGCAATGTCTTAAACGTGAATAATTTTTCCTTTGGGGTTTATTACGTATTTGATTATTTTAAAATGAATAGTAAAACACTACTTATATGGCATGAATTATTTGTAGAAAGTACTTAGTTATAAATTCTTCAAAAGTTCCGATATTAATTGGTATTTTTGTAGATTGTGCTCCTAAATATAAATTCTAATTTTTTTCCTTTTTTATCCTCAGGTTCCTGCCATAATTTATATTTGCAGCTTTCTGGTGTCTGTTGTTCTTCAGGTCTGTCTATCTTGATGTTGATATATTTTGCAAGTGTTAATAATTTAATATTTTAATATCAAGAGTAAAACGTGGAATTAATGCAGGAGATTAGATGGTCTGCATTGCGCCTTAAGATCTTCTTTACTGCTGGAGCCATTCTGTGGATCTTTTCCGGGGTAGGAGTGTTTGTTCTTCCTGGCAGAATGCACAACCTGATGTACCCTCTATCTGTGATCATTGGTGCTGCTAATGCTTTGATGATGGTATGTTTATTACATTATATGGAACAAGAACTTCAAGTTTGCTCGTCAAATATTTACTTAAGCCCAAACTAAACTATCTGACAAATCGATCTTTATCTCATTTGTACATCATATTGGTAAAAAAAAAGGAAAAAGAGGCTCCTTTATCAAGAAGAGGTTGTTTGTCCCAATTGATAACTTGTATGGAGAACCAAAGTATATATTCAATCAACAAGACTGCAGTCAACATAGTGTTTCATTATTCCTTCTTTGTTGAAGATAAAGTAGGAAACTCCGTCCAAGTTGAGCCCAAAGAATTGGATTTTGAAAAGCAAATATAAGGGGAAACCTCCTGTGAAAACTATATGATTTGTCATTCCTGGCATATCAACCCCAGTAACGCTACTGGTTTATTCACTAGTCACTAACCACCTCAAGGTTAGAATCCTGACAAGGTTGACAAACAGTCAACATGATATCATCAACATAAACAAAACTCTACCACCACTCTAGAAATAACAATTATCCATTGTGATACGGGACCAATTTCTTGTGCATCATGATAATTTTTTAAAATCATGCTCAAGGACTTCATTTTGAAACATAGACTCTTCTGAAAGTTCTTGCTTTTTAACTTCAGATAATTTAGTATCAAGTGAGATTTAGCACTCTGCACACGCGGCACAATGGTTGATGTGGTTTGAAATATATTTGTAGATTGTCTTTTGAAGTTCACATACATGTAACTCTCCCTAGCCCACTATTTGCTGGGACAGAAAGTAGGGGAGAGAAAATTTAGTGAAGAAAAGAAGATAAATTTTGTAAAATCTTATTTCTTTGGGAGAAAATTGAGGAAAGAAAGTTGGGAAGATTAAGCACCCAACTTTTTTTCTGAACCTATGAATTTTTTTAAATTTTTCTCTCATGAAATTACCTATCTATCCCTTCTCCCTCTAAACTAGCACATCATCAACAAGCCCACTCGCTCAGTATCAGGTGATCTACTTCAGTGGAACAACCTATAGTTGCCCCCACACGGAGCACAGACTGTTGATTAGGAGTCCATTCCAACTCAAAATGAGTAATCACTTTAAGAGGAGCTAACTTTAGTAAATCTAGACCATGGGAGACTCAATCTCTCATGCCCTTCCATGTCTCATAGGTATGGACCTAACTTTAATATGTTTGTTCAAGTGACCTGAAGTCCGTATAATTCCAAAATGGCTAGTCATTTAGGAGGGAAAGCTATCTTAATATATAGACAATATGGATTACCGGCCCATGCCCATGAACTTCAACAATTACATTGGGAACCTTACATAGGCGCAATGGATTAATTGCTCACATCCATGAATTCTGATAATTATTACATTAGGAGCCTTAAAATCCAATTAGTTAGAGACTACATAGAGAAAAACAATTCTTGAATTACTAATACTAATTAATTCAACTACTAATGATTTCCATACAAATTTATGTTATACATTGTTAATTACATAGCAGTTAAGCTCTTCTTTCTCATCTATGTCGAACTTGGCTTTCAACATTTTGAACTTGAATTTTAATTATGTTTCAATGCTTCTAAGAAGTTGCTTTTTTTTACTTAATGAAGTTTTCTGTTTAAAGGCTCATGCTTTCCTTTTATATGTTAGCTTTGGGAATGTAAACTGAAGTTTGGTTATACTATCAGACTCGCTTATGTTAAAGTTGTCACTTGTATCTACCTTTTCTTTTTCTGAGGCAGGTTACTGGAATTAGCATGGAAAGCATGCTGGTTGGTGAAGATCTAAATGGAAGTGGGTTTGTGTATGGATCACTTAGTTTTGTGGATAAATTATCGTGTGGCCTTGCTTTATATGCTCTTGAGTCCTATCAAGGTAAATTGATAAGCAAGTTACATTTGTGATTGTGCTATATTAATTGGTCCATATGACCCATCAAATCAATTGCTTTTTCTCATTGGTAGTAAACTTGATGATTTTAGGTTCATGATGATTAGACTGATGCATCTTCTTTAGACTTCTTTGTAATTATGTCATTATGTTGAAGAATACTGCTTTAGCCTTCAATTGCAATCTCTTGTTCATTTTAGGTTCTTTCTTGTAGGATCCCATTCCTTTCCCTGTGAGTAACTTTTTTCAATTTCATCTAACCATCAAAGCCTCCTTGATTCTGTTTTTGTTTATCAGATTGTTGTCCTTTTCTAGCCATTATAATAACTGGTCGTTACTATAAGATTATCTCTTTCAAGTTCATCTCGGCTGTTCTTATTCAAAGGAAAGAAATTCCTTTCCAGTTTATCAATTAGATCTAAACTGACGACAACCCATTTCTCTTCAGAATCATCTGATCCGATGCGGGAAGTTGGCAGCCATATCAGCTACTCGGTAACAAGATATGGTCTGGGAGTGATTCCTGCAACTTGTGCTCTTATTTCTGCAGCTGTCACGTATACCATGAAGCTACCTGACGCCCGTTCAGGCACACTGGTTGAACCCCTTCTTGCATAACTTAACGGGAAACTGAAATGGATGTTCCATGCCCTCGCAACTTTGAATCTATCGATTCAGGAGTTGATTTTGAGCCTCAAGACCATCTGTTTCATGCACATGCATCAGTTGTTTCTTAGTATCAAGAAATAGAACATCAACAGTATGTTCTTAAGATTCTACTGTGCAGTCTAACATCATATGAGTTGAAGCCATTCAACTCACCCCTTTGTAAATGGTGATGATGCCAAGGTAAAATCAATGTGTAAACATTTTTTATCTGGATTAATTTTTTTTTGACTGATATATAATGGGTAAAAAAGATTTCTGTCTAGAGCTAGTGATGCATAGATCTAGATTGTGTTCCAATTTATTCACTATGCTTCAGTTTTTTGTGTTAACAATTGAAACTATTTTATGTTGCCTTATGCTTACATTTAAATTATTACTTAGTGTAGTTTTTATTCTTTGAATAAAATTTGCTCCTCAATTAAACTCTTTTCTTGCCTGTTGATTGCAGCACGTGATTGTATTGTCTGAAGTGTCACTAGTGTGAAGAAAAAAGAAATCATCTCTATATATTGTTCTTTCTCAAATAGTCACAAATATCATTAGTTCAATACCTTTAATCTTTATAAAAGAAAAACAATATTTCATTAACTTTATATGAAAAAAATTATAAAATAATTCACTAGAGTGGGCTTTTACAATTGTAAAATTTGGATACAAAAGATAATTTATTTTATTTATAGATAAAAAATAATTATATAAAATAATTCACTAAGGTGATAAATCATGTTATTAGAAAGCATCTACAGATGCCAATCCAAGCTGCCAGTATCCTTAATATTATCGTTGTACTGGAGGAAAATATTTATAGTGCAATGCAGTTGAGATTCGACGCTTAAATATCTGATTAATCATTTGAAAAATCTAACCGATATTCCAGGGCAAAAAATTTATTATTAATTATCTTCCCAGACTAATTCATTGCTAGAATTTAAAAAATATACTTTACCGATTTGCATATAAAATTGACCAAAATGTTTGAGTAATTTCTTTATTTATTTTATTAACTTGATGTTAAATAAGATAGAAAAATTAGTGAATCATTCTTAGTCATAAATTAATTTTCAAGAAATAAGCATATAAAATAAAATTAATAAATTCATGATTTTTTCCATTAGACAAATTAGTCCATCATGTTACAAGATAAATAAACGAAATAAATAAAGATATTATAGATGAATTTCTCCATTTAGAAGTTTGATAAAAAAAATAATAATAATAAATGATTTAGTTTGCAGATCTATAAGTTTTCAACTTGGCTCATTCATCGGTTCCCAGAGCATACTGCATAAGTATCTGACCGCAATCGGCAAGTGGTTGATCCTTCAAGAACCCCAAAGAATTGGCATATCGAACATTCGAAGCGATTCCAACATTGTGAGTGACTACGACCGGAGCATGGTTCCTCCCATCGTTGATCTCTGAACAATCACTTTGAGAACTCTCGACTAGTTGCATTCCACAAGTTTCTTCTTGATGATCGTTCTCCACCGAGACATGATAAGTTCCCGACTTATCGGTCACTGCTTCACTTGTGTAAGTGACTTCACCAGTAGTAAAATTTTTGCATTGCAGCCTCACTTTTGCACCTATTCAAAATTAAAAAAAAAAGAACTAATTCATTCATTTAGTAAAGTAATTTTTGGAATATGATGAGATTTAATCCTACTATAAACACAATTTTACCGTCAATGTATGTGGTTGCTGTGGTTTCAAAACCGGCACGACAAGTATCACAATACACACGCCCTTCTATGATGATGGCCGGTGAAGCAACAACGTTGCCGACGAAGCTAAGGAAGGTCAAGGAGAGGCACAAGGTCGCAAATGCGAGGGAATAAATCGTCGACATGTTGAGTAAATTTGTCGGAGACAATGGAAGATATACGAAGGAGATTGATGAAATTGTAAAGCTTTGTTCCCCTTAAATACTAATGTCTTTCATTCTTTATATGGTGGTGCACGTTTCTCCCTCCTAACGGTTGAAGGAGGGTGACTTTCTCTATGAACCGATGAATAAGAGATTATGTTGGGGTACCACTCGTATATCTTTTTTTTATGGCTTATTTGTTGTAAAATATATTTTAACAAAAAAAAATATTAGCATTGATGATTGATCGATCTCATTTTTGTGGTTATAAATATGATCATTACCTATAATTTTATTGTTGTTTTATGCCCTATAAGAAATATTTTCTAACTTTAACCATCATAAATATTAGATTCTCCTCTTTAATGAAAATTAAAACCTTTTATTCTCTAAGAAAATAAAAGATATATTTTTTACCATTTTATTTGACTAGCTACGAAATATCATTATAACAATACATGAAAATTATTACATTAGTTTACAAAATCAAGAAGAAGAAGTACAGTTTAATAGAAAATAAGCATTAAATAAAAACATTTCATTAACTTATATAAAGTGGTGGTGCCGAGTGATTAAGAGAAGGAAGATGACAATTGTTTTCACTAGTAAGGCAATGAAGGAGATTGATTTTGGCTAATCCTCATTGAACATCTGACTACAGTTAGACCAAATCATTTATTGTAGTTAATGTAAGCATATTTATTCAGTGATGAACATTGCATTGTATATATTCTGACACGCTCAGCATTCAAATTGATAGGGCAAATATACAATGGAGCGTACATCCGGGCAAGGAGTCCCATTATAACCAAAAAAAATTAGAAAAAAAAAAGAATCCATCAAAATACAATCTTTCTCAACCCTCCACAATCTACACCGCAGACTCAAATAAATATGTGATGACTGTCACTTTGTACACCAATCCCACCAAAATTACAAAATTCTCTTGCGGACGATAAGCAACTCGACGAACAAGGCCCCGACCGACATTTTTAATAAACTCGATGAGCGGAAACACGGAATGGTATTGCGATAGCGAAAATGTTGCGGACTAGGAAAAACATGGGGCGGACCAGAAGAAAGAACAGATCATAGATACAGGCAATGACTTAGGAAGATAATACAGATTGCAAGGCGAGCTGTTGCTGAGGCTGCAGGGTGGACCAGGTTGAGGCAAGAACAGAAGGTGGCAGCGTCTGTTGAATTTGCCTCAAGAGACTGATGATTCTACTAACAGTCTGTTCCGTAGCCAGATCCTTCCCTCCACACAGGACCTAGAGAAACAAAAGTAAACATTTCCATGTCAGGAATTGAAAGCAATTGCCGCCAAATGCAGGAAAAGAAAAAAAAACAAAACAAATCTGAATGACAAGGAAATAGAGTTTAATTTAGTGTCCAGCCTCAACTAGATTTGACTTGTTATCAACAAGACATGGACGTACTCACCTCTGCAAACACAGCAACAATTTTTGGAATTTGCTGATTGTTTGGACCCAAAAGTTCTCTATCTGACCTGTTATCAAAATTTTAAATGTCATACCCAACAGAAGAAATGGTGAAGAAACATAGAAGCTTAATATATTTCCGGTCGCAATTCGTGATGTGCTAACTACCTTTCGACCATTGAACAAAGTTGTTCGTGAACAATTTTGGCCTCGATTAAATCATTCTTTATCGGCAAGCAACCCAACCAAGCTGGGACGACCTGACAAATATGCAGCAAAATAGCATGTAGAAAGAGCAGCACAAGTCAGAATGATTAAAAGATGTTGCCAACTTGGGAAATGACTATAATGTGACTGCAAATTGTAAAATCTAGACAACATAAAAGGACAGGGAAAATGACTGATATACCTTTTGAATGCAAAGGGTATTCATATGCTGGACAATATAATTTTCATGCAAACAACAAAATGGAATCAAATATCTAGACAAAATTATAATTCTACAGTCTGATAATTCCTATAAAATAGTATCGGTTTTTAGCTTTTTCCTGTGGCCCCATCATAAAGAAGAAAGAGACTTAAGAAGCTGGGTTCGAAATATCGAACCCAGCTCCTTAATTTTTGATGACATGTAGGAAAGAGAAACTGAAAGAAGCACATAAAAACCTCCATTGTGGATGCCATACAACTCAATAGATCACATATCAGAATAGATATAACCAGTATGATTTCTAGTGTAGACATGAATGTCCATGCAACCCTCAACTGTTACTGAAGTAATAGTTGATAAATCTCACTTTGATCAAACCAAAAAAAATTAATATTCTGCTTCATTAGTATTCTTCAAGACAAGAACAATGAAGGGAAAAAGAACATTTATAGAAAAAAAATTAACATTGTCTTAAGAAAAGGCAAATTGAAAACCAACAATATTATAATTCTCCTGCTCTAAGATGGCACTTGTTTGGCATTAGGATATGGTAATGATTTAAATAGGTGAGATGCAACACGCAGAAAACTGAAATAAAACAAACACATAATGTCCTTATCTAACTTAAATAATATCATCCATTAGCAACCAAAAAGTTCATAATTTGGGATGTTTTAGCTAATTACAATTACCAAATGCCAGAACCAAAAAAAAGAAGGGCAGCACAATTATAAAGAAAAGAAAACTGAAATATTTTGCCAAGTCTTGAAACAGAAAATTTGGCAATATAAAGCACATGAAACACAAAAAATTGCAAAGAAATATGAGCAATAACAATACCTTAGCTGCATCAATCCCATCACGATGGAATTGGCATATTTTTCCAAGTGCTGAAACAGCATTGTCATATGCCATCACATTATCTGATTGCAATGCATCAGGATGTCCAATCACATTATTCAAACTAAAGAGAGCCTCTGTGCAAAAAGAAATATTGCGCAAATTGTTATTAGCAGCAGCATTGAGGCTTTAACTTGTATGTAAAAAACATCTTATATATAAAGCTACCTCCAACCAAAGGCCGAAACACAGTACCGCCAAATTCAGCACAAACACCAACACCATAAACAGCAGCCTGGAAATGATTACTTAGAAATAACCACCATATTCCATTGCAGTTATATGCATATGTGCTGAATGGATAGCAAGAGCACAAGTACATATGATAGGAAAGAGATAGGATCATTCCTTACCTGCCTAACGTCTGCATTATCATCATTACACGCTTCTAAAAGGAAAGGAAGGTAGGTATCATAATATCTGCCAAATTGGAAAACAGAAATATTGGATACTCCTGTTGTTGTACTTAAACAACAATAAATTTACTGAAAATCATACCTGAGAGCTGCTTCCCGGCATTGTTCTGCAACATCATCAAAGATGCAAATGGCAATCCTTCTCTCCTCGGGTGTTTTATCCTTCCCCTGCACAAAAGACAATGAAAGAACATGCTAAACTACAAGTTTGTGAATGTAAATGAATTAGCATGCAGAACAGAGGAATTAGTTGCTACTAGTTCAAGAACATCATAAAACAAAGCCAGAGAGATGTATGAAATTGAAAAATAAAAGAAACTAAACCTAATTAGCGAGACCGACATGCAAGTAGAAAAAATAGCATAAGAAACTTATGTTGACAGTCCAAAAACATCACAAAACGACAACAACAACAGAAAAAAAAAGGTTTAACTGTCAGAATGAAGTCATAGCAAAATAAACCTTCTAATGATCAACAATGATGTGCATAGAGGTGTATCTATGGATAAAATATCAGTATCAGTAAAACTTAACAGAGATTTAGCTCAAACAAAGGGAGAACATTAGTAGACAGCATAGAAGTTGATCCCAGATTCCAAGGTATTTAACAACCATCAGTTTGAAAAAACTTCACCATTCATAGGATAATACAATATTAATTCATGGATCAAAAATTAGGATAAGATAATTTTTTCCACAATTGTGCTAGAAATACATATTAGTCCCAAAAAAGCTTCAGTTTTTGTCTGACTGTTCAATGTCTTGGTGATTCCAAGAATTTATAGACTTCATTTCTACTTCAACTAGCTCATGATGTTTATCAGGAAAATTCAATTACTGAAGGAAAAATGCATAGCATTACAACAGAAAAATATTTTCGAAATCAAACTACCTTCAAAATCAAACTATGTTGATAAAAAGAAAATTGTTGTAGTCAACATAGGAATTGGAGTAATAAGCAAGAGTGTGTCAAACATACCAGCATTGGAGTAATATAAAGAGAGAGCTCATCAAAGAACGGAAGGAAAGACGCCTTGAAGGTCTTAATCAGAGTTCCAAGGCAATCCCCAATCTGAATTGGATTAACCAGAGAAACTGATAAATATTCAATAAATTGATTTCACAGGTTACATAATAATATGTCCCTTTCAATCAAAAGGATCTTGTACAAATTCATAAAAAATGACATTTTTCAAACTACATTAATAACCTGATCAAAGACTTCTTCCTCCTGTTCATTTTCTTCCTTGAGAATTTCCTCTTCCTCTGCATCAAAATCCTCAGCTTTGGTCCTTTCTGCCCTTTCCTTTTTCCTAGCTGCACTTGCAGTTATCACATGTTTTATCTGTTCAACTATGCTTCTGACCTGGTCTTCACTAAGAAGTGATCCACTTAGCTGCATAGGAACAAAAAATTAGAACAACTCATATGTAGCATGTCAATTATATGTAAAAACAAGGAAACCTGGCCAGGTTTTAACAAACAAACATAAGCAGTATTTAGGCAGGTCAACGGATATTGTATATACATTATGAAGGCACATGTGCAGCAAATTATTAAAATGGATATAATAATAATTATACTGAAATATATGAAAATAGAAGACCCATAATAATTAATTAAACTTATCATACAAAATGCGTGTCAAACTACCAATACACTTTTCATTGAGAGATCTCTTCCCGTCATATCCAATTGATTCATTGTATTAATAATCAAGTAAACCTAGATCAATGATCTTGTGGTTATCTAATCTTTCATTATCTGATCGTAGATAATAACTTGAGATGGAAAAACCAATCATGATATTGTTAATATACCAATAAAACAAGTTCCTACAAGTCATCCAAGACTAGGATGAGAGAGAGAGAGGAGAGAGAATAAGGGGGGAATTTTCAGAACTTCATATACTTCATGTTTGAGATACAGGTCAAAATGAAAAGAAAAAAAAAACAGACAAACAGAATTTTCAGATTCTCAAAGTTACAAGTGTGGGGAAGTGTGGAAGTTTTAGCTCAATTTTTTTTAGATTCCTAATGAATGGTCAGTTGCAGGAGATTTCAGTTTTGAATCGATTTTCTGGTGAACACAATCCACCTACAACATTTGACAATTTTTGCAAGAGATAAGTTATAGGAAGGAGTTGTGAAGGAAGAAGTTGCAGAATTTGCATGACAATTTGCATGACAATGAATCTTCGTTGGATACTGAAAATTGGAAGTTTGCAATTTGAAAAATAGAACAAAGTATCAAGTCAAAAGTGTTTTGTGCCAAAGTTAAAATGCAGTTCTGATTAGTGACAACCTCAAAAGGAGTTTCTATCCTTAAATTGTCATTTGGTATTATATTCTTCCCAAGTTCCTTGAGATGCAAAATTTGGAAATTACCAGAATCAGATTCCGAAACAAACATCCAAAGAAACTGACTTTATGAGTTTCAGAAATCTGGAGAAGATGGTTATTTCAACTCTCCTCTCATCTGCGACCATTTTTTTTAAAGCCATGTGGAAGTTTCTAAAGTTCATCCCAAAATGAGGCTTTTGTATTTTGTCTTACCAACCTTTGCCAAGGATGGCATCATGACTTTGAAAGTTGAAAATGACAAGAAGAGACATCACAATCCTACATCCTTTACTAAATAGCATATTGACAATAACCCAAATCCAAGTAAATACAATTAACAAGTGCCTCTCTAATAAATCAGGAATTATAAAAAGAATATATACAGTAGAAAACCAATCAGAAAACTAAAAGATGTCCTTTCAGCTGTTATTTTCCTTATAAACATAAGTAAGTTGAACTAATGATGCTGCTAGTTATAATACTACAAGTTGACTAATGAGTTGGGAAAAAACAAAAGACTCTACAATTCATGTTATGTGGAATGTTCATGGTTATAAATAACAATACTTATAAATGGCAACAAAACACAGATTTTATTCATCTGAATGTGGAGAAAATACTAGTTTTTTCCTTTTTAGGTGTTTGTCCTATTTAAGAGATGCCATCTAATAAAAGCAAAGCAGGGCTTATTAAAGTAATTTTATGATGCCCCTTCTACTGGAATTCATTGTGAAATATTGGTTTGCCACATTGAAGTTTATGATTGTCCCCATTTGCTTGTATTCAAGACTAAAAGCAAGGCAGGGCTTATAAAGGTTTGTATTTAGTGTTCCTGAATGTCTTGTAAAGGTAGTAGTAAATCCTGATATGATATTACAAGGAGACTACTGTTCCTTGCCCATAGAATAAATGATAATAAAGTCCTTGCTACAAGGTCGTACCTGCATGCACTCATTCAGTGAATCAAGCATGCTTGCACAGATTTCTGTTTCTGGTTCCTGCAATAAGAGAATCACAGTAATAAATATCAATAACCACATACATTAAAAGATCAAGACCATTGCCTTAGAATAACCTTCTGCAATGCTTCAACAAGAGCTGGAATTATGTAGTCTGATAATTGTTTAATATATGATTCATCACGACCTTGTGCTTGCCCCTTCTCAACTGCTAGTTTTGCAGATCGTAGTAATTCCGGCATAGCTAGAGACAAGTAGAAAGTATACATATAACTCTTGATAATTTTAACCTAGCCAAAAATCACACAAACAAAAAAAAAGTGATGCGAATAGATACCTGCAACAGCAGCCTTCCTTACTTCTTCATGGAAATAGAATTTAAGCAGAGGTACCAATGTTGGGGCAACCTACAATTAATTTGCTTTGTATAGAATTAGCTCTCGAGAACTGCAATTCCAGAACATTTTTTTTTATAAGAAATGATCAATGATTATCAAAATTGACCTGATCAATCCATGGATAGAAGCCCTCTTTTAGCTCGTCAGCATAGCAACAAAGCATGTTACAAGCAGTGGCTTTCTCCTCCAACACACTTGTCCGAATTCCTATCCTTTTATCTCCAAGAGTAATGGTCTCAACACTGCAACAAATGCAGCATTAAGAGTCATAGAAGTATATGATTGCAGCATGCTGTTATAATGAAGATTTTTCTCAGAAAAATATCATATCTGCTTCATGGAGCTGAGTACATTTCATCCTTTGCAAACCAAGATTTGCAAAAGCTAAGTAGATCAAGTGATCAATAAGCATGCATGAGAGACATGATAAATAATATGTTGTGAGTGAATCAAACCTTTCATCATCGGAATCGTCTATGTCATCATCTGAGCCTGCTGATGTGATAGTTACATCTGGTTTCAGTTGGGCGGATTGTAGCAACGGAGGCATAACAACACTCATGTATGGTAGAAAATCCTGCCCTAGACATTTGCATAACCTGGCCCATGCCTATCATAAGAAATTTAAACTTAAAAGTCAACTATAGCAATGTCATTTCCTGACATATTAATCTATGTGAACTCATATACACCTGAAGCATATAGCTTGTAGTAGGGTCATCTGTCTCCACTTGTGATCCTTGCAGTGCCAGCAAAACTTCCATTACCTAGCATAACAGTAATCAGTAAATGTAAAAAATTATAGTAAGAAATTAAAAAAAAATCTATATTAAATTTCTTCACTATATACTGCAGATAAACAAATACCAAGATTATAAAAACATATAAAAGCAGTAAATCCATATTTTGACAAGAATAACATAAATAAATCAAGCGCATGCCCCAACATAACAAGTGTGTGCCATAAGCTTTCCGCCTGCCATCTGAAAATGTCTTTTAGGACCTTGTATTTACATGTCTACATGCATATGCAAAAATATGTGGACATGCATTCATAAAATTGAAAATATTTGCAGTGAAATTCAGTTATCATTTTTAAAAATATATAAAGTTTTAATTTACAGAACTCAATGTAGCTGAAAAATCAATAACTTGCTCCAGCACCACCAAATGATCTTTAACTACTGAGAGGTTCAGACTTGAAACTTTATGCTTGCAATAAAATTGGGATAGTCAAACATATATATATATATATATATATATATATATATATAGTTTTGATATGCTGCCTTACTCTCGTGACCGACTCCAATCCCCGCCTAAGTGTGCGGGGCGCCCGGAAGTGATCCGAGAGCCCGAATGTATGTGAGAGTCATGGACGGTGTTGCACACGGGAGTCGAGCATATATATATAAATAATGGCGTCACCCCTTAACTTGTTCATTCACTCAGAGCAAAGGCTCTATTTCTCATATTAAAAATTAATAGTGGGTTATAATAGCTTACTGTAAAGAATAGGCTTATAATCCTCATTACCATAGAATCATTCACCTTTGCTGTTCACTAAATATGAAAAACTTTCAAAAATGGATAATTAAATGTGATTGTACCTGTTTAGCATCATCCCTGAACTTCTCCTTGCCCACTGCCATTCCCACCAAACTTATGCACTCCATTGATTTTGCACGGAGCATCCTGTTTGATTTGTTAGTTGCATTCATCAATATGGCTTTGAGGTAAGGCATAACAGCATCGTAGTACTTCTGAAATTGTTCCTGCATTGTGAATTGCCAATTGAATTAGTGTGGTCAAAGCAATATATTAAACAGCTTCACGAAAGTGGCTATGACAAATACTTGTGATGAATCTGCAACTGAAGCTAAAGCTGTTAAGGCTCCTTCTTGAACCATCTGCTTCCCATTCTGAATAAACCAATTGCATTCACATTTATACACATTACCAACCAAGAACTAAGCAGACATGCAAAGTGTACAAGATCAATGGAAAAATTGGTATGATACCTGTAGCAGAACAAGTAACTTTCCTACAATTCCATCTAGGTAAGGCGTCAAAATATCAGGAGTGCAATTTTCACAGAAATTTAGAACAGCTGAAGCTGCATGAGCCTGCAAATCAATAAATACTAATTGAGAATGAAGGATTAAAATATTTTTTTGAAAAAAAAAAACATGTGATCCAAAAAGTGATTGATGAAGAATCTCAGATATTTGGCAAATAAGTGTAGAACTTTAGAGACTCATCTACCTATTACATGAAAGACAAAATGCCAAGCAACTTAACAATCAGTGAGAAACAGCAGGCAAATTCCAATAATAACATTAAAATATAAACTGCTAATTGTGCCATCAAGCAGAACTTATATAATAATACACAAGTAAGCAGTAAATAATGGAAAATCAATGGGTAAGCACAAGGTTCAAACTCTCACTCCGTGCCAAAGTTTCAATCTTTGACTAGAACGATACTGTTTGTTGCAGTATCGTGTCGATGATTCGATGTATGATTTACCAAAATGATACGTTTCAACCGTTTCGGTCGACACGATACGAGATTTCAAACCATAGATAAGCATAACTCATAGCCAAATATGGTAGCAAATTATGATTAGGAATATATTAAATATTTGTTCCTAAATAATATCATTTGTTTGTTATATATTAAATTGAAATTGATCGTACTGTTACATATTCATTAATCATCAAATAAACACATAAGATGATATTAGTTTTATTAATATTCAAAATTCATTAATCATACTAATAATCTGATAATTTAAAAAATATTAAGATTCAGAATTAAACTTTATAATATCATAGGTATATATTATAATGTGAATTAATAGTTAAATAATTAAGTGTATTACAACTAGTAATTATATCTGAAATTACCATTTCTTTTTTATTCTCATGTTTAAAATTTTCCATTGTAAAAATAATCCTTAACTAGAATCAACTTACAAAATAAAGTTGATAGCTTTTACTATGTTTCAAAGTTTAGGACAACCATAACCGACTTTAACATAGGCCATGACTTGTAAAAAGAAGATAAAACTGCATGATAAATTTAACATGTTAGGCTAATACCAGCATGTCAGATGGTGGTTGAACAATACTGCAAGAACCATGTGCTTCTGTAATTTTGGGATAATTTTAATTTAACTAATTACACACAGTGTTTTTTCATAGAAAAAAAGTTAAATACCAGAAGAAGCCAACTCTTAGCTAGCATGGCCTTAAAATCATTGCAAATGGTTAAATAGAAAAATCAAAGAAAAAAAGAAGACTTGCATCTTGTCGGAATCAGATAAGTTATAAGAGCTACATACACATATAGTTATGTTAAATATTTCCCAAAGTCAACCTAAGTTTGTCAGCAGTTTTAACCTATGCTTGGAAATTAAATGAGAGATGAAAAATGATATTTATTATTCTACCCAGAGTGACAAAGTTCAAAGCACTGAAAAGTTGTCATTCACATCATCACATGCAATATTATTCACGGTAATAATGTGTTGATTGATGAAAATGTAAGAGGATTAAATTTGGCGTTTGAATTCGGGAGAAAAACTTTAAAAACTGATATAAGCATCGTAGTTTCAATGATGAAAGAAGAATAAGGGAACAATTAATATGTATGGGCATACAATTCTTGAAACTAAATTTAAATCCATCATTCAAGGAGATATTGTCGATGTCACAAATAGGATAATAAAAAAAAACTTAGTTAATGATAGTTATCCATATGCTTCATCATTATGGTTCCAATTATCTATGCAAGTTTAGGGCTCAATCTGGCTAGGCATTATTAGATATCAACATTCACCTACTTCTATTAGATGAAGTGATCTCCAATTTTCTCGTTTGTGTTGCTAGCTTGCTCATCCCTCAAGGCTCTAGCAGCACTCTCCATTATGTACCTTCTCAAATCAACCACCCTAGGCATAGCAAATTTTTACATTATTGTCAATTGATTCTTGCAACAAACACCTTGCCCCCTCCGTCTTGATGCTTTACTTATCCTCGCTTAAATCTAAATTGCCTTGAACTTATGGTTTTTCTTCTTTTACCCAATCTATCCCCTCACGTTAACCCTATCTAGCAAAGAATATATTTGGGAATAACCTTGAATTTAACAAATGAATCAAGTGAAGTCTAATTGATTTTGAAAACAACCATAGATTCTCTTGCTCCTCGATCAAATTCCAACCAATTTTTGTGTGATAGCTAATTGGTTCCAATTGTTTTCTTCGGTAAACTGGCATAACTCGGTAGAGTGATTGATCGTGCTCAATCTTTTGGTAAAAACCAAATCAATCATCACAGATTTTGATCCACTAATCCATATTAGATCAATTGAGTTTGTCAATCACGAATCAGTGGGTTATTCACTACTTCAGACTTGCAGAAACTGCAATTGAAGTCTTTCAAACAATATATAAGATAATATTTTCTAAATAAAAATATGTTTATTAGTCATTAAGTAACATGTCCCACGCATTTCAATAATCTCCATCACTTTCTCTCGTGTAAGGGCTCTTCGCGATTTAAAACTGGAAGTAAACATAGTATTTCAACATTGTATGTTTCTCAATTTGCATTTATTTATTTGGTTTAATTTATATATATTTTTATTTTCACAATCATCTTTGAATGCAATTTTGACATCTAAATCCACAGTATTCCACATTAACTGACTTGAATCCCGATATTAAACTTCTCAACTATGGTAGTAATAAATGACTCCAACATGAGACACAGATTTAACTTGTCTTTCAAAAAAATGCAAACAAAAGTAGCAAGAAATTCAAAAGACAGTCCCATGCATGCCTTACCATATTTACAAATTTAGTCAGTACCATGGAAGTCAAAGTTCTTTTCCATGACTAGAAACACAATAATGATCCCAACTTGAGCTATCAGTTTGCTAATGGCACTAGTATCCAGATGTACTATGTATCATGACACAATAATCCTATCATCGCTATGCATACACTCTGGGACTTACGAATTTCATTTCAATAGGATAGGGCTAGACACACCAAAACTCACTTCAAAGCAACCAACTATAATTAAATGCAGATCAATCAGAAATAGGACACCGAGCATTTACAGCTTAATGCATGAAGAATGCTAATATTAATTTGGGAGACCATAAGATCCATCAAGCTGAACTGCCAGATAAAAATCAATTTTCAGAACAAATTAGGCCTTGTTAACATATAACAAACCCCTAAATTGTTTTACATGTTGGGGAAAAAACACATTAAAAGTTTTAGCAGAATCCCTCCATCAACATCCAGACACATCCTAGTGAATATTTTCTTAGTAGCAAACTAATTTATTGAGATAAACATAACCATGAGTGGATTTATCATTGACTAATGCATAGCTGAACTACTCAAAGACATCAACGGGGGAGAAAATTTTTCTACTCACATAATGAAATATATAATGAGATCATGAGAGGAATTTATCATGGCATACCACAAAAAAACTCATCTGTACACATAATTTCTGTTTCTAGTTCAACTATGCTGGAAAAGAGAAAACACAAACTTAAATTAGAAAGTTTAATACTCTCCAAAATACTTGCCTGCACGCGAGGATTCTGAAAATCATCCATTGCGGATGCCAATGCCGGAAGAACCCTCTGATGATACTGGGTTTGCAGATCTGGCCCCAAATCAGTGGACAACTGTCCAATAGCATTAATTGCTGCCCAACGAACACGAGGATGGGGATCTTGAAAGGAGCATAGGACCATGGTCACCACTTGCTCCAGATTTTTTAACATCACCTGCACAATACAAGAATATACACAACTTCAGAACAAATACACAATTGTCATAACAGTGTGTTGACAAAATCTACTGAAACAAAACAACATTCTATGTCTCAACAATCAACATAGTGCAGATAAATAAAATAAAGGACATGGAACAACCTTTGAACAACCCTCAGCTATCTGTGCAAGGGCGATAAGGGCAGCATGGTGTTTTTGCCACTCGGGCGCAGCCAGGAAAGCTGGTAACAGCTCAGAGGCTACTGGAACGATTGTGTTTCCACCAACTGCTATTGCAAGACGGTCAAGACATTCCTGTGCAACACCGTAGTTGCTAGTTTCTCCAGCATCCTCATCCTGAACCTCAGCAGTGTACCAAGCAGGATCATCCTCTAAATCAAGCAGCATCTTCATGAGCACAGCAAAGAGTCTGCTAAGAAACTGAGGGAGTTTCCGCATCATCCCAGGGGCCCGCTCCCTCGCTTCAGCAAGGGTGATGATAAACTCAATAGCCAAGTGTCGTGTACCCTCCTCGAGTCCATCTGCCTCAGCAATCTGCATCATGGCTCCAACAACATCACCAATCTGACGACGAAGGAACCGTGGCTCTGCACCTGCAAGTTCGACAAGGAGCTCGAGGGCCTCCTGAGCGGTAGCTTCGTTACCAAAGTTGAGAGACTCGGTAAGGGTTAGCATCATGGCAGGGAGGAGGTCAGCTAGGCGGTTCCGATCAGCAGCAGACTCCAGGGAAGTGACAAGGTTGACGGCCGCAGACAATGCAGCGACGCGGACATCCGGAGAGGAAGGGTGGGAGAGGGCGGCGAGGAGGAGAGTGTGAAGTGTGGGGAGGTGAGAGCCGATGAAGGAGGCGTCATCAGCGAGGACATAAGCGATCTGGGCAAATATGAGGAGGGCAGACTCCTGTAGGCGAGGAGGGGTGTCGGAGGCAGAGACGGCGTGAAAAAGGAACGGGAGAAGATCAGGCCAGGCAGAGTCGGGGAGGAGGGAGACGGCAAGGGCGGAGATGGTGTCGGCAACCTTCTTGGCAGTGGAGCGGTCACGCTCCTGGTGGAGGACGGCGAGGAGGAGGGACTTGAGTGATGTCTGGGAGGTGGAAGTGAGGCGGGGCCAGAACGGAGCGTCCGAGTCGCGTTGGGTGAGGAGCTTGCGGAGAAGGACGGCGGACATGGCGCGGAAGTCAAGGGCGGGGGAGGCGTGAAGGACGGCAGCGAGCTTCAGGGTGAGGGCGTCCGGGTGGAGGTCGCGGCAGAGGTTGAAGAGCGACTCGGCATGGGAGCGCTGCTCGTTCTCCGCGGACATCAACTGACCGATCAAAGACTCGAAGGGGCCGGTCTCCGCCGAGCCAAGAATCACGGCGATCTGCTGCTGCTGATCCATTCTTCTTCTACCTTCTCCGGAAGTTGACGGTGGCGAAGGGACGGAAGGAAGAAGAAGGAAATTTAGGGGTGGCGATGGCGAGCGGGGAATTGATACTCGTTTTCTTTCTCACAGGAATGGCGAGCTTGTCGACCCTTTTATCATTAGGGTTTTCGAGAACCAGTAAAATTAGTGGGTTGACAACAACCGGGTTCACAGTTAGTTCGAGGTTAGTCGTGGGCCGGAACTTCCAGAAGTTTAAGAATCAGTTTCAGTTTTTTTTTTCTTTTATTTATAAGTGATCTATATAATAAACAAATTATATATATATATATATATAATCAGTTTCAGTTTTTCTTTCTTTTATTTATAAGTGATCTATATAATAAACAAATTATATATATATATATATAATTTAATCTACCGAACTATTCCTTCCTGTGGACTTCGTCTGGGCCATGCATTTTTAATTTTTTTATTGATTTTTTAAAACTCTCGTATATAACAATAAAAGTTTACATTTAAATTTAGAATTGAATTATAATATTAAACCCAGTAAAATTTTCAAATTGAAAAATATTTAAGCTTTTGCATGGAATATATATGGTAAAAGTAATGTAATACCCGTTTGATGCACATAAATTTTACACAATTCAAATAACATATTTTATAATATATATATATATATATATATATATATAATTTTTTATTATTAAATGAAAAATTAAAATGGAAAGTAACATGCAAATATCACATACAAATATCGTATGTTCTATATAACATACAAAAATCACATGCAAATATCACATGTTTTATTTGATTTAGGCATGAATCGTAAGCTCACTGTGAATGTCATGTTTATATACGTACTATAACGAAAACTGTATTTTATAAATATTAATAGATTCTTAGAGCGACATATATACCGCGTGACTCCAATTATGCATAATTTTCATTATAATTGTATTTCATCATAATTTTTTTTTTATTTTTCTGTATAGCAATGTCCGATTATAATTAAAAAAATCTTAGGGGGCGCTTGATATATATTTGGCAATAGAAATGATAATGGGTTTTTATTGAGGAGTTTATGAGTTTAGTGATAATCTAATGGGGGTTGGTTATCAAATCAAAGGTATCATATCCATTTTAATTCCGATTTCCATATATCAAACATCATAAATGAGAATGAAATAAATTTCATTTTCATTCTCGCCTTCTAAATCCACTTACCAAACGTCCCCTTAAATCATTCTCCTCCTGCTGCCCATAATTTGCAATGTGTTCCTCGTGTAAGTGTTCTAAATATCTTTCCTGCTTTATCCAAATACTACAATTTGGTAAGTAGATACGATATTGTCATGAGCATCTAATTTAAGCAAGATAATCTACCTAATAGTATTCATAACTAATTTTTTTTTAATAGATGATGAAAGTAAAAAAATACAATCGCACGTACTAAGTTAGCATGTTAGCATTAAAACAGATTTATCATTGAAACGAGATTAGTACGACATAACAAGAACAATAGAGAATACACACAAAATTTATGTGAAAACCCCTCAACGGAAAAAATCACGGGCAGAGGAGGAAAAATCACTATGAACAACGGAATACAAAGTTGGCGGCTCTGATAAAGTAAAGAGAAGTAGAGAGAAAAGAGAGATAAAGAGAAAGAAAGAAGAGGTAACCAAATAACTTTCTTGATTTATTAAACTTATTATGAGATACACAATTTATAAAGACCTTAGGATACTTAGTCAAATAAAAAATTAATAACGAAACTGTTAATTAACAGATTTAGAAAGAATCTGTTAATTAACATATTAATAAGAAAATATTTAATAATAAATTAACGGATCAAACTGAATTCGAGTCACCAAATTCTAACAATCTCCACCTTGACACAAATTCCACAAATCTTCAAAAAGAACATTCTCCACCTCTTCAACAAAAGCCCTACAGGCAAATCTCAACATCTAACACCAACCAAGTTCAAACAATGCTTAAACTTGTCTATAGGGAGTGTCTCACATCAATGTACTTTGTCCTCTCATGAAACATCTGATCCTTCGTGAGAAAAATGGCACTCTGACTATCACAAATGTCACGCCCCGAGACCCAGGAGCCGCTGATCCAATAGAAAATCGGACAGCACCTCCCCTGTCCGGCGGACAATTTACACATACATACACATAATCATACAACCCACGCAGTATATATTTGGCCTCAGGCCTCCAAAATAGACAAACACCACATAAAAACACCAGACAACTAAGTAAAACATACCTGACTGCGGACCGGTCCGACTTACGACGAAACAACCAATACACAATAACCCCTTAGGGCACACTACAACCCACACAAGACATATACAAAGTCCTAAAGGAAATATGAACTAAAATACATCGCCAAGTACAACAAACAAAACACTGACGTCGCGATGGGTAGGGACTGGCTGTTGGGCTCTTCTGGCGACTCCAAGTATCTCAACCTGAAATAGAAACATATGGCAACGGTGTGAGTCCATAAACTCAGCGAATACCCAGTAGATATGCATAGTATGTTATAATAACAATAGAAGTCTACGCTGATACAACCTCATATGAACAATAGGAAGAAAGGGTATACTGAAGATACTGAATAGAGATACATACCAGAATCCATCTATCCTGCAGAGGGTGAAATAAATCCCTATGGAACAAGTATAACATATAAACCAAGGTATACAGGTATCCAGTACATGCATGTCAATCAAGTCCAGCAAATAAATGCAGCAAACACAATCAAGTGCACAATGCATCGTATGCATATGATGCAATGTCATGGTCACCCCCTAACACCAGTCAAGCCACTGAGACAGGCGATACTGTGTCGGCCGAGTGGGTAGAGCTGTGACACTGTACACACCCTGCTATCACTACTCCTGAGTGACCGAGTGGACAGGATGCTGGTGGAGTGAACACTCCGCCCCATATATATATGGGGGAGATATCTCTCTCATCTTCTCTGGTCTATGGGAAGAGAAGGGATCCCTGCTTGCTACCACGCTCCAAAACCACTACCCATGAGCGGTTGAGCGGAGCAATACAGAGCAAATGCACACACGCTATGGTATCCACTAACCCATGAGTGGCCGTGTGCGCATATCATGTGCCGGAAAACGATTAGGCTCAACCACAAGGGAGTCGCTGATCGCCGGCATGCAACAATGCAAGGATGGTGTATGATAGATACACAAACCTCCCTCCCAAGTCCTCAGTATACTAGGTCTCAGTCTGAAATCCTATAACAGGAAATACAGTTAACCTACAAGGTATACTCGCCGACACTACAGATCCCTCAAGGTCAAAGGCAGGAGATACATCACGATCTCTAAGCATACATATAGATATGACACTACCTGATACTGTAGGGAACTAACCGCATATTAACTCAGGGATAAACCACAGGTATCCAGGACAGGCATAATAAACAGGGATAAATAACAAGTATCCCGAACAGACATGATAACTCAGGGATAACTAACAAGTATCCAGGAAAGGTATAATAACTCAGGGATAACTAATAAGTATCCAGACAAACATGATAACTCAGGATAACTAACAAGTATCCAGGACAGGTATAATAACTCAGGGATAACTAATAAGTAGCCAGAACAACATGATAACTCAAGGATAACTAACAAGTATCCAGGACAGGTATAATAACTCAGGGATAACTAATAAGTATCCAGAACAGACATATAACTCAGGATAACTAACAAGTATCCAGGTAGGAATAACTAGATATACAATATAAATAATAACTCAAGGGGATAACTAAACAAGTATCCTAAATCATGCATAATAATCAGGGATAGCTAACAAGTATCCAGTTGACATGATAACTCAAAGATAACTAACAAGTAAGATAAGACTCAGAATAACAACAATATCCAGGTCAGCAATAACTCAGGGATAACTAACAAGTATCCAGTCAGACATATAACTCAGGGATAACTAACAAGTATCCAGAACATAATAACTCAGGATAACTAAAAGTATCCAGAACAGCATGTAACTCAGGATAACTAACAAGTATCCAGGACAGACATAAGACTCAGGAATAACTAAAAGTATCCAGGTCAGGCAATAAACTCAGGATAACTAACAAGTATCCAGTTCAGATATAATGACTCAGGATAACTAACAATATCCAGGTCAGATATAATGACTCAGGATAACTAACAAGTATCAGGTCAGCATAATGACTCAGGATACTAACAATTCACCCTAGGTAACCAATATCCAGGATATAATGATCAGGATACTCAATCCAAGCTATCAGATAACAAAGTACCATTCGATATAATGACTCAGGATAACTAACAAGTATCCAGGTCAGGCAATATAACTCAGGGATAACTAACAATTATCCAGGTCAGCATAATGACTCAGGAATAACTAACATATAGGCAGGTATACAAGCGTATAAACTTACTGCTATCTATAACAGACATGCATAGCAATATGACAATATCTAAAAGATAAGTCAGGGGTACCCGCCTCCAAGAGTAGAAGTCCGTATCAAATGAGAACCTCCCGTCCCGAAGTCCAGCACAAATCGATTAGGGTCCTGTATCAAAGGACATAAGCTTAGCTACAATACCTATGATACTTAGCTAAACAAGCTACCTCAAATAATTAGGATCGTTCTAATTAATAACATCCATTTAACTAACCCTTATCCAATCAAGGTTGGAAACTACTTATGGCACAAGTCAGAATCAAAAGCCAATTCAAATTTACAACAAAATGTGTCACCTGATCACAACTCCATATCAAAAACCTAAAACCAATTGCCATCGCTATTAAATTTGATCACAAGAGGAATTCCAAATTATATATACTGATCTAAGCAAAAATCCTAAATATATCCAACGACACATATATCTCAGGATTCAAGACTACAATTCTAACCAAAACTGAAAACCATTGAGATCAACTAAAACAACATATATTCCAATGGAAGCTCATGGCACAAGATTTCACTCAGGAAATAGCAACACATCCACATTTAAGCTAAAACCACAACTCAGCAGAGTAGCAATCGTATTACCAAAAATCATAATACTGATCTACTCAATTTCCACAATCAATTCATCATCATAACTCATCCCAAGGTCAGTAAACTATTCCAAAACCGAGCAAATTCCATGACCCACCATCCAATCTAAGAACTGCAATTCATCCGTATTGTTGTACAAACAATCACACACCAACATACATCCTATATCAATTATAAGCAGTAAAATCTCACCTATCTGAGCTTCAGCAGCCACCCAATTCCTCATAGCAAGCAGAAGGAAACTCCACCAAGCAGTGAAGCTCACAGTGATCTCTGCAAACCCAAACACACCCAATTCACTCAACAATTCCAGATCTAACCCATAGCAAATCAACTCCACTCTGATAGCTTGAGCAGATCTAAATCTTACCCGTAATTTGGTAGAAATAGGTGATCCTTTACCTCTGGTCCGGCTATCACAGCCACGACGCAAGCCTGCCTTGCCCAGATCTAAGCCGCAAACAACTTCCTCTTGAGAAATTGATCGGGACTAGTAGTCACTCACTCAATCGTAACGGAGCTAGTTGATCCCTCTAACGAGCGCTCCAACGCAGGGCACAACCTCGGGTTGGACGCGAAGAGAGGCGTCGGCAGAGGCTCGAGTGTGACGCCGAGCGTTCGGGCGGAGGAGAGGAGAAGCGATCGAGTCTTCTGGGTTGTGGGCTAGGGCATGCGACGCAGGGGAGAAGAAGAAGCGGCCGGCGTGGCTTCGGCGGCGGCTAGGGCACAAATTCTGCGGCTGGGGGTTGCGGCCGAGAGTTTTAAATACATAGGGAGTCTTTTTGCAGAAAAGCCCCTCGCATTCCTCAATTTAACAATAAACCCTTAGGATTAATGTTTTAATCATTTAACCCTCTCGTAATTTAATAGGTTATCCAAAACCCTTGTTAAATTTTACGTTTTTATAATAAAGCCCCTTGGGCTCCTCCCGTAGGGCCGGAAACCCTAGACTGTATCCGGAAAAATCTCGAAATTTTTTTCTGGTCCGGATTTTCAAATTGCCGTATTTTACAGTACCACCTAAAATTGAAGGTTTGTTTACTTTTTAGTTCTAAACATCTATATTTTGAATAAACTTATTTATGCTTCCATTGTATAGGAAGTGTAGTTATATTTCTAATAATTTTTTATATGCTTCCTTAATTGTTTCTATTGTCCTGTTGTTTAAAATATAACTCTTAACTCTTATCATAGTGTTTATTTCTCACTGACAGATTTTGAATTAGTTTTACCATCTAGGAATTTTGTTTTCACAGTGAAATAGTAATTAGTTATGCCAAAATGGGAGTTTATGAATTTTACTTTTTTAATTCTTTCCATTAAGCTTCATAGCTTAGTTTATTTGGTCACAGTGAATTGAAGCTTTTTCCTATGTGAGTCTATTCTGATTGATTCTAGTATGAATGGTACTGTTTTCTTTTTGATTCTTTTCATCATCTTGAGTATTCTGACTTTTGATTCAGGAGGAGACTTCAAACAACATAAACCATCGAAATTAGCTATGCAACTTAGTTAAGTTGTGCATTGTAGTTGATACATTTATTTTTTTTCAAAGGTATCCGAGTTCAAAGTCTCAAGAAAAGTCAAATTACAATGGATATAGATCTCCGGTGGACACTTAAGCATAATTCTTACAGTTGAAGCACTTGTTGCTTCACTTCCTTTTCAGGTTTGGTAGTTGATCATAATTTTCTAAGAATTTCTGTCGCCCTTGATTATATTTATACCTTATGAGATTTTATGTGCTTCTTCACTTTGCTGGTTGTAGTTAAAAGATCTCCAAGTCTTTACTGTCATTTGTGTTATTTCAACTTTCCGAAGAGATACCCTGCATTTCTGTTGTCGTTGTTGCACTTCTTGTTGAGGTATGTTACTATTTTTTGCACAATTATGTTATATTTTTTGCTATAGTTTACTATCATTATCTGAAACAATCTTTGTTATTATTCTAGACGACTATCACATATGCTTTCATGTTTGGTCTAATTTCTTTGGTAAACTTCAACAAATTCCTGGCAACAACTATTTAGTTATTACTTGTACAGATGATGAGTTATTACTGGTTTACATGATGATACATGGCAGGGAAGTTCAAAGCACTGCCATATGGCATCCCAATTTTGTGCATAATCACTATTAACATTGTTAGCGTAGATTTGTACAATGGAAAATTTTGTGAGATTTTTGTGTCAAGGTAGATTGCTGGCAGTGTGGAAAAAAGCTATCCAAGCTGTGAAATGTGGTTTAACTTCATATTTCTCCAGCATCCAAGTTCTAGTTTTTAGGTCATGAAGTATTTATCATTCAATTAGTAATTTTATTCCTTATGCTTTTCTTTATTCTAATAAATTTCGCCTTCTAAAATAATGTGAAGATCTCCAATAACTTCATATTTCTCCAGCAACAAGTTCTAGCTTTTTTCCATTAGAAGATCAGATAATATTTTTTAGTGTGAAGATCTCACTTACCTCACATTGCTATTAATGGAAGTATTTTAGATGCCCCTTGATATTAAGACATTGTCTTTCATAATGTTTCAGAATTATGAAAAGATTCCAATCAAATGATTTGAGATATATACAGGTCATGATATTACATAAAAGTACATGGTCATGCAATTTCATATTTTCACTAGCTCTTCTAGTTCTTCCTTGGGTAGCTTAGTGTATCATGATAATGCTGCTAAATGTTCACAATCAGAATTATTTAAAGTGTGAAATTTATGTACTCAGATTTCATCTTTTCAGGTACTGTTCAATGATACTATATTTCACAATATACATTATGGTCGGTTGTCTGCAATAGAGGAGGAGGTTGGTTCTTGCTAATTACCAAAGTAACTACCATCAAAGTGGAAATACTAGAGATTCATCCCTTGGTCTTTCAAGTTTATGATGCTGCTCGGCGTGCTGCAATTCACGAGACAATCTTGAATTTTCCTGAGAAGTCTTAAACCTGTGGAGTTTTTTTAATGATGGTTTTTTTTTGCGCTATATTGTTATTGTGAAAATCTATTTATTGGTACTAACTTTGTTATTGTAATATTGATACTTATTTTTTTAGAACTTGTTTTATTTTTAATATCATTGAAGCCTTTTTTTTAATATGATTGTTATTCTTATATATATAAATTTAAATATATAAATTAAATTCTAAATTTTAATTTTTTGTACCAATAATAAAAAATCATTATATGTTGTACCCACGGAAAATTTAAATTTAATTAAAGTGTGGCTATAATCTATACCTACGGAAAATTTAAATTTAACTAAAGTGTGGCTATAATCTATACCCACAGAAAATTAAAAATCATATCGCTATAAGCTATACCCACGGAAAAAATACTTTTGCACTAAAGTATATAGTGATAGAATTATTTTCGTGGGTAATTACTTGGTGATTATTTATGACGGTTTTTAGTTCTGTCACTAAAACCTCTAGTGACACAATGAAATTCGTAGGTATAAGTCGGGGTATTTTCTGACGGTAATGAGTACCGTCACTATATGTTATACTAACGGCAAAAAAATCGTCGGTAAAGGCATAGTAAAAATGACGGACCTGAACGCCCGTGGGTATAGGCTTTTGAGGTCTATACCCACGATTTTCATGCTTTTACCTATGGTTTTTTACTGTGGGTATATGACAATTTTCTTGTAGTGGTGGAGAATTTCCTTACGACTATCGCCCCTTGATACCCTTATAATCGTCTCTCAAATGGATAGTTAATGAACACGTGACATCTTACGTGGAAATTTCTTTCCGCCGGCTATATATAACAGTCGATAAAGGTAAGTTAAAGTATGATTTTCTTCGCACACACGTAGATAACTCTTTTCTACCATGCACACTCTCTCTCTCTCTACAAGTCCTACTTTTTAGGTTGACATTGACTTGATCAACGGAGGGTTCACACTGATAATATCGACCCACATGTTTTGCTTTGCTTTGCATGCCATCATATTTTGGCCCACTAAGAGACCATCATAATAATGATCAACGAGGATTTTATCCTCGTTTCTATCTCGGGTGACTGATCCGACTCTACTAGCTAGGAAATCATCATAGCTTAACTCATAATGGCATGATGATAAAAGATGAAATTGCAAAGCTCGTTGCTAAATTTATAATTAACTCCGTTCCCACCCATAGAATATATATATATATATATATATATATATATATATATATATATATATATATAATTAAAAGTGTGTATAGAAATTGTAATGCCGAAAAATGAAGATTAATTAATTGAAATTGATTGTATGAAAATATATTATCATGTATTAATATATTATATATATTATCATCTCTAAATTTATATATTTTTATACTAATCGTGGATTAATTACTAAATGCTTCCAAAATATATTATGGTGCATATTATTTATAAATAATATTATTTTGTTAATGAGATATATAAAAGAGTAAATGTTAAATTTAAATTTTGGTGAATAATATTAAAAATAAAAGATTTTAGATTTAGTAAGAAAAATAAAATATATAAAATTTAAATTTAATAATATTAATCATTATAAAATAATTGTTAAGTATTTTTTTGTGATGGTAAGGTATGATCTAAATTCTAAAGCTTAAAATAAAATTTTATAAAACGATAATTATATCATGAAGTAAATACTTGAAAAAAATGAGAATCACAAATGACCTCAGTCGGCTGGAATCATAATAAATACATATTAATAAAGAAAAACGTAGATACTTAATTAGATAATTAGATAATGAGTTTTAATTATTCTCGATGTTTGACGTCCTACACTCCTATTTTCTTTTCTTCTATGAGAAAAAAATGTTAAATTATTTCTATTTTAAGTTTTAGGCAGAAAATTAAAATTAAATTATAGTATTCATCCTTCCCTAATTTTTTAATTAAAATTAAAAATAAAAATAAGTGAATCGATTATTTTAATGATCAATAAAAAAAAATTTATGTACGATCAAATCGATTATTCTAAATTTATTTACTATTTGATTCAATATTTTTTTCAATTAAATATATTTTCTCGGAGCTCTTCGTGGGTTATAATTACAAAAATGTCCCTGACGGAGTCAAAGCTCGTAATCACGAAAACTGAACCATAGCCGCCATGCCAGCGACGGCATGGCGGCGATCCTCTCTGCCTTCCGGCGACTGCCTAACTCTTACTGCTTCCCATTCCCGCTAAACTCCTCCAAGTTCACCGCTTCCTCCTTCCCAGATGTCTCCATGCCCAACAGTAACGGAGCCGGCGGCGATACCATCGACCGCGTCATCTCTCTCCTCCCTTCCGCCGCCCACTCTTCCCACCTCCACCAAATCCATGCCCTCATTATATCCGCAGGACTTCACCACTCGCCCTTCGTCGCGGCCAAATTCCTCCTCGCCGCTCCCGCTGCGCACCAACTCCCGCACGCCCGCCGGGTGTTCGACGAGATGCCCCTTCGAAAGGACATCCTCCTCTTCAACGCCATCATCCGCCTCTGCTCCTACCACAACGCTTTCCGAGACGCCCTGCATTTATTTGTGGAGATGATTCGCTCCGGGGTCATCCCCGATGCATTCACCATGCCTCCGGTGCTTAAGGCCTGCGCTGCCCTCCCGTCCCTCGCCGCCGGCCGCGCCGCCCACGCTCAGGTGCTATCTCTCGGCTTCGATTCCGACGTATTCGTCCAAAACGGCATCATCTCCATGTACGCCAAGTGCGGCGACATTGCCTCCGCCCGTGCCATATTTGACCTGCTAATTGTTCGAAATGTGATATCTTGGACTTCGATACTCTCTGGTTGCACTCAGAATGGATTCCCACTCGAGGCCCTTAAGGTGTTCGGTAGAATGCGAAGAGAATCGAATGCTCCTCCCGACTTCATAGTTCTCGTTAGTGTCCTAAAGGCTTACATGGATGTGGGTGACCTGGAGCTCGGAAGGTCTGTCCATGGTTTGGTGATCAAAAGTGGGTTTGAAGATGAACACGACCTGATCATTTCTCTCGCCGCAATGTATGCGAAATGTGGGGAAGTTCTCGTTGCGAGGTTGTTGTTTAACAGTGTTCGATCGACCGATATCATCATGTGGAACGTGATGATCTCTGGTTATGCCAAGAATGGTCATGCTTCTGCAGCCTTCCAGCTCTTTCGTGAGATGGTCTCAAGAGAAATCAAGCCTGATTCGATATCGCTTGGATCGGCGATCTTGGCTTGTGCACAGGTGGGATCTTTAGAGCTGGCAAAGTGGATGGAGGACTACACCAACAGCACTGAGTTCAAAGATGACATTTTTGTGAACACTGCCATGATCGACATGTATGCTAAATGTGGAAGCATAGCTCGCGCCCTTAGGATATTTGAGCATGTAGTTGACAAGGATGTAGTCGTTTGGAGTACCATTATAAAGGGTTACGGATTGCATGGTTGTGGGCATGAAGCTATCAAGTTTTTTGATGAGATGAAGCATTCCGGAGTGAAGCCAAATGATGTTACATTTATAGGATTGCTATCGGCTTGCAATCACGCTGGGCTTGTGGAGGAGGGTTGGGGTTATTTTCACTCCATGAGAAGTCATGGGATTGAACCTCGACATCAGCATTATGCGTGTGTTGTTGATCTTATTTCTCGTGCTGGGAAGCTCGAGCAAGCGTTTGAATTCATCAAGGGAATGCCAATGGAACCCGAATTGACGGTCTGGGGTGCATTGTTGAATGCGTGTAAGATCCACGGGAATGTGAGATTGGGGGAGTATGCAGCCAAACATGTTTTTGCTCTAGAGCCTCTCAATGCTGGCCACTATGTGAAGCTCTCCAACATCTATGCCTCTGCGGGCATGTGGAGTGATGTTGCCAAGGTCCGGGTGTTGATGAAACAGAGGGGTGTGGTTAAGGCGATTGGGTGTAGCACCATTGATCTAAAAGGTGAGCTTCATTCGTTCCGCGCAGGGGACAGGTCGCACCCGAGAATGAATGATATACTTGCGATGCTCGGTGAAATGGAGAGGAAGTTGAAGGAGTCTGGATTTGTTCCTCACTTGACTTCTGACTTGCATGACTTGAACATGGAAGAGAAGGAAGTTTCTTTGTACCATCACAGTGAGATGATTGCGATCGCATTTGGTCTCATAATGACTGATCCTGGATCAACGATCATGATCATGAAGAACCTTCGCTCTTGCATGAATTGTCATTCTGCTACGAAGCTCATATCTAAACTGACAGCAAGAGAGATAGTTGTTAGGGATATCAACAGGTTTCATCATTTCAAGAATGGTCTTTGTTCTTGCAGGGACTACTGGTGAAACCTGTAACAATGACAATGAAGAATTCATTCAAACTGTTAAGCAAGTATAGTCATATACACTGAAATAGCTTCATAATTGTGATTCTATAGTTATTTCGATACTAACCAAAATGTCTTTGTTCCACAGATAGTTGCAACAGTGGACTCTGCCCAGGATTTAAACGATTCAAAACTAAATTTTTTCGCAAAGGATAAGGGCTTTCCCTAATGATCTGAGGGCAAATTTTGATCCAAACTATAACAAGGTAAAGCATGTAATAAGAAAAAAAAACTCCCATCTCTCTTGCAATGAACTTAGATGTTGAATACAAGAACACATAAACAAGAACATGGTTTGCATGATCTAATTATGTAAGAGAAGCATGATATTTATTAGTAAGAGCAATGTCTTAACTTTGAAATATTGTTTACTTTTCAAGGCGATCTAAACATAATCAACATAATTTTATCTTAAATTGACCTGCCTTAATTTGTTTATTTAATTATCTTGAGTTGACTTGCCTTAATATGTTTCCTCTAATTAACAACTATTGCTCGCTTGATTATCAGGTTTTAAAATTGAGATATTGGTTGAAACAATTGCATTTTATACTTCTTAGCCTTTTACTATCGTCAATTTTTAATTGTTATACCATCTTAAGTTATGCTTTTTATATTGAATTTACACAAGATTAAACATGTGTTGTTGGCTATTGGTGAAGCAAATAGTCGACATCAAGCATGTGTTGTTGCCTTGACTTGTGGAGAAATATACACTATTGCATGCTCATTATTGTAGCCCTCTATTAAATGCTAATCCATCGCCTCAATTATTGAACTGTGAGATAGTGAGATTCGAAATACTACACCACATTGTAGAGGCAAAGACCAAACTACTTCTTTAATGACTATTTCAACTTTAGTGTGTACAATGAAAACAAACTAGGATGAATAAAAAATTGTTATATCCCAATATGCTTGTGCATCTTATGGATTTAATTACCTGCATGACTCGAGTGAACAAGTCTTACATGTTATTGATAAGTTTTTGTCGATTATAACACACTTCTAAATTGAAGATGTCTCACCATACTCGGTTTGGATACTAGTTCATGTTAGATATCTTGGATATCTAGTGTGAATGGAAAAAAGGTGGTGGGATTTTAGTCCCACATTGGAACTTTCTTGTGAGTAGAAAGTGAGGAGGAGAATAAAGGGACTCCCTTGTGAGTGGAGCTTTAATCCCACATTGGGAGTTTTAAGGCAAAATGTTTGGTTTATATTGTATCACAAGCATGATAGTTGTGAACAAATGCTAGGGGAGAGGCTCTCTCTCACGCGTGGGTGCGCAGGGGGGTTGCAAATCTAGGGCCCGGATTTGTACTGAACCAAATGAACTCGTGTACGTGCACGACCCGCGCACGTCGAATGTCCAACCGGTCGGGGCAAAATTTGTCCAAGCAGATGAACCAACGTTTGCCAAATTGATTTTTGCTCAAATGTAACTGATGCATTAATTTTGATTAATGCGAGGTCAGTAACCCCCAGACGTTTAGATCAGGCTGGTTAATTATCAGTAAATGACGATTATTTCGTCATTTACGGCTGCGGGGGTCGGGGGTCTAAGCCTATATAAAGGAGCGGTGACCGAGAGCAAAACACACAAACGCTACGAAAATCTCCTCCACTCCACCTCGTTCCCGACCTCCGCTGATAGCAGTCGGGTACCTCCTCAGTTCGCCACGAGCAACGAGTGCTCCGTTGTGCCCGTGGTTCGACTGTTGTATCCTGAGAGACAGAAGTCCATCAGAGCCTCGAAACACCGCGGAGGAGGACGAATCTGTTTCAAGGAAACTGCGCTTCGCAGGCCTCAACAAATTCATGTTCAACCGGGAGCTCACTCGGGAGCTCACTCGGCCATTCCGCTCGGGAGCTCTCACGGCTATTCCGCTCGGGAGCTCACTCGGCCACTCGAGAATTTTGCTCGGGAGTCCACTCGACCAATCAGGAATTTCACTCGGGAGCTCGGGTACCTCACTCGGGATCTTCACTCAGGAGCTCGGGAATTCACTCCGAATTTCACTCGGGAGCTCGGGAGTTTCTACTCGGGTCGGGAGATCGGCTCGAGAGCTCACTCGGCAACTCGGGATTTTACTCGGGAGTTTAGAAATTCTACTCGAAAGACTGCAGCTTGGGGAAAAACAGTCGGGGTCACTTAACAGAGATAAGTTGAAGTTTTTCCAGTAATTTCAATTTATTGTAACTTCTCCGAAAATCCTCCAACAGTTCACAAAGGTAATTCTCAATATGTGCTTTGTCAAGAGGTAGGCCACCTATTCTTTGGATGATATATAAAATACTAAAATAGAGTTATCATCGTCCTGTGCTTTGTTCATTCCTATTTGCATAGTCTATTTTTAATGTAGGATTGTTCCTCTTAGTTGTTGGCTAATATAGTTTATTTTCGCGGTAGTTAGTTTATGAGGAACTAACTCAACTACTATTAGTGAGATTTAGTAGTTGCTTTTGGCTTCTTTTGCCCCTAGATGAGAGTCCAAATGCATGGATGGTTGCGATCACATGGGTTCGAGGGGTAGATTGGCTCGAAAATCATGCGGGTTGCTCGGTTTGGTTTATTGACTCATCACGATCATCACTTATTAAATTCATTTGAAAATAATTGTTAATGGTCACTTGTTCCGTGAGTTGTTAAAAGAAACTAAGAAAAAGATGGTGCATTTAGTAGGAACATGACTATTTGGTATCCTCATCCATGTGCATTCCCTATCTTGTCTTTCTTTGTTGTTTTTTTTTCCCTTTTCCTCTCTATCTAATATCTTGTAGTATGTCTCTTCCACCATGTGATGCCAAAGAAGAAGAATCCAAATGCTCAATCTATTTCTACTGTCCTTGAATCACATGTATTTCTTCCCTTTTTTTTGTCTTTATTTTTTTTAATGTTATAATTGATTTCACTAAGCCATTCCTTTTCAAAAAGCTAGTTTTTTTAATTATCAAAAATAATATTTCACTCATAATCTAATTCTCAAAATACTTTTTTTTTGATAAAAAAAATGAGAATTGCACAAAATTTCACAAATAAAATGGAAGTATCACATTATTGTTTTCCAGACTACTATAAATGTTCGCTGCGCCTTTTTTTTAGAGGGGGATGATTCTTGTGGGTTGTTTCCTTTTTCTGCATTTATTAGTTGCTTCCTGCTTCAGTGTGCTGATTGCTCTGGCTTTACTTTCTCCATCTCCGATCCCCATTTTCCGTCGCTCTCGACTGATCGGCGTCTTCATCTCCGTCGGCGGCGATGTTGAGCTCCAAGGCTCGGTAAGTTTCCGCTTCTTACCGGATCTGATGGATCGTCCTGCTCAAGCTGCCATCTTTCTCTGATTCGAGGGTTTTTTTTATCTCTTTTGTTGGTTTCGATTGTGCCTCTGATTCGTTCTCCTTTTTCATTGTTCAACGCTGTTTTATTTATTCCCATTTAGCCTTGAATTGTGATACCTGTCGATCTTGATATGATGAGCTTGTTCGATGATGCATCGGTGCATGAAATGAATTGCATTCTATTCCTTGCTTGTCATTTGGGTGCGAGAAGAACTCATTGAATCTGTCATCGAACAGATCTAGCGTATCTGAGGCCTCAAATGGCAAGCCTCCATCATCGACGACCCCCAGGTTTGGCAAGGTAGCTGGAAATGGATCGACCACTAAGTCTGACTCCACCCCGCATTCTTCCGTGGCAATGCTATCTTCTCCTCTTCCAAAGTCACATACTTTTGACAGATTTTCTACTTCACCAAGGATTCACTCTTTGCTTGAGCGATCATCAAAGGCAGTTGACTCAAAATCGCCAATCAAGAGCAGCATGTCTTCTCATTCTTCTCCTGCAGTGAAGTCTCGCCCTTCAGTTGACCGATCGCCAATTTCAGTCGATTCCAAACCAACAAATAAGTCCACTTTCACTCTTGATGTAAGAATTCTGATTCCATTCTTAGCAGTGTTTTTCGTAGCTTTAACGGAGCTCACAATTTTGTTTCAGAAGCCACGGCGATCATCAGCTAGAGGCACCGAGCTGCAGACAAAGTTGGATGCTATTGAGGAAGAATTGCTGAAAGCAAAGGAGGAGTTGTCTCACGCTGAGCAAGAGAAGATCCGCATCACTGGGGAGTTGCTTGAAGCTACGAGATTGGCTAGTAAGGCCGATGAGAAACTCCAAGAGGCAATTATTTCTAAGGATAGTGCTGAGAAGAGCTTGGAGATTCAGAAATTCCGTGCCGATGAGCTGGAGCAAATGAGCATTGAAGCTGCACAAAAAATGGAGGCGGCGCATCAGGAAGAACTTGCAAGGATCCAAGATCAACATGCTATAGATATTTCAGCATTGCTGTCTATGACTAATGAACTGCAGAAAGTGAAGCTTGATTTAGTTAATATTACGAATGAAAAAGATGCCGCCCTACATGAAGCTGATGGTGCAAAGAAGACTGCTAGATCGAACTTGGAGAAGGTAGAGGCCTTGTCAAAAGAAGTGAGACACTTGAAATCCTTGCTCGACTCCAAGCTGGATAATATGAACAAAGAAGCAGCAGGGAGGATTAAGAAGTTGAATGCTGATATTGATGCTTTGCAAGTTGAGCTTGAAAGAGCTAAGGCAGCTGAAGAGAAGTTACCCGAGATGGAGACACTAGTGGAACAGCTCCGAATGGAGATAACTGATGTAAAGAAAGCTCAAGCAGATGGATCCAAGGAAGTTGAAGAACTGAAAGAGGCAGTGACTTTGTTGGAAACTAAGTTGAAGGAAGCCAATCAATCTAAGAAATCTGCAACTGAATCTCTTGAAACTGCAAAAGAAAAGATTCAAGAATACACCAGTTTACTGCAAGATGCTGAAACTGAGATTGCTGATCTTAAAAGGAAAGTCAAACACATGGAGATTGAAATGGCCAATTGCAAAATTGGACTCAAGGATTCAGAGAGAAATCTTGATTTGTCAAAAGAAGAGGTAATGAGCCTGAGTGAGACGGTTAAAGTTCTAAAAGATGAGGTTAAGAAACTGGAGGAGGAGAAATTGCAGGCGCTCGAAAGGACAAGGACTGCTGCTTTTGGCATTGAGAAACTGTTGAAGGAGAAGGACAAAGTCAATGATGAACTTGAGGCCAGTAAAATGAAGTGGAAACTGTTAAAAAGGCAATGGAAGATTTAGTTTCAGCATTGCATGACAAGTCTAGTGAAGCCAGAGAAAATCAAGAAAGGCTTCTAGCAGTGCAAACTGAAATGGATGATTCTCGGGTGCAGATAGAGCAATTGAATTCAGCTTTCAAGAACACTGAAGAGAGGTATGAGGTCATGCTTGATGAAGCAAGATACGAGATAGTTTGCCTCAAGAAAACTATAGAGAAATTTGAAACTGGAATGGATAGTTATAATGCTGAATTGGGTACAAAGGAGCTAAATTTTATCAATGACATCAAAAGGTCTGAAAATGAAGTTGCTTCCCTCAAGGTTGAAATAGAAAAGGTTCTCACTTCACTCAATGCAGCAGAGAGAGAAGCACAGGCAGCTAAGGCAGATGGAGCCAAGATGGCGAGCAAGTTGAAACAAGCTGAATCTGCAGCTGCTGCTGCATATCAAGCAACAGAAAATGCAAAGACGGAGACTTTGGGATTGAAGGAAATGCTGTTGGACAAGGAGAATGAGTTGCAGAGCATCGCTCAAGAAAATGCCGATCTTCAGATGAAGGAAACTGCCGCCCTGCAGAAAATCAAAGAGCTTTCTTTGTTGCTCGAGGAGACCATGGCCAAGAAAACTGATGCGAAGATTGAGCTGCCAGAGAATGAAAATGAGCTCGATGAGCTGCCAATCATCATTTCTCAGGATGAACCTAAAATGAATGAGGAGAAAGGAAACTCCAACAACGACCACGAAGATCGCACAGATGCCATGCCCAAGGACTTCAAATCAGAAAAGGATCATGAGACAGAAACTGATGACGATGATGATGAATCAAGGATTCATAACTATTATGGTAGCCTTGAACAGACAAATAGTATGACAGAAAGCATTGGCCCAGGGATACACTCATTCTCCAACATCCAGCAGCAGCCCAAGAAAAAGAATGGAATGCTACATAAATTTGGGCAATCGCTGAAGAGAGGAAGCCAGAAAGACAAAAACCACAAATAGTATGTATATCTCATCGAATCAAATACTCTACCTCTCATGCTTTCAGGTTTTGGGATGGATTGGGTTTTCTGGTGCTTGCATTGACTTGCAAGTTCTATTCCCAGTTTTTATTTGGTTTGCTCAAAGCCATAGAGGCAGAAAAAAGGAACAGCGCATACTCTGCTTCCATAACATATTCAATCAATGCAATGTAATAAGTGTTTGTTGTGTGAACAATACTGTTTTTTTGTATATTACAGTCCGAAGTTGTTCGTTTCCACAACCAAATTTTCCAAGGGATTGATTTATTTTCATTTGCATGATTCAAAACGACAGATTGTTCATTGGGGAAAAAAGATAGAAAAGATTAAGAAACGCACAATTCAGTCTCGGGATAAGATGAAGTATTATTGCTTGATTCTTGGAGAAGACCTTCTTGGCGTTTTCGTATTCACTTCATTCCTCTTCTTTTTCTTATAGATTCCCTTTTTGTGACGAGAAGTGTCTTCCAATTCGTCAAGCTCAATTCCCTTCCCGACGAAGCTCCGGCTACGCATCCTCGTCACCGCACCGCTTGTCTCCTCTTTCGGGACCTTCAACAGATCCAACGCAATCCTGTCGAACTCATCCTCGAGCTTCCTCACTCTTTTCATTTTTCTCTCGGTAGATCCATTCACAGATGGAAGAGCATGGTTGCAAGATTTGATTCCCCTCCGAAGCTCCTCCTCTCGATTCGCCACCTCCGCTCCACCATTCCGAGATGGGCTCTCGGAGATCGTCGGAGGCGAGGTGGTCCGACGCTTCTGGATCTCCTCTCGCTGCGCTCGGAGCCTCCTGACGGAGCCCTCGATGCGTCCCTGGAGGCGATGGCGATGGAAGCTGAGGCCGCCCATGGACCAGTGGGCCTCGTTGGCCCACGCGAGGAGGGGATCCGAGACCGGCGCCGGGGGATCGACTCTTTCGTCGCCGTAGGCGTAGAAGCGAGGGCGCGGGAGGCTGCTCCCGTAGAACTTCCCTGGACCCAAAACCACCACCATCGCGCCTCAGAGATTGCGCCAGCAACAGAGAGAATTGAGAAAGGGAGTACCCGAAGGAACTGGATCGGTGGCTTAAATAGGGGAGTTGTGGAAAGTGGCGGGAAAATTGGCGCGGTAAGGATGGCGGGAGACTCTGGGAAGGGGCAGAAAAATATAGGTTTCAGTTAGAGAATCTACAGTAGTTGAACCCCTTCAAAAATTTCTTTGTTAACGTATCTATGCCACGTTAAAAATAAATTTTTTTATATATTTCTTTATTATTAAAACATTTCCCAACAACTTTTTTTTTTTGTTGATCCCACATTTTTATTTCTTATCTCTCCTCATATTTTATATTATATATAATTAAATTTTTATTAAATTTTAAATGCATAAATTACTAATTATAACAACATTAATAATTAAAAAAGTTACATAAATATTACCATACCAATTAATAAATTATTTTTTCACTAATTATAATCGTAAAGTGCCAGATACACTCAACTAAGTTGGTTTGAAGTTGATGATGCATTTGATTATCACGTAGCTCATAATTTTTCTGAAGGTATTCTTGGAATTCTCGGGTGGAGCCTTGAAATATTTGTGATGAAAGATCTCCTTCATCATGTGACCAATTGACTATTGTATCTCCCTCATTCTCGATAATTATGTTGTGTAAAATAATACATATATATATAATGTGCTTCAAATTATCCTTGTACCAAAATCGTACTGGACCTCTGATCATTGCCAATCGAGATTGGAGCACCCCAAATGCTCGCTTGACATTCTTTCTCGCGACCTCTTGTCATTCTTTAAACATTTTTCTCTTGAGATCCCGGGGGCATGGAAAATTATTGACGAAAGTAACCCATTCTGGATAAATCTCATCAGTCAAATAGTATCCTTTTGTATATTGTGTATTATTAATCGTAAAATTAATCTCAGGTGCATTTCCTTATAAGACATTGTTGAATAAAGGTGATTCATTAAGCACATTGATATCATTACATGACCCTATAATCCCGAAAAGGCGTGTCATATCCACAATTCCGCAGATACGACTGCTTCAAGTACCATTGTTGGGCCACCATAATCTCCCCGAGTAAACTGGCCTTTCCAAACGACGGGGCAATTTTTCCATTGCCAATGCATATAATCAAGACTACCCAACATACCAGGAAAGTCATGTCTTTGCTCATGCATTTCAAGCAAGTGTTGAATAACAGATTTAGGTCTTCTCAAATATTGAGCTCCAAACACTTCAATTACATATCAACAAAAGTTGAATAACCATTGGATAGCAGTAGTTTCATCAATTTGCAGGTCCTCATCATAATGATCAATAGGGGCATATGTCAATTGATGAATAGCTGTCGTGTATTTTTGAAGTGGTGATAAACCTTTTTTCCCATCGATGCATCGACCTTCCATTGAAAATATTCTGAATGATTTTTTAAGGCATTGACTATACGAAGGAATAAACCTCTTTGCCTTCGAAATCTACGTCGAAATATGTTATCAGGATATACCAGTTGATCAGAGAAGTAATCATTGAAAAGACGAGCATGCCCGACTTCACGATCCCAATTCAAATACCTTCTCCTCTGTGTTCTGTCAGAAGAACTTTGAGCTCTTTGACATACCATTTGTCACTGCTCATATAGCCGGAGCATTCTTTGTTCATCAGTATCGTCCACATTTTCCATCAATTTATTTCTCCAGAATTCACATACCATTGATCAATCTAGATTTTCAGTCATTTGGAACCAATGAAAATTTTTAGTAGTTGAAAGAAATAGAGAGTTGAGAGAATAATATAAAGGATGAGTTGATGAAAATATTATTTATAGAGATTTTTCTAAATAAAAAATAAAATTTTATTTAACTGTTGGAAACTACAGAGGCTAATTAGGCATTGTTGTTGTTTTAAACATTTTAAAAATATTTAAAACTTAAAAAAAAAAACACGAAGGAAACCATGCGAAGCTGCTTCTGTGCTCACTCCCACTCCCGTTGGAGCTTTGTCAGCGAAGGAGTTTATATTGTTGATGCTCTTAGGGCCAAAGTAAAAAGGTCTTTAAACGGTTGTCTCGCGTTAATTTTTTTTATCAGACTATTTTTTAATAATATTAAGAGAATATTAGGTAGAACTTCTATATTTTTGTAGATTCTGATTATATTATATTAAAGTGCTTTTGGTGTTTATGAATTCTATTTTAGTTTTTATAATTTTTATTTAAAAGTTAGAAGCTTGATGTTTTTAACATTTTCATTTATGATATGAAATTAAAAATTAATATTTATGTCCTTAAATAATATATAATTTTACTTAATTCCCACATCACCTAATTTATAATGTTCAATTATATATATATATATATATATATATATATATATATATATATATATATATATATATATATATATATATTAGTTTTTAATAATATCTAATAGAATTTATAAAATTTCAATCTTATTTTACTATAAGTATGTATTTTTTAAATAATATTTTTTTATATAATTTACATTTCTTTAATTTTTATAAATTATGATATTTTTTATACATTTATTCTTATTAATTTTATATATTTTTTTAAACATTCATATTAAAAAAAATAATTTGGATACAATATTAAAAATAAAAAATAATTATATAAACACATTATTGATAGTATATTAAAAGTATATTAAGATAATTAAAAAATTAATTTATATAATTTAAAGATATTATTATCATTTAATTAAAAATTAAACTTAAGAGTAATTATTCTCCAAGACTCAAATTTTACATTGTATTAATTTTTAATTTTTTATTTTCAAACTGTGCTTTAGCTTCTTAACAATTTTAAATAATCTCTAAAATAATTACTTTTAAATAACCAAAAACTCTCCCATATACTCCCTAAATATTGTTTATTTTTTGCTTAAATTTGTTGGATACGATTTTGCAAAGCAAAATTTTGATGTCATCGATCGTTGAAAGTCAAGTTTGACTTCAAAATTGAAATCTACGTTTCGCGTAGATAAATCTGGACTATTTATTTGCTCAAAACCGATTAAGGGTGAATGAGAAATTAATTGTTCAAGATACGTTTAAATGAACATTAAGGAAAAAGATGAGAATTTAGTCCCACATTGCTAACCGGCGAGAGCCCGTGTTTTCTTATATGTGTTTCTGTGCTAATGTTGTTAATACAAAAACACGGGAGGTCTCTACACTTGGGCGAGCAGAGAACATGACTGGATTGGGCGAACAGATGGTGGCCGTCGGATCAAAGATCTAGAGCGTCGGATTCGAATCTGACTATGAAGAGGGAGGATGGATCTGAGGCGTCGGATTAAATGTTCTAATCTGGTGGCTGAGATCAAGATGGGATCTGAAAAGTTATCAGATCAAGGGACGAGATTAAAAGACCTTTAAAGGGTTATACTCTTTCATTATGAACGGTTCAAATCTGTCCGAACCAAAGGGTACTTACCTCTTCACTCAATATAAATAGATCCCTCCACTTGATCATTTTATTCATTCAAACATTGCAATCTAAAAGTATTCGCACTCATCCATCTTATGCATCAAGAGTCCAAAAAGCCTACGGAAAGCTTCACCGGTCTCGAAATTTGAAGTGCTACTATTCTGAGACGATGCCGTTGTATCTTGGAAACGAATTGCTGCTATCCGTGAGCATCAGTAGCGGAGCAATATCGTTTTACGAAGATAATGTCGAACACTAGCCTCGACGTAAACCAATCAATTTGCTTCCTCCGAAAGTAACCTCCCGGAAAATCCGACGGTCGTAAATCGACTAAGTCAAATACCGAAGAGATACAAGTTAGTTACCAACAAATGAAACTATAACAATCATAATGTGAATATTGTTGAGCAAATTAACGTTCATCCATATGCCTAAGGTTTAAATTTGAAATCGACCTATAAGAAAAATCAAAATTATTTATCCAAAAGTCAAAACTGATCGAATAATTGAGTGTAGCTTTATAATTTTATGAGAAGAACCGATTTGTGAGACGTTTTTTTGATTAAAAACAAAGGACGCCCTGTTTTTATTATTGCCCTTGTTTCAATAAGTGCAAAAGCTCCTCAAACAAAAGAAGTAAACGAATGGATATTATTATTTCCCTTCTTTCGAAAAAGAAATCACATATTAGGTGGAACAAGTCTAAGTGGATGGCTATTTTTTAAAAAAGAGAAAAAATGTAATCACTTACTTGAATGACAACAATAGTGGCCATCTCTTTCTTGCTACATCATGAAATCTTTTATTTTCTTTCTTTCAATCCAATCCAATTAAATTAAATTAAATTAAATCACTTGTCAAGGCAAAGTGACACAAAGATTCTAAGGGAACTTATGGTCTGACAATGCAAACAATTAATTATCACAAAAGATAAAGAATTGTGGCCATGAGAATATATTAGCAACAATTAAGGAATTAATTAAATGTTTACTTATTAGAATAGGATTAATGATAGAGTAGTGCTAGTGACATCTCTAATTAATAATCACGATCCATTCATTATTAATGATAACAAAGTTAAAGTCATCTCTATCCCAATCAGTTTTTTTTCCAATATATTTTGTTTAATGTATTTTCATCACTCGTTAGAACAAGTATATTCAAAGCCACTGTAGATAACCATTTCAATGACTTAGTTTATTTTAGGATTGATTCACCTTAACTTAGTTATCTCATCTGGTTCCATTTGACTAATTTTGCCCTTTGTTGCATAATTTAGAGAATTATATATATGCATATACGAACGAACGGGATCCTCTATCCCACTTTTCCCTCTATTCCGCCTGTCTCACTCACTGACGATGGCCGACGAGTCGTCCGATCGACGATCGGACATCGTCGATGATTTTTTATCGTCGTCCCGAATCAAATGATATCCTGGAAGAACGGTGAACTGGTCAAAATCGTTACAATTGCAATCTCGTCGGATTCAACGGTGAATCCGGCAAGATTACAATTGCGGCAATCTCGATAGGTTCACCGTACCCCCAGGCTATAATTTTGTTCGGAACGACGGCCGGAGGGTGGTGCCCGATCGACGATCGGATGACTCGCTGGCCATCGCAAATGAGTGAGACAGACGAGACAGAGGAAAACGTGGGACAGAAGATCTGCCCTCGTACGAATTAGAAGGGGTAATGACCCTTTCTAAATTATTAATTCTCATCTTAATTTAATATGATGGCCAAGTTGCATCAAATATGTTGATGAGTCATTCCTTAATCCACTCTACAATTAATCTTGGCTTTGGAAGTGATGAAACTAAGTGCGCACATTAACTCGTCTTTATATGACACATAATCCAAACCTTCTTGTACCCCTTTGGAATCATAAAACGCCCTTCATTATTTATTTTCTGAGATCACTAGGATCTCAAAATTATGTAGTTCATGAAAGAGACACGTTAGTGATTAAGAGACCTTAATATTGTTTAGAGGATTAGAATTTCAAGATTAGCGAACTTAATGATCGATGGAGTGGTTCAGTTTAGGATATCTTCCATGGTTATTTTTTATAATTTATAATATGTTACATCATAATCATAAATATAAAATCTATTATTCTCCCAAGGGTTCAAATGCTTATCTTCTCCCAATGCCTTGTGTAAAGCCTCACGAGAATGGTGTGAAGGAGACATACAACTATTTTTTTGTCACATCAAATGACAAAATTAAATAGGAGACCTAATATTTTAATTACAAAATATCTAGTTTTTTGTGGTTGAAAAATTGTAGACAAGTCTACTTAGAGATTTATTTATGTAAATGAAGAAATTGCTCATCTCGACATAATCATAAAACTAAATGAATGATATAATGATTATTAATAAAAAAAGGCAACAAAGAAGGTAAATTATGTGTAAATATGGCCATTAGCCAAATGCACGCAAGAACCCATGCATGGCACATGCACACTCCAAAAGAAGAGCATTGCTTTGGTGCATAAATCCAAGACTCCATTTAAAATCCCTATAAAATAATAATCCACAAAATATTTAGAATCCCATCAAATAGATTTAGATCACGAAGAATAATAGTCCAATTGTCTCCAATTTAAAAATTAATCAAATAATTTTTTAATTTTTTTTATTTTTCATGATGTGGCTTTTATATCATCTTCAATCCCTTGCCCTTCATTTGATAAAGAGATAGAGAGAGAGAGGGGAACAGGGCAGTGGACTGAGCAGTCCACCGAAAGCACCACCAGGGAGAGTGAGCGGGGGAAGAGAGAGAGAGAGAGGAGCTGGAAAAGGTGGCTCTTTTTTTCCTCTCTTCCTCCCCCCTCGCCGTCCGCTTCCCCTCTCTCGTCTCTCCGATCGCTTCCTTCTCCGTAGAGGAACCGGAAATCTTCCCATATATATATGCCCTCGCAGGCCGAGGCCTAAAAATCGCCCCTTTGTTTCGTTTCCTTGAGAAAATTAGGGTTAAGACTTGAGAGGCAGCCATGGCGGCCTCCGGCGAACAGAATTGGCAGTCCATTCTAAAGATTGCTCTTTTTATGGGCTCCGATGCCTTCGGCGAGCGCCGGTCCAAGTCCCGCGCCGCCCGCAGCTTCGCCTCCGGCGATGGCGCTGTGGGGTTGGCAATCGTCGCCGCCTTGGGCGAAGAGGCGCCCGCGTCCCGGTCGGAGCCGATCTGGATCATGAGGGCCGCCGCCGCCATTTCGAAGAAGGACGAGAACGCGGAGCTCTCGGAGAGCTATACTCGCGTGATTTCGCACCTGGGAGCGAATAGGGTGAAGAAAAGAGTGTATTTTGGCGACGGCGGCGGGAGCCTTCTCGTAGAACCTCCGTGGCCGCCGCCGCCGGTAGTTACAGAGGATCCGCCCTTTGTGGTGGCCGAGTTCCTGAGGTGCTGCTTTCTGTGCAAGCAGCAGCTCGGCGGAACGGACATTTACATGTACAGGTACCCGTCGACTTCTTCAATTTCATCTTCGATTTGTTCAAGTTCTCAAATTTAGAGATCGTTCAATCTTCTCAGATACAAAAGATTGCATTTTTTTAAAATCCAAGGCATAAAAATCATTTATTTCTCAACGTTCCGGCGATTACATCAAAGATTTTGTCAACATGTAGCTTGATGAAATTCTAGTCTCAGAACATATCAACATGTTCTTCAAGCTGTGTGTGTGTGTGTGTTTTCCCTTTCTTTCTCTCATCAGAATCAAATCATTTGAATTACTGAAACTTCAATCCATTTCTATAACCCACGAATTCTGTGATAGTTAATTACGAGATTCAAAGACAAAACTTCTACTTTTGCTGAACTGTTTTCTCTTGGTTTTGCAGAGGGAAGGGCTTCTGCAGTGAAGAATGCAGATACCAGCAGATGCTGGTGGAGGAATTTGGCGAGAAGCTCACTGCCAGTCCAGCGAAGAACTATGGCCACTCTTCTTCTCCTTGCTCGGCTTCATTGCTCATTCCGGCCGGTGTTGCAGCTGCCTAAGTATAATATACTGATTACTAAACCGAAAACTCTGGCTGAGGAACAAAAGGAAGTGAAGTGAATAAAGTGAAGTGTAATAAGGGTTCAATAAGGGATGTTTCCGGCATAAGTAGTGCTTCGATTTGTATGAAGAGAGGGTATTGGAATTTGCAAGACCAAATATATATATTTTATATAAAGAAAAATATTTGATATGCATGATTTATTCTCATAAATTTAATGTTTTTGTTATTTCATAAATCGGTTTTATAATTTTATGAAAAAAAATAATGACTGTCGTATTATTTTCTGTGGTGTCCATATAATATTGGGTAATGTCTATGGGGTAAGTTACTAAATCACCTAGTTAATGTTTCATAATTTCAAAATATGTATTCAAGTTTCATATTTATAAAAAATGTGTATTCATTTTTCATTATATCTCTCATATTAATATTGTGGACAGCCGTCTATTCAACTTTCTATACTTCTGTTATGTGACTGTGTAATGAACTCGTGACAAAATAATTTAGGGTTGTGTCAATTTTAAAAATTGATCCATCTACAAATATTGGATTTGATAATAGACTAATCTGAGGTGATCGATCTAATCTCATATAAATTTTTCACCGATCATCAGGGTAAATCGGGAAGCGCTCATGATGGACGATCTAGAAGTCTAACATCTCAGGGTTCACGTCTCATTTGGAGAAAAAATTCTTACAAAATACGCCATAGTTAGGGATCAAACCGCAGATGCCTGAAATAGCGACTAGTCGTCCTACTGCTGCACCATAGCTCTAGGAGCAGATCATTTTCTATCTAGGAGGATATAAAAGAGTGCAATGAAAAAGTATTTTTAAGTTGCTTAGAGTTATTAGTCAGTTTTGATTAAAATTTATTGATGATTTTAGAAAACTCTAAGTTAGTTTAAATCCGAATCATTAGACTCTTATAAACCTCTTGAGTTTAACAATGCCCTCAAATATAAATTTCACAATCTAATTTAATGACCTTAGAAAATTCAGAATTACTTCAAATTAAAATCATTACACTTTTGGTTACCTTCAAATTAAAATCATTACACTTTTGGTAACCTTCTGAGTGTAACAATGCCCTCAAATTCGATTCAGCATTCTAGGTTGAGAGGTGTGAATTTTTAAAAACTTAACAACTTTAAAATAATTTAACACAAACTCATTGAAGGCTTACTCACCAACACTTAGGGCACGGAGTCCAGCCCTACCTATTTTTTGAAATACTATAAAAAAAATTGGGTTCTTTTGTTTGACATTTAAATTAAAATGAATTTATGTGGTTATTAGTGTAAAGTAAGTAAGGGTCTACCACTCAAGTGTTAACTATGTTGCCTGTGGACTGTGGTGATAGTAAGGGTGGTAATCAAAATATGTTTGGTGGATAATTAAGTTAGATAAATTGGAGCCAATGATGGATAGAATAAAACTAGCACCGGTCTTAAGCCCATTAATCTTACAAAATTATTGGATAATTTTCAGATCAAGAGATGTAATCGTTAAGCAATAAGTAACCAATTTTTTTTCTCTTGATAATAGATAGACGATTTTTTCCTTAGTTCATCTACGGGATAAATATAAATAAAGCATCTTGGAGACACAACTCTCTTCTTTTTTATCTCTAATTATGACTTATTTTATAGGAATTTTTCCTTCAAATGAGGCGCGAACCCTGGGACGTTGGGCTTCTAGACCGCCCACCGCAAGCGTTTCTCGATTTATCCTGATGACCAGTGAAAAATTTTCGTGGAACCAGGTCGATCATCTCAGATTCGTCTACTACATGATCCAACATTTTTTCTTCTCTTTGATTCCTCTACTTGACTTCTATTGCTGCAATGTCACATTGACAACCTAGCACCAAAATTGAACCACCTCTTGCTAGCTTGTCATGACGTTTTTTTTTATTGGATATCTAGCTAGCTCTCTTGAACCTAATATGATATTACCTACTCCGATATAGAAATATCCTATATTACAAAAGGATAAAATTAGACGAACTTATATTAAAATGGGATCGTATCAATCTATTAAGAATGAGTATTCACCGACCAAATTCGAAAGTTAAAATTGGTGATTTTAAAGTTATTGGTTTAAGAAATTTACTTAGTTAGAGTACTCTCCTCGAAAGATGTTGTATTTTTCTTTGCATATTTCTTGAAATGGATTATAGACTCTCTTTTTTTGAAAGATTATTCATGTGTATATTATATACATTGTTTTACTCATCAACTTCGATTAGCATTAACTATGATTGCTGAAAAAATGTATCCGTTTGGTTATTTTTTAAATAAATTCTATTTGTAATCTCATGCATGCATCTCCTAAATGTCATGTCGAGTTACATTCTGCTCAATAATTGAAGTTTGCAAATATGGTAGCTATTGGTGAATATGATATGGATATAATCAAATTGAAAATTTACTACGACACTTTTTGGAGTTTTAATTTTGACTCAATTTATAGCATGAGATATGTATAGCTCTGTCATTATCGCATTAGAAAACATGGTAGTTAATGGGTCTTCTAACTCTATATGTGGTGAAACTAGTGGTTTGTTAATTGCGATCAAATTTTTTTATTTCATATTCATATTATATTTTATGCAAAAGATAATAGAGACGACAAAATCTACTTTGTCAAGCATTGCAAGAGAAATATCTAAATATTTTAAATTCAATAAACTATGTTTCAACTTCTTAAACTTTGCTTCATCTTTGATGTATATGATGCTACAATGGATTTTCAAGTTGAATAATTTAATAATAGATTCAAGGATGAAGTAGTTGAACTTCTCAAATTTAATTGTGCTTTGGAACCTAAAGAAAACTTTAAACTTCTTAATATTGATCATATTTATTGACTTGCTGAGAAATTCTATCCTCTTGATTTCGATGCACAAAATTTGCACCACTTGAGAATGTAATTGGATCACTATAAATTGTCGGGTCGATCGTCTGATATTTGACATTACCTAATCTCGTTAATATGTTTTTTTGGATAATTATAAGTTTGATGTTGATACGTGAAAAACCTACCATTTGCTTAATAAATGATTTTTTCTCATTTATTATAGTCTATACATTATAACTTATACATTGAATCTAATATATTAATTTTAATGGGTAGCCTGGTAGGTTGATTTACTTTGTTTTAACTATTAACATTTCTATATTAACAATGGAAGGGTCATTTTTAACTATGAAATTTATTAAAACAGCTTTTCTTAATAAGATAAAAAAAAAGTTAGGGGACGCTTAGTTGGGGAGTTTAGGGGGTAAGGAATGGGAATCAATGGGAATCATTCCCATATATGATGCTTGGTAGGCGAATCAATGTGAATCATTCCCATATATGATGCTTGGCTAGGTGTTCAAAAGGCTCAATGGGAATCAAAATAAGGATATTATATCCCCTTTTGATATCCCTCTCCCCCCTAGGATATCAAAATAAGGATATCATTCCCAAGTCTCGCTTCGTCTTTGCCCAAGCCGCCGCTACCCGCCGGTTGCCGTCCGTCGTCGCCGGTCGCCGGCCCCGGTCGCCGGCAGCCGGTCGCCGGCCCCGGTCGCCGGCAGCCGGTCGCCGGCCCCGGTCGCCGGCAGCCGGTCGCCGGCCCCAGTCGCCGTCCGCCGGTCGTCGTCCGCCGGCCGCCGTCGCCGGCCGCCGGCCACCGTCGCCGCCCGCCGGCCGCCGTCGCCGGCCGTCGTCGCCGTGGATCAGGCCAACCGATTAAATAATACTCATTCCCTAATTTAAGCCAAACCAAGCATACTTGGGATCAGAAGAGCATTCCCATTAACCCCTCTATCATTCTCATTCCCATTAACCCCTCTATCATTCTCATTCTTATTCCCATTCCCGAATACATACCAAGCGTCCCTTTAATTTTTAATAGATTTTATGATCATCTATATTGAATAAGAGTTGGTTGAAAAAATTGATAACAATAGATTCAAAAAAAAAATGAAGAATCATAACTTTAATAGTATTTTTGCTCATGTATTGAATACTAAATACTTTTGTTCCATATTTTTAAAAATTTAATATTTACATATATTTTTATTTTATTTATATTTTTGAATTAGTTAATTTATTATATCAATTATAGTCAATGGTCAACCCCAAGTAGTTTTAAATCCAAGCTAGGCCCCCACCAATACCAATAAAAGGTCCCTAGGATTTCTCTAGTTCATACCATATCAATATTTTAAAATTCGAAATACTATAAGTTCATGAGGAAATTTTGATCAAAACTCATTAACGACTTTAAAAATCTCAAATCATTTCAAACCAAGACAATTATCTTCCTAGGAGCATTTTGAGTTTAACCACACCCTTATATCTAAATTTTTTACAACTTAGATTGATAGATGTAAGTTTTTAAAATCATTACAACTTTAAAATAATTTGACACAAACTCATTAAAAACCTAGGCTTATCATACTTAATCACCAATACTATCAAAGGATTTCTAAATTTCTCCTAATTCAGACCATGTTAATAATTTGAAATTCTAGACACGATAGATTTATGAACAAGTTTTGGTCAAAATTTATCGACGACTTTAGAAACTTCAGAATAACTTTAAACCAAGACAATTACATTCTTGTGAACCTCCTGAGTTTAACCATGCCTTCAGATTTAGATTTTACAATTTAGATTGAGATATGCGAGTTTTTAAAATCTTCATAACCTTAAGACAATTTGACATAAACTCATTAAAGGATTTGAGCTTGTGATACTTATTCAACAACACTATTAAAGGGTTTCCAAGACTCCCCTTGTTCACACCACGTCAAAATTTTGGACACGGTAGGGTGATGAGCGAATTTTGATCAAAACTTATTATTTAAAAAGCTTAGAATTACATTCAACCAGAATAATTACACTCATGAAAGCCTTTTGAACCATACTCTTAGACTTAGATTCCATAGTTTAAATTGAGAGTTGTGGACTTTTAAAATGACAATTTATCAAAAGGCGCACCCAAAAATTAGTATTTACCAAAAGGCGTCTCATAGTTTCATTGTCACCAAAAGGCGCACTAATTTTAGTAAACTTCCTCTTATACCCCTCTTGCTATGCACTACCTTTCTCTTTCTCTCTCAATAACAAATTCCGAGACGCCAGCACGTGATGGTTCATACTTTTATTTTAAAATAATATATTTGGAATCGGCGTTAAAAAAAAAGTAAGGTCTACAGTAATTGAAAAAATATAAATAAATAATTTTTATCCTAATGTGCACGCATATAAATAGAAATTCCTAATATAAGATCTACAGTAATTGTAAAAAAACGTAAGGTCTATAGTAATTAAATCATCTAACTTATTTAAAAATATAAATAAATAATTTTTATAATTAATTAATAGAAATTAATATATTAAATAATATTTAATAAATTCATTAATGAAAAAAAAATTAAAAAAAAAATTGGACGTGGGCCTGAAATCAACATATTTCAGGCCCACGCTGGGCCTGAAAAAAATTATTTCAGGCCCACGCTGAGCCTGAAATATTTTTATTTCAGGCCCAGCATGGGCCTGAAATTTTTTATTTCAGGCCCACGTTGGGCCTGAAATCTTTTGATTCAGGCCCGACGTGGATCCAAATTGTTTTTTCTATTTTAAAAATATATTAATATATAAAAAACATATCAAAACACTTAATTTCAGATTCAAACACAGGGCCTGAAGTCATCCCAAGAGGGTCCGAAGTCAAATAACTTCAGATCCTATAAATAATTAATTTAATAAATAACAATTAAATATAAAAAAATATTTTTAAAATTAAAAAATTTTCAGTGCCCTGGGGCCTGAAGTCATCCGACTTCAGGCCCAAGGAGGGCCTGAAGTCATCAGACTTCAGGCCCTCCATCATTGATATAAAAAAATTTTCTATAAAAATGTTTAATATATAATTACATATTATATAGGAGTAGTTTAGGTATATCAGTGAGTTTAGGTGCCAAAACATCTAATAGGAGTGGTCTAGGAGATGAGATTTTGGGTGCCGAAACATATAATCTTGTTGTATCACCAATGATATAAAGTTTTCAGAATTCCAAATATGATAGATCCATCAGTGAGTTTTGCTCAAAAACTCACTGATATACCTAAACCACTCCTATAACATTGGTGATACAGCAAGATTAGAGGTTTCGGCACTCAAAATCTCATCTCCTAACTCAACCCTGTCTACTGATATAGAGTTTTCAGAATTCCAAATATGGTAGGTCCATCAGTGAGTTTTGCTCAAAACTCACTGATATACCTAAACCACTCCTATATCATTGGTGAAACAGCAAGATTAGAGGTTTCGGCACCCAAAATCTCATCTCCTAACTCAACCCTGTCTACTGATATAGGGTTTTCAGAATTCCAAATATGGTAGGTCCATCAGTGAGTTTTGCTCAAAACTCACTGATATACCTAAACCACTCCTATAGCAATGGTGAAACAGCAAGATTAGAGGTTTCGGCACCCAAAATCTCATCTCCTAGCTCAATCCTGTCTACTGATATAGGGTTTTCAGAATTTCAAATATGGTAGGTCCATTAGTGAATTTTGTTCAAAACTCACTGATATACCTAAACCACTCCTATAACATTGTGATACAGCAAGATTAGATGTTTGGCCACCCAAAATCTCATCTCCTAGCTCAACCCTGTCTACTGATATAGAGTTTTCAGAATTCCAAATATGGTAGGTCCATCAGTGAGTTTTGCTCAAAACTCACTGATATATATAAACCACTCCTATAGCATTGGTGAAACAGCAAGATTAGAGGTTTCGGCACCCAAAATCTCATCTCCTAGCTCAACCCTGTCTACTGATATAGAGTTTTCAGAATTTCAAATATGGTAGGTCCATCAGTGAGTTTTGCTCAAAACTCACTGATATACCTAAACCGCTCCTATAGCAATGGTGAAACAGCAAAATTAGAGGTTTCGGCACCCAAAATCTCTTCTCCTAGCTCAACCCTATCTACTGATATAGGGTTTTCAGAATTCCAAATATGGTAGGTACATCAGTGAGTTTTGTTCAAAACTCACTGATATACCTAAACCACTCCTATAGCATTGGTGATACAACAAGATTAGATGTTTCGACACCCAAAATCTCATCTCCTAAACCACTCCTATTAGATGTTTCGGCACCTAAACTCACTGATATACCTAAACTACTCCTATATAATATGTAATTATATATTAAACATTTTTATAGAAATTTTTTTTATATCAATGATGGAGGGCTTGAAGTCTGATGACTTCAGGCCCTGCTTGGGCCTGAAGTCATCCAACTTCAGGCCCGAGGGCACTGAAAATTTTTTAATTTTAAAAATATTTTTTTATATTTAATTGTTATTTATTAAATTAATTATTTATAGGATATGAAGTTATTTGACTTCGGACCCTCTTGGGATGACTTCAGGCCCTGTGTTTGAATATGAAATTAAGTGTTTTGATACGTTTTTTTATATATTAATATATTTTTAAAATAGAAAAAATAATTTGGATCCACGTCGGGCCTGAATCAAAAGATTTCAGGCCCAACGTGGGCCTGAAATAATTTATTTCAGGCCCAGCGTGGGCTTGAAATCAACAGATTTCAGGCCCACGTCCAATTTTTTTTAATTTTTTTAATTTTTTTTCATTAATAAATTTATTAAATATTATTTAATATATTAATTTCTTTTAATTAATTATAAAAATTATTTATTTATATTTTTAAATAAGTTAGATGATTTAATTACTATAGACCTTAGTTTTTTTACAATTACTGTATATCTTACATTAAGAATTTCTATTTGCATACGTGCACATTAGGATAAAAATTATTTATTTATATTTTTTCAATTACGGTAGACCTTACGTTTTTTTTAGCGCCGATTCCAAATATATTATTTTAAAATAAAAGTATGAACCATCACGTGCTGGCGTCTCGGAATTTGTTATTAAGAGAGAAAGAGAAAGGCAGTGCATAGCAGGAGGGGTATAAGAGGAAGTTCACTAAAATTAATGCGCCTTTTGGTGACAATGAAACCATGGGACGCCTTTTGGTAAATACCAATTTTTGGGTGCGTCTTTTGGTAAATTGCCGCTTTTTAAATGTTCATAAGTTCATTAAAAGACATATACTTGTCATACTAATGACTAGGGGTGCAAACGAATCAAGCTGGTTCACGAGCTTTTCGAGCCAACTCTAAAAAATCGAAATTATCTAATTCGAGCCAAATTCGAATATGTTCGAATATTTTTTCAAGTCAAATTCAAACCTATACTATTATATTGGATTGTTCATGAGTTGCTCCCGAGACGAATTCTAATCAAATTTTAATTATTTTTACATAATTTTTATTTAAATATATTCAAATCAAAATTCAAATAATTTGAATTCAAATTTAAATCATTTCGAACTATAATTCAAATATGCTCGAATCAAGGTTCGATCCATTCGAATCGAACTCAAGTTCGAATTTTATTTCGAATTAAGGTTTAAATAATTCGAATTCGAATTTAAGTCGAACATGCTACATGCTCGAATTAAGGTTTAAACAATTCGAATTGAACTCGAACTCGAATTTTATTTCGAATCGAGCTCGAGTCAAACTATGTATATTTTCGAGCTTCGAATTGAACTTCGAATATCATATATATTTTTTGAACTCGAACTCAAATATTTTCATATTATTCTATTCGATTTGATTTGTTTCCCTACCTATGACCCCTCAAAATGTTCTCAAGATTCTTTAGTTAAGACTATATTAAAATTTTAAAATTTTATATACGATAGAACCATCAATGAATATTGATTAAAATTCGTTGATGATTTACGCACCTCAGAAACAGTTAAAAAAAATCATTATACTCTTTACATTCTCTCAAATGTAATCATCACCCTTAGACATAGATTTTACAACCTAGATAAAGTGATTTTTTTTAAAATTAGCACAATCTTAAACTATTTTATCACTTGCTCATTCACCACAGTCGATTATTAACAAAGGAAGGGTGTAAAGTTCCATTGATATGTATTTCAGTAAATATGAAACTTTGGTATCCATTTTAGTATTAAGAAAAGTGAAGCACTCAATTAAGTTAATCCGAAAATTATTCAAAACTTTCTTAATAATCAAGAGTGAAATGGTGATTTAAAAAGTTTCTACACAATTTTGAAAAGAATGTTAATTTTAGAGGGTAAAATGAATATTTTCCTTGTTTATTTAATCATTATATTATTATGCCCATGTCGAGCAATAATGGCCATGTACGTTGTTGCTTATTGTGAAGCGAGTTGTTGTTGGGCGTATCAGCGCAGAGTTCTTGATCTACGTTGTTGTTAGGTTATTTGTTAAGCTCCTCGATCTCTCTCTCTCTCTCTCTCTCTCTCGCTGGATCTCTCCGTTTCGTCTCTTGATTCCGTTGCAGATCTCAACTTCAGGCACTATCTCCGCCGGTCTTCCACGGTAAGGCTCGGCCCTTTAGCCGATCGCCTCGATCTTCCGATTTCTTTTGGCATTGTCTCTATTTGGACATGGAATCCGCTGGGAACCGTTCCACCTTCTGTCGTTGGCTGTTTTTCCTCCGATTCTTAAATTCCGAGGTTCCTTTGTCTGGCATGCAGCTCCATCGGGCTTTCGGTTTGGGAATTTGGGGGTCGAGAGTTTGGCGCCGGTGGTCGAGCATGATTTGGCAGCTGGGTGTTAGGTATTCCGGGTCTTATTTTTAGTGGAATGCGATCTGAATTGGAGCGTCGAAACTGGGAGACACCCCATTCCAGTTGTGGAATCTTCACTTGAAACCATAGGGGTTTTGATTACGGGTTGACTATTTCTTGGATTTTGCGGATTTTTGAAACCATAGGTTTTGAAAGGTTGAAAGAGAAAACTTTTCTTTGGAGGTTCATGAAGAATAGTGTTGGGAGGACGAGGGGACAATTACATTTGGTGTACATAGTCATATCCTTCGGTAGATGAGGCACTGTAAGTCCGTAAAAGCAGAACAAAAAAAATAGTTAGTTTTGGATAATGTGGATTAGGTGGAAAAAAGATGGTAGCTTGGTCGTGTTCTTTATGTATGTCTTTAGATGTTGCAACTGTTGTTATTGATTCATTCTCTATTTAGTTTATGGATCGGGTAGTTTATACAATATGAATATCTTGTTTCTGAAAATGTTTATATTTAAAAATGGAGAATAAACTTCATTATTGCTGCAGTTAGGTCATCTTGTTGACAATTCCTGTGATCTTCTCAGGAGATTTGTGGTTGATGATTCCTCATGCACTTCTGATGGATGTGTCTTGACAGGAAGATATAGTAGTTAGTATGACTTTTTTGTAATGAGAAGAAGATGAAAGTAACGCATGCATTGCATTATGGCAATGGGAACACACAATATTTGCCTGTGTCACGTGGTAGGCCATCTGCAAGGCCGCCTCGCTGGATACCGATATTAGTATGTTTGGTATGTGTATCCTTGATTGGGGCCTATGTATATCCACCTCGGCGGTACTCAGCTTGCTACTTTTTTTCTTCACGGGTTTGCAGTCCTATTATGGATGGCTGCCTCCTATAGCACGAGAGCTTACAGATGATGAAATTGCTTCTCAAGTTGTCATTAAAGAAATTCTTTCAACCCCATTAGTGCAACCAAGGAATCCCAAAATTGCCTTTATGTTCTTGACTCCAGGTTCATTGCCCTTCGAAAAACTCTGGGAAGTTTTTTTCCTGGTAATACTATTTCTTTCATACCATTCTACTTTTTTCTTTCCATGTCTGAAATGCTTTACTTTTTATTCTTGAAAAATTACATTTGTTTGTTTGTTATGTTTGACTCTGACCTATATTGATGTTCCTCAGTGCTGAAAATTTTGTTGAGATGCAGAAGTCACACATGCATATCAATTATGAATAAATGTTGCACATGCAGTATAATTGAAATAGGATGTAAGTATCAGTAATGAGGCATGAAGTTATAAACTGGACATTTGTTGCTCTGTGACTCTGTGTCTTGTGTAAGTTGCAAATATATGCATTGAAAACCAGGAAAAGATGAAATGGCAATAAGCAGTTCTGTTTGCAGAGCAAACAAAAAAAGAAACTAGTAGATTATATGGATCATGAAATTCTCAGTGTTCATTCAGTTTAGCAATCAATATCATGGTTCAAAAATGATACTTTGTGATCCAGCTTCTCTTGTTACCCAGAGCTCCTAATATTGCTCATGTAATGAGATCAAACTAGACAACTGGAGAATGTTCAACATCTATTTTATAGGTATCAGGCATCAGTCTTGCTAGGTATTTTGAACTAAATTGTATCCCAAATCAAGACCAACGCACAATCATATAGAAGAGGCAGTCTCTCCTAGATATTAGATGAATTTTTCCTTACATTCTATGATGCACTTTTCTCCATTTATTATCATTATACAAAAATTATTGGCTTACTCCAGTTCAATGGTTCCGTGCTTACTACCATGTTATCCAGTATATCTGTCATCTGCCGTTCATATATATATATATATACACATATATGTGTGTATATGTCAAAACCTGAAATGTCAAGTGGGTTTCTTTTCTCTTCTTCATTTATGATTCTTTCCGCTGAGCCATTTAATCTGACCACTCTACTTTCCCTAATTCGTAAAGTCCTAATAAACTTTCAGATGTTAATCTATGACTCACTGGTTAAGAAGCAAACATATGTAAATTTCATTGATTGGTTATTGCACAACATTACCTTGTTTCCACACTAGAAACTGGTAGAAGTTTGACGCATGTTGCATGGAAAATGCCATGCTTTGGAAGAAAAAGTTGTTTGATTAAGAAAGGCAAAACTTTCTGGAAATTAAGAAACAAAAGTCAGTTTATTGATTCTTCTGGAGAAGATGAAAGTCTCTTGAGAGAAGAGTAGGAATGATTATGTTAGATTCCATATATCCTTTGCTCTCAGTCCCTCTTTGTTAATGACCAGATTCAAGTATTCCTGCCAACAGAATGTATAAAATAGAGAATGAAAATGGAGAGTAGGAATGACAATTTTGGGATTGATTTACTAATTATTTTTACTTGATCATTCATTCAGTGGAGTATCACACGTTGGTTCCCATAAAAACTACAAGTTATATTCTTGGGGTCCTTTTATGTCAAATTAGTTATTTTTGACTTCTTCAATCCTATAGGAAAGAAAAACAAGTAAAAGATTATTATCATTAAGATTCCTTTATTAACATTCAGATAATTCTGACTTCTAAGATAACAAAGTTGGAAAATGCTTTTGTTATTCCCATTTTTTTATTCCAAATGACCTCAGAACTATCTAACACTTTGATCTAGTTTAATCATGCTACATAACGCCCTTATCCACATTATTTTCCTAGCCAATTATCTATACCCCATTCTCCTTGCTTTGGCTATCATTTCTATCCATCATTGTTGAATTTTAATAAACATCACAGAATTTATAGATGGAATAAAAGAACGAAAACAAGAAGGGGAGAGAAAATTGATCAGAACAGAGAAAAACTACAAGAAAACACGACAAAGAAAATGGTAAGAGACAAGAAGAAAATTAATTGGAAAAAGATAAATACTCGGTCAAGAGTTGGTTTGGAATCCTTGTGTTAGCTAGTGCTATGAAAAATTAGTGGATTCATCAGGCACACATGTCATATGGAACTTGCGTAAAAACTAAAACAAGCCTAAGATAGCAGTGATTATGTTGAAATCTCAAAATATCACAACAAACAATAGATTGCAATTCCTTAGGATGTTTTTCACTCTAGACTGGTAACTGCTTTATGTAATGCTTATTTCATTAAAACATGCAAGGGCCCTGATATATGTATGTATGCTTCTTAAAAAAATGAGACTCAAACTTGTATGTCATGCCAAGTTGACATAGCAATCAATATGTTTTGCTAACTTATGCTGTTCTTGTAAAATATTAGATGCTAAAACAATAGTCTGCTTATGTGGTTGAATGCGACAGGGTCATGAAGGAAAATTTTCCATTTATGTACATGCATCACGGGAGAAGCCAATGCATGTGAGTCCTTTATTCATTGGACGTGACATTAGGAGTGCAAAGGTTTGTAAATCTATTTCTTCATCTAGACTGAATAAGTGCTTTTGTTAGTTCCACTCCACTCCACTATGGACGACTTCACTCTCATTGAGATAATAATACAGAAATATTGGGTGCATTATATGCTCTTCTCCTTGATAATTTAAAGGCCATAGATCATCATATATGTAGTTACACTGAGCAAAATGGTCAGCATAGTGGCTTATGGGACTGTCTTTGTTACTATACATTGTTGCATTATTCTTTACGAGGAGTTCAGGAGGATATCTGAAATCATGCATTATGTACTATAAGACTACAAATAAGCAAAGTGGCCAAACTGATAAAAGTTCACCTTGTGTGCTAATTGTATTTCAGCATGAAATGACAAACTTAATCTGTAACCTGAAATGTATAATACAATTCCGGTTGAGCTGTTTTTCAAAGGATATTTTTTAACTTGCTTAAAACTCAAATGAGCACCAGTATTCAACAAAAAGTTGAATTTCAGGTTGTGTGGGGTAAAATTTCCATGGTGGAGGCAGAGAAAAGGCTCCTGGCGAATGCGCTCCAAGACCCTCTTAATCAGCACTTTGTTTTGATGTCTGACAGGTAACTGGGTCCTTTGATTATGATTTGTTTGACAGGTAATTTGCCTACTCAAATGAATACAAATCTTTGTTTATTCACAGTTGTATTCCTTTACACAAATTCAATTATGTGTACGACTATCTGATGGGAACAAACATCAGCTTCATTGATAGGTAATACTCCTATCAGCTTCACTAACTTCTTTAGCTTTCTTCTATTGATCTTGGCCTCTGAATATTGTATGTTTGATAAATTATGTTCAACTTAGCAACTCTGAACCAATTTTTTTTGGATATGTAAACTGTTCAACCAACATAAATTTTGGCACTACTGATCAATCATCAATACCCATATGTTTCTAATTCTTTGAAAATGTTACAGCTTTTGGGATCCTGGTGCTCATGGAAATGCAAGGTATACTGAGCATATGCTGCCTGAGATTGAAGAGAAGGATTTTCGAAAGGGTTCCCAGGTAATTTGTTTCATACTTACTCTGTATTAAGAATATACATATAAAAAATGGCCACTCTTCCATTAGCTCAAGTTTTTGATATAAGTGGTTAGCCTATCAACTTTAACACGGTGAAGGCCAAAGGCTTGACTTAAACCAATACAGTAACTCAAACTTTTAGGATAAATGGCTAGCCAACCAACTTTTAACACCATGAAATTCTTTTCTTGACAAATGTGTAATTGTGATCAAGTACAAGAAAGGATGGCTTAATTTTGTACAAAGTAAGAATGATAATTTTTAACCAAATAAGAACGATACAAAAAGGAGATCGTGGAAGAATTTGTACATACTATAGAGGAACAAGACAAGTCTGAAGAAGCAAACATGTTATATGCACAGAAAATCCAATTCTACAAATTGTAAGATTCGAAATCAGTCAAACTCAATCAAATTCAGTGGCAAGCATCAAAAATGAATTCATTGAACTGGACAATTTATATATATACAATTTCCTCTTTTCAGTTTCAGAATATTATTAAAAATACAATATTATGTATGCATCACAGTTGCATACTTGTTTTTCTTTTTTGAAAACTAATAGTGCACAATTATTGAGCAGGATGAGTGGAAAAAGGCAAAGCTAAGAAAGGTTAACCAATTGATTGAAGTCCTCTTAGTTTTAAATGAATTAATCAAGCTAAGAATTGCATAATAGTGTTAATTGATGATACAAATAGTGGTTTGTGGTATGATAATAGTCTCACAATGTTATATGGTGATTCAATTGGTCAGACCAGATGGTATTGCAATCTGGTATCTTTTTTAATATATAATGGAGATGACTCATAAAACGCATGCCCAGGGAATCAAAAGAATCAGAGTGATCATGTTTGACAGCAGTGCTGCTTTGATTGTTGACCAGTTCCTAAATAGGGCAGCACCAACATCTTGTGGCATATCATATCTAATTTTATTAGGAAGTGGAAATACTGAGAAAATATTGGCGGTTCAATTGGTTTTTATTTAAGTTTTTATTTATCTTGTGCAACAAAGATAGCATGATTTCACTTTCTGGCATCATTCAATCAACTCTTCTGATAAAGGAATTTGGGCACATTTTAACTTTTCTCAAAGGTGCATAGCTTTATGTTTGTAAAAATTTGAAAACATTCTAGTATTGTAAGCTATTTCTGCTGTTATGTCATAGATTTGTATGCCAAATTGCAGTGGTTCTCAATGAAGCGCCAGCATGCTTTGATAGTTATGGCAGATAACTTGTATTTCACAAAGTTCAAGCTTTATTGCAAGGTTAGCCACATACCTATGTTGTTTTCCTATTATCTATTCCACTGAGAATTATTCCAGTGGTATGGAATTGCTTCACGAAAGCTTGTGTATGAGTTCCCATGAAAAATCATACATAATCATTGTATTTTGATCTTGGCAGCCAGGTTTTGATGGGCGTAATTGCTATGCTGATGAACATTACATGCCAACTCTATTCACTGTCAGCAACCATTTGTACTATTAGTTTGCTTTGTTAAACACATTGTAGTTTAGTTATTGGTTTCCTGAAATTTACATATCTCTATCCTACAGAAGATTGATCCTACTGGTATTGCAAACTGGTCAGTGACATGTGTGGACTGGTCTGAAGGAAAATGGCATCCTAAGTCGTACAGGGCCGTGGATGTGAAATATGAACTACTGAAGAATATAACTGTAACCATTCTTTGCTCTCATCCAATCTGTCACATGCATTCTTTACTTTCTTGAATACTATGTTCAGTCTATCACGAAGATTCTGAATTCACTCTCTTTGATATCGTGTTGCAGTCTATTGGTGATAATTACCATATCACAAGTGATGAAAAGGTAACTACTTTTTTTTTTCATATTTTACATTCAATAATATACCAAAAGTGTAAAAAAAAAATGTAGTTTCCTTCACTTGATCTCTGCAAATTCTTCAAATGATCTCATAACTGAATTGTTTATAAAAAACAATATGCGTCAGCTAATTGAGTACAAGAACACATTCCCAGAGTCTATCACCTTGTTTTGCTTTAAAGACGAAAGCTAACGACTCACTTGGCTACATGATTGTTGCAGAAGGCGGTGACACTGACGCCTTGTGTGTGGAATGGAATGAGAAGGCCATGTTATTTGTTTGCTAGGAAATTTTTGCCCGAGGCCCTTGACAGTCTGATGCAGTTGTTCTCCAACAATACAGTCATTTAAATGATCTACGATATCAGTATTCTTTGGTGCAGGCTCTACATCTGACCTCCCCTTGCTCGTCCGAGTCCCGAGTAATGCATCTCTCGAGAATACACGTGTAAACTGGGTAACTCTTTGAACGTGTCTGGAGCATCGACAAGTTGGAAGATCGAACACCGGGGAAGTTTGTATGATCATGTTAAGGAGGCGTCTGCTATTTTCTGGGGCACCAAGTCATGTAGTTTTTCTTGTTCTTCTTTGTCCTTTGTTGGACATAAAATCTTGTTAATGTATTCAACTTTTACCAAGTAATTTTCCCATTTTCACTTCATCGATGCTCAATCTTGCTCTTGATGTATCAACTTGTTTTAAATCAGAGTTGGTTATCATTTGGTAAATTTATAAAATTGAGTAAATCAGACCGAGGAATTATCTTTTCATAATGGTTAATTTAGATTTTTTTAATTTACTGTCTTCTAATAGTATGGGGTAGTGGGGGATTAGAATGATTGATTTCTCTTTTATATGGTTGTTTCAGGTTGGAGCACATTTGCCTATTTGAAAAGTGATTCAAGTTGATTAAATGTGATTTTGCTTGATTAGTCATTGTTAAACTTTATTTAAAAGTGTTAAATCATCGTTGAAAAATTTCTCGAGTCAAGAGATATAACCCAGACACCATGATCATATATATAATCATATATATTCATGAGCTCTGATATTAATTTTCACGGATGGACTCATTATAAGGTCTGAAAAATTAATCCTGACGATACTAGATATCTATCATTTCTCATGTGTTAGTCACTGTTAAGGTTAGTAATTTTCGTTCGTCCGTGTTAATCTTGAGACGGATTGATAAAAGCATTGGGAGGGAAAGAATCGCCTTTTCGGTTTTCCTGATCCATGTAAATCTAAGTTCGACAGTCCCATGTACTAAATTACAAGGATTTATTAGCCTTAGAGCAGTGTACATACTTGTCGAGAATCAAATTCTGGACGGGTCACATCTAATCGTTCCAGTTTGCGTTCGTTCTAGATTTTGCTGATGTCCTAAATTTAGAAGCTTTCGAGGATCCCATCAATCCAATCGTCCATTTTTAGGATTCACGCCGATGCGCCATAAGCGGCCGCCAAGCTGTGTCACCAGAGGGAGAGGAACAAGTCAAGCATCGAGCCGAAGTCGAGGAAGGGATCGAATCGATCCAACGACTAGAAAGCGACTCGATCAAGAAAAACAATTCATTCACGCACAGATCCAAACCCAATCGCACGCTCCTTCTCCCCGTCTAGCGATCTAGGGGGTCGCGTAGGACTCCGGCCTGTGGCAGGGCTCCGTCTCGGGCGATCCGATGGCGCGGCGGTCGTCCACCTCCGGACCGTTGCGGTATCTCCACCCCGCCTACTACCTGAAGCGACCCAAGCGGCTTGCCTTCCTCTTCATCGCGTTTGTCGTCGCTACCTTCGCCTTCTGGGATAGGCAGTCTCTGATCCGCGAGCACGAGGTCCTCCCTTTTTCTATTCCGATTCTTCTCTACGCTTTTTCGTTCACGCTGAAACTTCGGATCGCTGGCTAGATTTCGAGTTGCTTTTTGCTGCCGGAATAGTAGATCCGCTTGCCATTGTTTACGAAACCTTTTGATTTTTGAATTAATGAATTGTGGAGGAACTGAGAAGGTTATAGTTTGAGGATATGGTTGTGCCGTTCCTGATGAACAGATTGATCAAAATATGTTCTTTAACCACAAGGACCATAAAACTGGAGGAATGTTGTTAGGAACAGGTCGGATTACTTTGGAGACTTCGACTAGGAAGATAGGTTATCATCTTACTAAGCGGCTGTATCTACTTAGATTCTACCAATGGCTTAATATTTATATGGGTGGGATGCTAATATAACCTGAAAAAATGCAGGTAGAGATCGCTAAGTTCCAGGAAGAATTAAACAGATTGCAAGATCAGGTATATAGAATATTTATGTGCTTGCCTGTTGTGCCTACAATTGAATAGTTTTTGAATATTCCATTAACTGTTTCTTCTTGTAGTTGCGAAAAGCTGGCATTTCAGATGACTTGACTGAGAATGTCAAACTCACTAGGGAAGTTGAAATTGATCCTGTTAATGATGAACGTAGGGAAAAGGTCAAAGAGGCTATGCTTCACGCATGGAACTCATACGTAGAGTATGCATGGGGCCAAGATGAGCTTCAGGTGTGTTATGAGACATGCATTTCTAACTGATGTTTATGGAATCATAAGCTAATCAATAGTCCCAGTTTTTTTTTCTCTTGAAGAATTTGAATGACATAATATCTTTCTTTTATTGGTCAGCCACAATCAAAGAGTGGTGCAAATAGTTTTGGTGGTCTTGGAGCAACCCTCATAGACTCTTTGGATACACTATATATAATGGGCTTGAAAGATGAATTTCAGAAAGCTAGAGAGTAAGTTGTGAATTTTCATGTTAGACCTGTTCTGTAGTTTATTTAACTTTTTTGAAGTTTCCTTGTTGCATTAACCAAACTTGGAAATTTGATTATAGATTCCTTATTCTCTGATGCTAACCCAATCTAGTGGGATAAAGCTTGGTTGTTATTGTTGTTATTGTTGTTGTTGTTGTTGTTGTTGTTGTTGTATTCCTTATTGTCTGATGTGAAGAAAATGCACGAATCAAGCAATTTATAAGGCTTTAATTTGAGAAAAAGTATATTGCAAACTTTTCAATATTTTTCATGATAGAGAATAACATCAGATTACAAAATATGGGATTATTCATGATTCATTGGATAGGTGAAATAGAAATTGAATTTTAAAGGTGTAGACTTGGGGTATCGCTTGAGATGTTATAGAAACTATGTACGATATTGTATTTTTTTAAATGTTGGTAAAAGATAACTTTGCATACTATATTCAAGAGAGATCTCTATGGTGTATTTCGTAGAGTATATTGTGCTTATCCATGAGAGTGTAGAAGAAACTCTAGCTTGAACCGTGGAGAGGAACTTGAGAAACTGAAGGTTTTAAGTAAACCTGAAATTGAATACATTTGTAATTTTAACTAAGAAAATGATGTAGCTAAGTAGTAAAGGTAGATAGACATGAAATTCCTGTCAGAATTTTGAACATATTGGATTGGTTATGCAACAAGTAGATATTGATGGACATATTATTGATAGGATAAAAGATTGAATAGTTGACATGGATAAGAGCTTTTGGAGTATCATGACGTGATCATTATATGCCTTCAAGTTAAAGAAATTCATAGTTTACGATTCAGAGTATTGAATTGTAGGGAAACAAGCATGCAAAAAATAAATGTAGCAATGCCAAGAATGGCAGGATGGATTGTGAGATTACAAAAATAAAAAAGATGCTAACTATCTGAAAGTAATTACAAGAAGCTCATACAAATGATACAATGAAATATGTTAAGATAACGTTAACATGTTGAAAGACGATCAATGTATTCTAGTTAAACAAATTTAATTGATTAAAATTGCAGGTGTGAAGGCTAGAGGGAGACTAAAGATAATTTAGATGACATAATCAAAACTAAGTTGAATTCTACCTTTGAGTGACATGTCCTTGCATTGATTTCAATGTAAATAAAACATCCATATTGCAGACCTCAAATAGTTGAGGCTTAATAGTTTGTTATTTTAATGCTTTAGTTGTTCAACAATTTGTTTATATTTTAAGCACAGTTTATTAGCAATATTGGGTAATTGACTCAAGTTAATTTAGCATGTTTGATGGACTTATGTGAACTTTTGTCTATAAATTATATCAAACTACCCAGTGATCCACGCAAATAGCATGAGCAGTTGACGAGGCAGGCACAAACATGGGGGAGGGAGAGAGAGAAGTTGTATAATACAAGTGCCAACCAAAGAGATACACACACCATTGGCGTGGTTCACTTGATGTGGCACCACAAGCTTCAGCAAGGGGTGCACATGAGGCAAACACAAATGCGACTCCTTGGCGAGAAGAGGGGGAGGTGTCACTCCAGGTGCTGCAACTATAGCTTGGGTTGGTGGTGAGCAATGAGAGGGGGAATATGCAAACAAGCACAAATGCAGCCTCCCATAGAGAGAGGGAGAGGCTACATGCGATCACCAATGAGAGAGAGAGAGAGAGAGAGGAGGTTGCATGCTGAGGCAAGCACAATCTCCCGCGTGGGGTGTGGGGAGTGGAAGAAAATTCATCAACAAGAGGAGGGTATGTATGTGTATGTGTATGTGTACGTGTGTGTGAGAGAGAGGGTGCTCCTTTGCTATTCTCGTTGCTATTAGAAGCGGTGGAGAGTTGGAGACTGTATGAGAGAAGAGGGCAGAGGGCATGGTCTTTCTCCCAAAAAATGAAAAATGAACATGTCAGTTGAAAAAACTTCACATGGTACCCATCTGAAGAACTAAAAACACCTTCCATGAATTTTAACTAAGTTTATAGAACGACTGTTGCAATTATCTGTATGCACAGAGAAACTAGTTGGTTTCTCTACTTACAAACCATACACTTAGATGGTTGCTTGCCCTGTTAGTCCAATGCATCTGTTTTTGCTGCTGTGCTATTCAGTTTGCTTAGTTAAATAAATGACTAGAGATATTTGGTATGTGACTTTGGAGAAACATATAGCAGTTACTCAGTTTATTCTATTTGATATGAATGCTTTGAGTTTGTTTGATTTTTCCCTCCCTAGTAACTGATTTGAGCTAATCATTGGCAGGTGGGTTGCAACTGCATTAGATTTCAACAAAGACTATGTAGCAAGTGTTTTCGAGACAACCATAAGGTGGCGTTGTAAGGTTTAATTTATGTTTCTTTAATCTTATTTTCTAGGTAACATGTCTCAAGTCACTGCCTTGAAAGTTTTGTATTACCATGCTGCTTTTTTGTTTTTCTTGGAAAATTTGTCATCTGATTGTAGTATTAGAAACTAAGCTGCTTTAGAATTTTCTCAAACTACATATGCGATCATATCTCATTTTATTTCTATTTTGATTTCAGAGTTGTGGGTGGACTACTAAGTGCATATGACCTGTCCGGGGACAAGTTATTTCTTGACAAGGCTAAAGACCTTGCTGATAGACTGTTACCAGCATGGGATACACCAAGTGGCATTCCTTACAATAGAATTAACTTGGCTCATGGAAACCCTCATAACCATGGATGGACTGGGGTACATCTCTAATAACCATTTTGCTTCTTCAATTGTAATAGCCCCTACTTGAAATATCAGGCTAATATTAATTTTTTGATCTGTGGTTTCAGAACTTGATCGTCAAGTTCATTTTGCTTTTGCATTGAGACAGTTCATAAATACGTAGACTAAGATGAGGTCATTTATGCATATGATGAAGTTATGAAAAGTTTGACAAAGAGTATTGCTTTCCATTTTTAAACCTCTCATTTAGATTATTTTATCTTCTTCATTTGTTGTTAATTTATCTTCAAGAAAGCAATTTGGAATGTAGCTATGGTTTAGAATTCATCAGTAACAAAATATCAGTTTCATGGGATTAGTTATTTTTTTACTTTTGATTTTTTTTCTTCTTTGTTCTTGATTATTATATTTTCATGAGTTAAGATTTATGATTGGGATTCATAACTGTTTCTTATGATTTTTTTTTTTTTGCCACATAGCAGGGTATTCTTGCTTGACATTTAATTCAATTTGAAATTTTCCTCTTTCCTTATTTTTGCAATTTCTGTATTTTTCAACATACATGTTTTTACTTTACTTTGATATTTCTTTTGCAGGGAGAAAGTATTCTGGCAGATTCTGGCACTGAACAGCTTGAATTTATAGCTTTGTCCCAAAGAACAGGAGATCTGAAATACCAACAGAAGGTGTTTTCTAGAAATTCTATCTCATCATTTTGAGTATAATTTGGTTGCCAAGGGTACTATAAAGTGGGCATCACTTGTGTTGTCTAGTGAGGACTTCTATCACTGATTGTCGGTTTCATCTTTTAGATCCTTAGATCATTTTTTTCTTACAAGCAATGTAGAGAAATGTTTATTGATACTGGCCAGCTAGCGAATAATCAAATACATTTAATGCAAAAATATTCTTGTGTCTTTGATGGACAACTAAATTATTGTTTATGTTATAGGACTTCTCAATTAGTACAGAGTTAGTTTTAGTAGAGGTTCATAACTTTTTCATTAGGTTGAATAATATGGAAATAAATTATTATGATTCTGTTCTTCAATGTACTTGCGACATGAGTGTATGTCTTTGAGATTTCTTGACTTCATTCATCTAGCTGTGTGACTAGTGTAACAATTTCATGAGTATAAGATGATAGAAGCAAATCTTAGTTTCAGGGATCTCAACTGATAAATCTCGCTTTGCAATTTGCCAGGTAGAGAAGGTCATCAGGCAATTGCAGAAAATATATCCTAGTGACGGTTTACTTCCAATATACATAAATCCTGAATCAGGTGTAGCAGCACCTTATTCGACAATAACCTTTGGTGCTATGGGTGACAGGTAATGCTATTTTCTTTTTCTGAAGGTGATACTTCTTTCTTATAATTGCTTTTCTATACCTTTTTTGAAATACCTTCTATGCTTGGTTTTCTCATTCTACTTGAGGATAATTGATTTTGAGAATTATTTGTTTGCAGTTTTTATGAGTATTTACTTAAAGTGTGGATACAAGGAAACAAAACAGAAGGTTTGAAGCATTATAGGTTGGTTGGTCGTGTTGTTAATTTTCATATTCTGAAAATGCTGTAAAATTTACATGAACCGCTCCATGCAATGATTATATCAGTAACCTATAAGGTTGCAATCATGGTGGAAGATAAGTTGCTAATATCTTAAAGCTATGATTGCAGAGAAATGTGGGAAACATCAATGGAAGGGTTAGTGAGTCTGATACGGAAATCGACTCCATCTTCTTTTTCATATATCTGTGAGAAAACTGGCAATTCTCTCAATGACAAGGTATGCTTTTGTGCAACCAAGGGCAAAACTGATATCATCTTGGTCTATGTTAAGTTTATCTTTGTGACCTAGCAGATGGATGAATTGGCATGCTTCGCACCAGGCATGTTAGCTTTAGGATCCTCCGGATATGACCCTGAAAAAGCTGAGAAGATGTTGTCACTTTCAAAAGAGGTATTTTTTTGAACATTTACATTTGTCTTCTCTCCCATTACTTTGCTATGAAAAGGTATTTCGGAGGGTTTTTTCATCCTCAATTCAGCTGGTAGAAAGAAAAATTGATTTCATCATATTAGAGATAGCAGAAATGCAAGCCGTCAATTAATTGCTGAATTTGTTAATATGAAGTGAATTGATGTGAGGCCCAAAGCTAAAATCTTCTATTTGAAATTCCTCTTCTATTTAATTCTTTTTTTATTTTTCTATTTTTATTATTGATGTATTGACCAGTTTTGAGTTGGTAAGCATGTTTGCAGTTAGAATTTTAACATTTATATTATGAGTTATTGTCTAAATAAAGTTGAAAACCTGATGTTCGCTTGCACTTTTCATATTTCACTTTGTTATTTTATTTAATTTTAATAATCTTTCATCCTTGTTTTCTTACCATATTGGTACTTGCTGAAATAGTTTACCACATTTATTTTCACTTTATCTTGTCCATGAGGCCTTTATCATGATTTATTTTGTTCTTTTCCTTTTTTAGATTTATCAATAACCGCGAAGTTGATTGTGCAGCTTGCTTGGACTTGCTATAATTTTTATCAAATAACCCCGACAAAATTAGCTGGAGAAAATTACTTCTTTCATGGTGGACAGGTCAGACAATTCTTTGTACTTCTGTTCTGAGTTTAGTATCTCACTGCTCACTTTTTTGATGGTTCTGATATATTATCGCAGGACATGAGTGTTGGCACCTCATGGAATATACTGAGACCCGAGACTGTCGAGTCACTTATGTACCTCTGGCGTTTAACTGGAAACAAAACATACCAAGAATGGGGTTGGAACATATTTCAAGCATTCGAAAAGAACTCTCGGATAGATTCTGGTTATGTTGGCCTAAAGGATGTAAGTTTTATAGATTTCATCTTAAATTTATTCCAAATGTGTGCTAGTTAAAGTCTCTTGATAGTTGATATAAGGAAATAGGAAGCAAGGAGATGAGTTTCATAAGCCGTGCAGGCTATTCTCGTATCACAAATTGGTATTACAGATCCAACATATCTTCAATCAGATTTAACTCACGTTCTACTCTTCCAGGTTAACACAGGTATGAAGGACAATATGATGCAGAGCTTCTTCCTCGCGGAGACACTCAAGTATCTATACCTTCTGTTTTCCCCTCCGTCAGTCATCTCATTTGACGAGTGGGTTTTCAACACTGAAGCCCATCCATTAAGAATCGTTCCTAGAAATGACACGGTGCCGGAGTTAGGTGGTGTAGTAGAGGAGGCAAAACCAAAACCTCAGTCGAAAGCTATCGATAGGCCATTCGGGAGAAAGCAAGGAAGGATAGTCGATCGCAATTAACAGTTTTGTAATATTATTTTCATTTTGAGTTCAACCAAATGCCCTCTCGATATTTAGCAGCTTGAGATGATAGTAAGAAGTGCTTGTTGCTGCAGGTTGAATCTCCATCTTTAATTGGCTCCCTGAACCCAATGGGGCATTTGAAGTTATTATTATACGGAATTGTATTTAACTTGTAGAATTTGCCATTTATGAATAAAGAGGCCGGTGGGTTTCAAAAAAAAATCAGATTGCTTTGCTTCCTTATTTAACACAAACCTGTGAAATATTTATAATTTCTTTGGTATGAGTTGTTCTTTTTTAAAAAAATATCCTCATGTTAATATAATTATTATAAAATGTTTAAAATTCAAGTTATATTGTTCTTTAGAATTCTTTATTTTTATTTAAGTGCCTAAATAAATACTAATATTCTTTATTAATTGGTGACCATATATTATCTTAATTAGTTAGGGAAATCTGAATCAATATAAAAAATTATAAATAAAATAACTACCATAATAATAATCCAGCAATAGAAAAGTCAACATAATAATTGATTACAAATTTTGTAATATTAATTATTGCCATCAATGTTTACCAATAGAGAATTCCATTTTGGAAAAACAAACCTAGAAAATTTTATCATAGAGAAGTCATTTCAAACCTGGATCACAAGCATTATGAGCACACCATGGCACAATTATAGTGGGAAGACCCAATACTTGAACTAAAACAAAAAAAAAAGAACAAAAGCATGGTCATCCTTATGAATCCTACTCTAGCAAAGTGTGCTTCTTCCATTCAAGTTGCAGTTCTTGCACCCTCTTTGTTCTGTTCTCATACTGTGTAATGCTGCTGGATGTTGTCGATATCGAGACCTTTGAGCTTGAACACTGATTCCACATGACCTTTGAGAGTATGGAGCTCACGAAGCCTAAAATTTTCCCAAAACGTTAGGAGATATCAACTATTCAGAATTCAGTAAAGCTTCTCTCTTTTTTGTTTTAACTAGAGAAAGGTTCAGATTATTCAAAAGTATATGGCGAATTGGCACCTTGCAATTTCGGCTCGCCTTTTAGCTTGCTCAGCAATCTCGGAGAGTTCTCGGTAGCTACTCTTCTCCGGGAAGAGGTTGGCAGTCTCAGGTGGTTGGAGTCCATGAAGAGTTCTTTGTGCTGTTGCCCACTGAGCTTCTCTTTCTTCCTTACCGTAATCCTTCTTGGTGGTGAAAGCAGTCTGTAAATTGAACAAGATCAGAGAGAGAGAAAGAGAAATGTGCAAACTTAGCCGATAAGATTGAGGCTTTCTAAGCACAAAAACTAAGAACCTTGTTCTGCAGGAGGTTATCCCAAGCTTTTCCACTAAGAATATAGCGAATTGCGAATTTGAACCAATCGAGTGGGAAGAAGGTGATGATGCTGTAAAGCCAGATGATACCAGCCCAACCCCAACCTATACCTTTTATCCGTGCAAAGCCCCAATCGGCATACACGGCTATCAGAGTTGCAACCTGCCAGAATTTAAACACCAAAATTTAGACCAAATTTAAAAAGATTTTAAAAATCAATCTGATTGATACTTTCTTCGTCGAATCTCATCTAGTTTGCTAAAACAATTCTGACCAGCAATTTCTATTATATAAACAATGTCTTCGTCCTCCTCCAATGAAATGAACATACTGAACATGATCTTAAAAATTAACAATAACAGAGGCAGTAAGCCACTTTCCTTATCTGAATAGTTAAATTGACTACCTAAACAAAAGCAAATAGAGAGTAGTGTGCGTGTGCAATAGCAACGAAGATTCGGCAAATTGCTAACAGAAACATAATTGAAGGTGAAAGGCATGAGAGAAGGTGGATCTTACAAGCTGAGCAATAAGGAAGGCGCTGACTAACAGAAGTCCAGGGCGTTCGATGAAAAACCAGCTGCGAGAGCGTGTAACAAAGATAAGTGCCTGGCTAATGATACTGACTTGTAGGTATAAAGCAGACATCATCTCATCTTCACTATTTCTCAATGACCTGACACCAAATTTATCCTGTGAAGATATCAAAGGAAATAATGTTAATCTCCACAGGCCGAGTTAGTGTACCTACTATTCATAGCGATTTGAACCTCACATTGCATGATTTACAGGCAGTTGTATGATGTGCAATCATGAATATCATGTTTAAAATTTCAAGTATAGCAAGTTAAAGTATAATCAATCTTGAATTTTCTAAAATTGAAGAGCCATAACAGTCAGTGTAGACATACAGGGAAGAAGTCAGTATCTTTCATCGCCCAAAAGAAAATAACAGTCATTAGAGCCATGTAACTTCCAAAAACAACGCCGGTAGCAAATATCTCTTTCAGTTTCCAACTATCAGGCAATGGGGATGGCTTCACTCTGTCCTTTGATATTGTCATGATTGTACCTGATGTTGCAAAATCAACTTAGCAACTTGCCATCAGAATAAAAGCATGACGGTAAAAGATGGGATGGGCATAGTTACCACAGATATTGGTTGTCTAAACTTACCATCATTTAGGATGGCAATGATTAAAACCATGAACGGTGAAAAGTCAAATTTCCATATTAGTGCAATAAGCATGAAACCAAGCTGCAAGAAATTAAGTTAAAAGTGGAGGAAAAAGGAAGAAGCAAAATCAACAAAATGACAGTTTCAACCAATGCTTACCACAATACGAATGGTGATGGAGACAGCATAAATCTGAGCAGTAGAAAATCACAACTCTACATCAGAAATATTAAAGGAGAAAAAACAACAATGTACTGAAAGTTAGGTACAAACTGTGTAGTTCTTCATCCTCTGGAAAATAGCTCGGCTAGTGAGGACAGCACTGATAATCACACTAAGCCCAGGCTCAGTGAGGACAATGTCGGAAGCACTTCTAGCAGCATCTGTGGCATCAGCAACTGCAATTCCAATATCAGCTTTCTTCAAAGCAGGGGCATCATTAACACCATCTCCAGTCATTCCACAAATGTGGTTCCGTTCCTGCAACTTCTTCACAATTTCGTATTTGTGTTCTGCTCAGAAAGAAAATGATCAATATTTTGAGATCAGAGAACCAAAGTAATAGTTGAGAGCATAAGGTCATCAAGCTCACCGGGAAAGACTCCAGCAAAACCATCGGCCTTTTCAATTAGTTCATCAACTGGAAGTGCTTCCAATGATGCATCCTTACTTTGACCAAGCAATGAAGAGGAAGGATACATATTGGTTCCCATTCCAAGCCTTCTACCTGTCTCCTTAGCTATAGCAAGTTGATCACCTGTATGAATAAATCATGTCAGGAACAATAAAGAAATTAAATTAAAGACAGTATTAAGAAATGGGGATATAGATGTTCTCCTACCAGTAATCATCTTGACGTTGACTCCAAGATTGAGGGCCCTGCGGATAGTTTCTGCACTGTCATGCCGAGGTGGATCAAATAGAGGTAACAAACCAACAAACTGCCATGGCGTCCCTGGACTCTCCTTGGACTTCTCTGGTACCTCCTGTCAAATAGAAAACTACTTGTGACTAATAGTAAATTCAATATAATACAATTAGATTAATGGATTGGAAAAGCAACCTGTCTTGCAACAGCCAGTGATCTTAATCCTCGTTCAGCATACTTGTCAATAACACTATGCACTTTGTGCCTGACATCTTCTTTGCAATTGCAAAGGCTCACAATCTAATCCCAAGAAGAAGGTAATGCTTAAACAAAACTGAATGAAAAGTGGACTTTTTTTTCTTATGACAGACAATAAGATAAAATATCTAAAACAAAATACCTGCTCTGGAGCACCTTTGCTTACACGGTGCCAGTTGCCATTTGGATCAATGTAGGTCAGAGCAGTTCTTTTATCAACAGGGTTGAAGGGAAGAAAATGTACTTCCCTTATACCTGCTCTAGCCTGTATTTGATATCAACCACTTGTTAAACCTTGCAGAATCAATGAAAGAATATGAATTAGAAAGCGTCACATAAAGTACTACCTCCTTTGGGTCCGCAAGCATCCCAACCATGGCAGCATCAATAGCATCCTGATTCTCAGTTCTCGATGCTCTTGCAGCCAATAAGACCACATACTCTTTATCAACACCCTTTGCAAAGACCTCAATGAGGTTCTTATCGACACTCAACTTGTTGAGTGTTAGTGTCCCAGTTTTATCACTGCAGAGAACATCCATACCGGCCATCTCCTCTATTGCCGTCATCCTCTTTGTGATAGCGCCTTGCTCAGACAGCCTGTGGGATCCAATAGCCATAGTCACTGACAAGACAGTAGGCATAGCGATTGGTATGCCTCCAATCAAGAGGACCAAGAGATTATCAATCCCATTTCTGTATTTTCGATGCTGAATAGGATACATGACGATGATCTCCACAACCATTCCAATAACAATGGAGCATATGCAGAAATTACCAATGGCTGTGAGGACCTTCTGGAAATGACCAACTTGGTTTGTGCTGTCCACCAAGTGAGCAGCCTTCCCAAAGAATGTATGCACACCAGTGGCAATGACAACGGCCTCAATCTCACCCTGCTTGCAAGTTGACCCTGAGAACACTTCATCTCCTGGGTTCTTAGTGACAGGGAGAGATTCTCCAGTCAACGCAGACTGGTCTATTTTCAAAGGATCGCCTTCCAAGAGGCGGGCATCAGCAGGGACAATATCTCCAAGTTTAATGCTGATTATATCACCAGGAACAAGTATGGAAGCTTCCTGCTCACACCAGCGGCCATCTCTGAGCACCTGAAAGCATCAAATCAACAACAATTTAGGTAAGCAACAGAATTTACAGGAAAGAAAGAAAGCTCACAAGGGATCTTATAAGCTTGTACCTTCGTTTTTGGAGCCAGGCCAGCCATAAGAGCTGCAGCAGCATTGCCAGCATTGTTTTCTTCAATGAAACTGATGGTGGAGTTTATCACGAGCAGCACTACAATACCAACAAAGTCTTGCCAGTCTGGGGGCTTTCCACCGCCGTTGGCCAAGGCAATGGCCATGATGGCAGCCATTTCCATCACCCATGAAAGGGGGTTCCACATGAAGCCCAAAAATTTGAGAAATTTGCTCTCCTGCAAATCAAAAGAAACGGTATACCTTTTTCAATCTGAAAGTTTAGTACAATAAAACAAAGTGAAAGTTGAACCTTCTTCTCTTCAAGTTTGTTTGGCCCAAAGATTTGAAGTCGGTTCTCTCCTTCCGCGGAAGAGAGACCTTCCCTGGTACATTTCAGTTGCTCAAAGACTTCCTCAATAGGAATCCGTTCCTGAGATTGACCAAGACAAATTTATTAACAAAAATAATACAAAATGCCAAGGACTAAGCAACTTTTGTATCAAAGTTAACTCAGCATATATTTCCAGGTGTTGGATGACACCTCAGTGATTTAACCAGTCGGCTAGCACCGGACTAGTTCGTTTTTCCAGTATGCAAGTTCTTCTTTCTATTTGAATTTTAAAATATATAACTACTTTTGCAAAAAAAAAAAAAAAACCCCCCGCAATTCTTAATCAGAAAAAATCAGAATGGGATCGATTCCATGGCATCGTCAGCTTTACAAAGTTAAAAAAAATCAAACTTTTTTGATCCCTAAACCTTTTTGATAACTTTGTTATCACGAAACTGTAGAAGAAAAGGCTGCCAGCACACCGCTGGAATAATGGTAGAAGCTACGTATTATCACCACGAACCCTGTGTCCGATGACGAGCGCTACCAATTTATTGATCATGATTACCACATCAAAATATCGGTTACTGCAGAATTTATAGCTCATATTTGAGTCAATTAGGCTAAGACTTGGGCAGATTTTTTATTTTTAATAGAAACAAACGAAACGACGCCGAATTGATGTTTAATAGTAGAGATGAGGACACAATGGAGCTAAGACATTTTATCGAGGATCCAATGGTAGGAAGAACGCTGAGGAAACAAGGGAGCTCACTATAAAGTCCAACGCACTCAAAAGTGCAAGGAGACCCGAAATAGTTGATCTCAACTTTCTCTTCCATCTCAATTTTTAAGATTGAGTTAACCAAAGTAAACAGACAAAGATGAAGTCGTGTAAATATGAAGAAAATCATATTATAATGTTTTCCCATCTACTTTTATTTACTGCATTTATTTGAAGAGAACAAAAGGAAAGAAAGTCATTGCGCTATTTAATACTAGTTATTATTGGAAAACCAAACTTTGCTTTCTTCGTTTCATCTGGTTTCAATATAAATAAAGCAATCGGAATAAAACTCTTTTCTTCCCTTTTCTTCTTTGCAAATAATATATTTAATACTATTTATCATTTCTTTTCTCATGGAAAAGGTAAAAATTTTCACAAGTCTAGAATCAGAATACAGCATATTTCAACCAGCATAAAACAAGGATTTTAGAGCAAAATGAAACGGAAAGAGGGCGAAGAATTTTCAGGAAAAAAAGGGAAAGTAATCTCGAATGCAATTTGAAATTCCAGACAAACAACGGCAATAACCGAGAGCAACCGGACAACAAAGGCAAACGCACTCAGATCGATTCGGTTCACGCCAAGAAAAATCAAAACGTATGAATAAGACAACCTTATAAGACCTAATCGATCACTGAATCTTACAGATAGAACCATAAATCGAGAAGAGTAGACGAAGGAAATGCACACATACCAAATCGACGTTCTCATTCTTGATCTCGTCCAAGCTTATCGCCTTGGCTCCAGCCATCTCGATCCGTGTGCGAGCAGAGAACAGCACCGTCGTCCTCTCTCCCTCTCTCACGCGGACGACCAAAAGCAGACACAGGAGAAGAAGAAGCGTCTCCACCGCCTTTTATAGTCCTCTTCCTCCCTCAACACCGATACTGCTCTCGCATAGAAATATTCTAGGCCGACGCTCGCTTGCGAGCATGGTCAGTCGAGCCTACCTCGCGACGTGTCAAATCACCATTGGAAAAAGACTGGACCCCATTTCCGTTACCGAAAAACCGATACCATTAATGTGGCGGTCTTCCCGACGCAGACAGTATCGGCCACGTACCGTTTAAATTTGTTAAGGCGTTGTGGTTCCCCATAACCCATTCGAACCGCTTATTAATGCGGATAAACCGGGTCGTCGGACCGTTACAACGTAGAGTAACATGATATGTTACAATTCTTTTAAATTTATTTTGGAATTATGGGAAAATAATTAAAAGCTTTCCCTTCGAATAACGACTCTCATGTTAACCACGTTATTTTGGAATTAATTAGTTTAAAATATCGGCACGTCGCATTTAATTATTATTTCCTTTTGTATTTAATGCTATATTAAATCTTTTTTCAGTATAATTAAAGAATAAAAGAGTCCGACTTGACCTTTGAAGTAATCGGAAGAGCAATTTTCCAATTTTTTTAATTAAACAAAAGTCAATTTGAATTTTGTCATTTAAAAATTAATGAAGTGGGGCCGAGATGCAAAGTCCAAATGGGCCCACACGCAATAATTGCATTAATATATCTATATTTTTCTTTATTATAGATATGATTCTCTCTATCAATGATATTATAACTTTTAAATTCTCATAATTTAAATCCATATCAATTTATCTTTTAACTCAAAATTAAATGATAGTCGTGTGTTTCATGAGCATTTGAATTGGCTTTGCCAATCGACTGACTAATGGAGTGGTTGGCCTAAAACACAATCGAAAAGCCACAAAAAAAAAAAATAGACTACTCCATCCCAAAACAATGCATCATTGTTCACTTTAAAAGACATTTTTGTGGCAAAGAGACTCAGAGCAACTACAATTATATCTCCTAATGTCGTCATCATCTAACCCGATCAAACCGCGACCCAATACCGTTTTAGCAAGGATGGGTAGGTAGAGTTATAAGCCTAATGGTGGGCATAAAAAAGTGGAAGAAGCCAAGGCCATGCCTTGCCTACTTCCAAAGTGCTGAGTGAGTCAGACAGCACCTAAAACTTGACCCAACTCAACAGTACTAATGCTTCTAAAAAAGGACGGTGAGGAAGCTCCTGTCATTGTACACAGTTTTATCGTGCTTCATAAGAGGCTATTTCCGTAATTCAAACTCGCGACTTCTAGATTATACGATAACAACTGTAATTGCTTCAGTAACCTTTAGGATCTAAATTTATCGACCATACATGAAGAGAAGAGTGTGTGAAAGTGCTGATCGTTGAGTTGTGTGACTCGTAAAGTGTAGAATTGTCTGACACTCCACTCAACCATGAAAAAGAGTGGTGTGCAGGGTTGCAGTAGTACAAGCTGAATCGAAACTCCATTGTCAACCTTTTATAGAGAATCCTACTCTAATGAGTTATTGGATCTTGTCGATTACAGGTTGTCGATGGATGTGTGCGAGTCATGCTCAATTCTGATCTAAAGCATACCAAACGATTTGAAGGAATTGAAACAAAATGGAGCCAAAATGTTAGGCCAAAGGGAAGAACATGGCACAGATATCAGCCAGTTGCAAGGGAACTGATGCTTGATGATGACAAACCATCAGAGTCAAGTGCCTAAATATAGTGGGAGAAACTTGGAAGCTTGCAACTGTTCCAAGAACAAACAAAAACAAAACAAAATTGTAGTCTATGAAAGTCCTTTAAGCAAATCACATAGCACCTTCAGATGTTCAGAAAAAGTAGCCATGCATTATTGTAGAAGAAGACCAAAGTAAATAATTGAATTGATGATGATGATGAGCAAATGCATGAGAGCCAACTTTAGATATCCAACACCCATTTCCTATCTCGTCTTCAACTTCAATACAGGCACCTTTTAGACCTGTAAAGGCATCACTTACACCACAAGAAGAAAAAGAAAAGAAGAGACCATGATGCTTTAATGTTAGGCTTCTCCCTTATGCTTCCTAGCTCTCTTTCTTGACCACCATTATTCACTATTTCACTAGTAGGGAATATTCTCACTGTGTTTTTCAACTTTGGATTGAGTGATACTCCATTTTTTTGTTCTTCAATTCGTGATGAAAATGATTAGATGAAAGGTATATATGAATGTTAAAATTGGTTTTGTATTATTGCAGTATTATTGGTTCAAGAATGTTGACTGTGATTGCGGGATCACTAGCTTCTCTTTTGTTTCCCTCCAGTCGATATGTGAGTACAAAGAGTAAATGTCTGAAAACTTTTAGTGAGCACTGAATTAAACCGAACTGAAGTGGTACTGAACACATCATAATTAATGATCGATCGAGTTATTATATATTTTGTGGGGAAACAATAAGAAGTTGATCACCTTGTTTCTAGAGCAGTTGGCTTGTTGACAGTGAAAGGCTCAGCCTGCTTCACTTTTGACTTCATGCCGCATTGAGAAGAAAAAGCATCTGGTTCGAAATAAAAAGTGTAAATATTTTCTCTGTGGTGAAGATTTGCAAGAGACTGCCCCAATGAAAAAAGAAATATAAAAAGAGTTATCATGTTTGAGCAGCTTAACCTTCTGGAAGATTGTGAAATTGTCTCTGTAGAAGAAGGTGAAGATCAAAGTGATGCTATTTATAGCATCTCAGCTGATCTTGCAGTTAATTTGTTCCTCCATCAGCTTCCTCTGGGTATGCGATTCTGGGCTCCAGCTTCTGCACTTAGGGTCGTAAATGAGCCAAATTGAATTAAATTTTGTCTTGTTCAAACTTATTTGATAAATCAATCTAGAGGTTGTAACCGTTATTTATTTAAGTTTGGTTTGATTTATTTTTTATAAGCTTGAGTTATATTCATTCATTTAAATGTTATGGAGCTTTGAAGTAGAGCTCGTAAACTTTTACATTTTTAAACTTATTTGATTAATTGATTAGTGTGTTTGATATAATTAACTTATTTATTCATTTTGAAAATTTATTGATCTATTTATAAATTTGCTAAAAAATTTATTGATAAATTTGATTCATAAATTTTATTCGACATTATTTACAACTAATTAATAATTATTTCATAAATATTAATAAATTAAACACGTATAAACCATAAACAAACACTTATTCAATTACACATCAAATTTATTTATGAACATTCCATTCATTTATAACCCGATCTGAACATGCATGTGTTTATTCATATTTGCAAATGTACTTTGTACTATGTTTTAGCTTCCACTTCTAGCTTGGGAGAACAGCTGCTCACCCTTTTCCATTTCAAAATAATAAAACAAAAGGAAGGCAAGCCCTTCAATACATTATTGGAGATGTGCAAGTAATCAAAACACATTCTTAATTTTAAAATTAAAAGACAATAGAGAAGTTTATTCATGTTTAGTTGTTTACAAATGAGTGTGATATATATATTTATTTTATTCTATATCTTCCCTTCTATAATTAACCATTTAACCTTTTGATTTGATTCCCTTAACTTTCAGAGCCTATTTTATAAAATAGAAATTATAATTATAGAGGTGAGTATCTTTTCTCTTACGTTTTGATGTGGCCGGAATCCGTCGTCTCATTTGAGAGTGATGATGGCAATACAATAAATATGACTTTTCGCGGCATACATTTAGGCTATCTGCAGCGTGCAATTAGGCTATCCGTGGTGCACATCGTACGCTGCACAACTGCAAACCGTTAAAAGTCATAAGACATCGACAGTTCACGATACGCGCTACGGTTAACAACATCTGTAGCCCGCGGTGCGTGCAGCAGTTAACAGCAGCAACAACCTACGGTGCGGGCCGCGATTAACAACATCCGGAGCTCGCGGTGTGCGCAGTGTTTAACATCATCCACAACTCACGGCGTGCGCTGTGGTTAACAACATCCACAGCTTGTAGTGCACGTAGTGGTTAACAGCATCCGTAGCCCGCGATGCATGCCGTGGTTAATAATATTCTCACATTTATAATATCACATATAAATAGCCACACACAATTATAACACCACATATAGATACTATAAACAATTATAATATCACATACATATAATTATAAAATCAAAACTCAAATAATTATAATATCATGTACAATTATCAACACCGCACTTAAGCAGAAAACAATCCAAACTAGTGACAATTTTTTTCTTACAAAAAAATATATGACTTAAAAATCAATAGAATTTATATTTTCATATAAGTTATAAATTTAGATAACTAAGTGATTATGCTTTCTATTACATTATAGAGAAAAAATATTTCATCATTTGATTGAATTAGATTCACCTTCTCCGAAAAAAAAACTCTATCAATCTAGACTTTCCAACATGATCCACCAACGAGTGCACCACGGATCTTGAGGGCCGAAGAAATTTTCTTCCGCAATACAATTATCGACGAAACTTTTAAGATTGCCGAAGAGGTTTTCTTCTTCCAACATGGTCGAATCTTGTGACGCCGAAGAGACTTTTTTACTTCTGACATAGTTGGCTCTATGTGATGCCGAAAAGCCTTTCTTCACATGGTTGACTCGGCAAGGAATAACATGCGTAAGAGGATTTGTCAGAAGTTGCCTTGATATATAAGACTCGTTGATACTTAAGTCAAATCAAAAAATAACAGATAGTCGAAATAGCATAGAATCATGTTCTCATCATTAGCCTTAGTATCATAACATCAACCTACCTCCTTGTGACGCCGGTATCATTACCTTATATAGAGAGGCGAGAGCCGTGAAGAATCATACCACCTCTTCTAGAAGACATATGTCTTTCATCTTCATTAAAGGGCACATTCCGTTGCATTTGTCGCCTTTGTAACTGCGCTACATTAAATTGACCTTCAGCTCCAAGCTCCGAGCACAACTCATTTCGGACTCAGGGTACTCGACACTCGGGATTTGAGGTACTCGACTCTTGATAATTAGGCAGGGGTGCTTAGTCGCATATAACCTGTTGGATACAAGTGAATGGAAAAAAAGGTAGAAAGGAAAGAGATTTCATTGTGAATAGGATTTTAGTCCCACATTGGAGTTTAAAAGCATATTGGTTGGTTTAAATTGATTCGCAAGCATGTTAGTTGTGAACAAATGCATAGGTAGAGGCACTCTCTCACACGTTGGGGAGGAGGGGTGCAAATCCAGGACTCGAATTTACACTGAACCAAGTTGACTCATGGGCGAGCACGAGCTGTGCGCGTCGAATGCAGGCCTAGTCGGGGCAAAATTTGTCCGAAGCGAATGAACCATCGTTTTGCAACCTGAATAATTTTTTCCTTGTAACGGATGCATTAATTGATGATTAATGCAGAATCTGTAACCTCCAAACGTTTTGATTTGGATGGGTTAATGAGTAATAAATGACGTTATTTCGGTCATTAATTATTGCATGGGTCTATGCCTTATATAAAGAGGTCATCACCAAGAGTAAAAGGGCAAGCAATAAAGCAAAAAATTCCTTCTACCTTCATCCCCAAATCTTCTGTGTGTTCCCGCTCGGTGGATTATCTATGGTAGCAGCTGGGTGCTGTCTCGATTATCGTGAGTAACCAATGCTTGGTTGTGTACGTAATTCCGCTGTTGTATCCTGAAAAATAGACGTCCATCATAACCTCAGAACATAATCAGAGAAGGAAAATCTATTTTAAGGAAACTGCATTACGCAAACCTCAACAACTTTCTTCCTCTCCAGCTTGAGATTCCAGCTCGGGAGTCTACACTTAGACTCTGCAACGTGACTCTGCAACTCGGGAGTCTCCATCTCGGGAGATCCATCTCAGGAGTCTCCAGCTTGGGAGTCTGCATTAGACTCTACAACTTGACTCTGCAACTGGAGAGTCTCCAGTTCAGGAGATCCAGCTTGAGTGTTTCCAGCTTGGGAATCTCCAGCTCAGGAGTCTGCACTTAGACTCTGCAACTTAACTCTGCAACTCGGGAGCTCTAGCTTGGGGGTTTGTATTTAGTCTCTGGAGCTTGCACTTTGCATACAAGGCAGCTCAGGTCTTTCAGATCACTCAACAAATAAGTTAAAATTATTTGTGTAATTTCAATTTAATTTATTATTTCCGACAGTATCTCCAACATAACCCATTTGACACTCAGCTCATGGTCGCTCGATTGTGCAACCCATTCGACATCGGCACTCGGGCACTCTGTGCTCAGGGTGTTTAGTGCTCAAGATATGTGGTGCACTCGGGATTGGGGTGCTCAACCACTTGACACTTGGGTTGTTCGGGAGTTCAACATTCAGATGTTTAGCACTTGACACTCATATTTAGCAACTTGGGGCTTGGAGTGGACTTGGGTGCTCAGGGTCGGGTGCTCGAGTGATCAGGTGCTCAGGTTCAACAGCTTGGGTGATCGGAAGTAGACTCGGGTGCTTGGGCAATTGGGTGCCCAGGTTCGGCAGCTCGGGTGCTTAGGTTCGGGTGCTAGGGTTCGATAGCTTGGATGCTCAAAAGTGGACTCGGGTGCTCAGTGTCGGGTGCTTGGGTTCGACAACTTGGGTGCTTTGGGTCGGGTGCTAGGGTTTGACAGCTCGGATGCTCGAAAGTGGACTCGCGTGCTTGGGTTCATCATCTCATATGCTCGGGGTCAAATACTCGGGTGCTGGAGAGTGCATTACTCGCATCCCGCTCAATCAGGCTTTGGCAGTCATTCGAACCCCTTAACCCACTTGAGTAACCTTTCGAGTTATCGGCACTCCAGCTTGACAACTCGGGCTTAGAGTGACATAGCATAATGACGTGGGATCAGACCACATAGATGCATATATAGGTACCTGCCGACTATCACTTTTAATTATCATCCTTCCAATAATTATGTAATTGTATGTTTAAATGTTAGTTAATGTCAATTAGTTAGCTTGTCTTAGTCCATTATCCATTGATTTGTTATTTGACTAATGAATCTTATCCACTAGACTAGCTAGTGTTTCTTCTCTTCGATCTAACTTATTTAGCATTTACATTTACACTTGCACATTCCATTTGCATTCACCATTATCATCATGGTCGTCGCTCGCTCTCTCCTCCCTCCCTTGACGATCCTATAACATCAAATGCACTATTGATCGCAAAGTCACCCGTGACGAGACCAAGACGAAGATGTAGACGAAGAAGAATAAAAAGATCGTCACTTTCTTTTACGGAGGTAAACAAGTTTGTTCTTCCTCAAAAGAAACACATATATAAAAAGTAGACGCCAACAAATAAAAACAAACTCTTTTAATCTGAATTTTCTACCGACAATACACCTTTGGCACCCGCTACGAAAAGGATTTTTTTAATAATTAATTAAATAAATAATACACCAAAAAGAAAATTAATGTAAAGTTTGGTGGTGTTTCAATTTTTGAGAAAGTTTCGCTTTCCCCGTCTCTAAATTTGCCGATTTTTCATTTCGCTCCAGAATGTCCATAAAATGTTAACATTCATCCTACTTTAATGGGCAAACCTTTAAAATGTTGTCATTTATCTTACCTTAGTCGACAAATACCTACGAATATTGGGAGTGATAAAATATTTAAAAGAATAAATAAGAAAATTTAAATTTAAATTCTAATAAAGATAAATATTATAAAACTTGGTTTCTTAAAAAAAATGATTAATTTAGTAATAGTCGAATTTGAAACGATCAGTTCGGCTCATCATCAACCACTAAAGTAAATTGAAAAATAGATGAAAGTCCATCGTAATAATCATTATTCTTAGATCGGCTATCAATTAAAAAAAATCAATGATACGTTACAATTGAATCTCAAATTCAAAATTTTTGGAGAGTTTAATGATGACACCCTGTCCTGAACAAATAAATCTTCTAATCATAAAGTCCATCACAATAAAAGATTAATAAGAGGATTCTAAATATATACGTTGGTAAAAGATAATTTATTTATTGTAATACCCGTCTCCTCTCCTCAGTCAATTCATTTCGGAAACAAAACCAAAAAAATAAATTATGAAAACTATACATTTAGACAGGGATTCTAAGTATACATGAATATTCATTTAAATATCAATAATAATAATTGGAAAAAAACATTTGCTATTTATAGCAAACAAACATAGATTATTTAAGAAAGTAAGGACTAATTGTAGTAATAAAACACCTTTGTCTTTTCTTAAATAAATTATTTAATATATTTCTAAATGACTCGTCGATCCAGCGAGTCAATTATAATTGTTGGGATTTTGTTTATTCTCTGCTTTAAAAAAGTAATTATAAGAAAAAAAATACTATTTTTTCAAGGAAAATGTTCTTTATTAAACTACTTTCGTTCGTCAGATTTTTTTTTTAATTTATTTTTTATAAGGAGTTGGTGTAACGCTGTAATCTATGCGTTTATTTGGAAATGAGAATCTTAGAAAAGAAGGAATCTTTTCGTTTGACACCTTAAAGTTTGCTTTTATTATGCCCCAATATTTTTGATAATCCCTAATACTTTTATTGCGAGTCTTTAATTTAAATTTGATGAAAAATATTTATTTATTATTTTTTTAGAATTAGAGATATGAAGAAGAAATGTGAAATTATAAAAAATTGAAAATTCACGGTAATTCTACTGGACGTTTAAGGATTCTGAAATAGGGGCATTTTGAAAATATGGATAACATGGCGAGAGTAAAATAAAAGTTTCCTAGAAATTCCAATGCCGGCATGGTGACTTGCTGCTACAGGTCGTCTACCTGCTCCCCACCGGTAAATGCCCGTCTCACTCTCTCTCTTCTGCTATGGTCTTCCTTCCTCCTTGAAAGCGGCTCTTCTCCAGCTTCGCCCCACGTTCTGGTACCAGATCGGGAGTTTTTCACGGTCTATTAGGGTTTTTACGCCTCTACATGCCGCCTGGTTAGTTGATTCGGTGCCCATTTTTCTGGATTTTGGTTGTGATTTGAAAGTTGCGTGGCTACATGTTCGTTTTCTCGGGAAGTCTTTCTGGATGTGCGCGTGTTTTTTTTTTGTCTGTTTCGAAGAGGTTGCGTCGATTTTGAGCTGCGTCGGGCCTCGCGGTGGGTGGGTCTTTGTGCAAAGGACACAAGGTCGGGGATTGCTGCCTCGGAAACCCTAGTGTAGTCTGCAGTCTGAGCTAGTGAGATGGTTTCTATTTCCCTTGTTTGTGTGGGCTCCGGAGGCTTTTGATCTCGCCGTGCATTTTGGAGATTGCATTCGCTCACGGGCGAGTGGAGAATAGCCTTGAGATTGTGGCTGGAATTGTAGTGCTTTGAGAAAAATTGGAGCTAGGGTGTTTTACTGTGACGCAAATTGGATTTTTTTTGGAGACATGTCAGGAGCTCCAAAGGTCCGTTCCATCAATGTGGCTGATTCTGAGGCGAGACCTGTCCTAGTGCCTGGCGGAAACCAGGCAAGGTCTGTGGCAGCTGCTCAAAAGCCAGCTTCGAAGCCTTTGAATAAAACTGAGAGCCCAGAGGCTGCTGCTGCTGAGAATAAGAAGAAGAAGGCTACAAGTCCTACTGCTAATCTGCCACCTGTTCGTTCTAGTCTAAGTGCTCCCTCAGCTCTTAGGAGGCATGATTGGCTTTTGCAATCAAGTTTATCGATGAATGCTTCTTGCTCCTCAGATGCGTCGACAGATTCATTCTGCAGCCGAGCCTCCACAGGAAGGATTGGTAGGACAAATTTGATGAGCAAGCGGAGACAGAGCATTCCTACTGTAAGTAAGATTGTGACTAAGGCTGAGAAGAATGTTCCAGATGATGCAACCATGTCTATACCGGAACTTGTGCACGGAAAGAGAAAGTGTGCTTGGGTGACAGCCAATACAGGTGAGCTTCTTTGGATCAGAGATTGTCTATGATCTGGGTCTTGGATTTTTGTTATCTCTTCATTGAGCCAAGTTCTCTTTTTCCTTGTCGGTTGTTGAGTGAGTTCTCTTATATGGTAAACATTAATCTTAGTATAGGAGTCATTCCATCAGTTCCTTGACTATTCTTGTGTCTTTCCAGTGTTTGGTTAGTATGAAGAGCTTCTTACCATGTTGATGTTGGTCTTTCAAGTTGTTTGTTGGAAACACTTCAATTGTCATTAAGGATTTGCAAGGATAGCCAGTGGAAGGGTAAGAGAAAAAGTTTTAATTTCTGGGCAAAGAATGTGAAAATTTTCCAACATAATGTGCTTGGAAATCAAGGCACTAGAATGTGCACGGAGACAAGGTAAGAGGGACAGTGCCAAATATAAGTATAGATGTAATGGAGAATGTGGTCAATAATTCTTCAGTGATTTTGTCGTGGTTTCTTTAAATAGGTTGCTGGCCCTCAAATGCCTCACCTTACAATGATTGATTCCTCTAGGAAGAGAGCTGAGACCTTTAAATGTACAATGTTCGTACATGATCTTTGACGACTTGTTAGAACTTAGAGGTAACAAATCTTTTAAATAAATTACTGTACCACAGATGCTTCACCTTTCGGTGATCATTTTTTCTGGGAAGAAAACAGATACCTTTAAGTGTACATTGTCAGTGCACTTCATTTGATGACTTGTTAGGACTTAGAGGTTGCAAAGATGTCACATCTATGATTATGAACAAGATCTTGGGAGATGAAAAAAATTGCAGAGTCTACTTATTTGGCCCGTGTTGCTATGCTGGTGTAGCAGAACCAATAATTGCTTCATCATACTCTTTTTTGAAATTGAGGAAGATCATTTGTCAGACGTGTAGAATATAGACTTCCCCTACATAAGGCAAAAATCTGATGTATAGTAATTTCCTTGCCACATAATTGAGGTTGGAAAGAATTAAATTTAGGATGAGAAATCTTTTATGGAATACATTCGACTTAAATGTGGTTTATGCTCTCAGTAGTACTTTGGTGCCTATTCATTCAAAACCAATTAGTATCTTGTCAGTGAAATTTTTTGTCATTATTTTAAAGCATGAGAGGGTATCTATTACAGTTTGACAAGAAGATTTACCTTTCGTACATTGAGTTGGTAAAGACTTATCTGATTCCTTTTCTTTTATTAAGCTAAATACACACTGGTTGGATTGACATCAAGGCCCTCTTTTATCAATAAATATTAATCATTGTGGTGAAAGCATCATACTTACATTGGTCTTATTAATGAATAGAATAACACTCTTGGCTTTTACTTCAATGGTTTTTTAAGAATGTCTTGCATTCCCCATAAAATATGTTTAAAGAGGGTGTAATCTCAGTGGAGTCCATGAAAATAAGTGAGCTCTTTCATGTCTATAGCATTCCAAGCTCATTTATCCATTAACCTAAAGTCTACCATGGTTTGTTTTCTTACTATTCGCTTCCTTTTACTATAGTATTTATTTCTTACCTGAAGTTGTTTTCTCCATCTCATAATATGCTTATTCTGTGAAGGACTCTCTGCTGCTTTACTCCTTGCGCAATAAAGCTAAAGTCTTTTTTCTTCTTTTGTTCCTATGTTGCTGCAGAATCATGTTATGCTCAATTCCATGATGAAGAATGGGGAAATCCTGTTCATGATGACAAGTAAGCTGCAATAGATTTTACTTTTTCTCAAAATTTTCTATCAAAGCTTTAGAGGGGACAGTGTACAGACTCATAGGATGATATTTCTTGCTGTCTGGTACAATAAACAATCCACAGGAAATTATTTGAGCTTCTTGTACTCTCTGGTGCTCTAGCTGAGTTTACATGGCCGGCTATCCTCGCCAAAAGGCAGATATTTAGGTACTTCATAGAAAGTTAGACAATTAACTATTAACTCAGTGCTCATAGGACTGCTATTTCAGGGATGTTTTCTTGGAATTCGATCCTGTTGCAGTTTCCAAGTTGAATGAGAAGAAGATTGTTGCACCTGGAGGCACTGGTAGCTCCCTTTTGTCGGAGCCAAAGTTGCGAGCTATCATTGAGAATGCACGCCAAATACTCAAGGTTCATCTCACTCTTTTCCATTCCTTATCATTTTATCATCATTCTCACTAATAGTTTTTGCTGCGGGCTTTGCTTAATTTTGTTATAAAACTACATCTTAACATCTGCGTTAGAAAGTTTGATGCTCAATGACAGCTCAAATATGTTGCTTCATAACTCATCTTACTGACCCTCTTTCTGTTATACTCAAACAGATAATAGATGAGTTTGGATCATTTGATAAATACTGCTGGAGCTTTGTGAACTACAAACCTATCATCAGCAGATTCCGCTATCCGCGTCAGGTGCCCGCTAAGACTCCAAAAGCAGATGTCATAAGCAAAGATATGGTTCGGCGAGGCCTTCGCAGCGTGGGTCCAACTGTCGTATACTCCTTCATGCAGGCTGCTGGACTGACAAATGATCACCTCATTCGCTGCTTCCGGTTCGAGGAGTGTATAACAGCTGCTTCCCCTAGTCCAAACGAAGTCCCCGAAGCCACGGTAACAATTAACCTCAAAGCCAAAGAGAACTTACTAGATCAGGGACTGATGGAACAAATTGATTCGGAATTGTCAAGAGCCGCGGAGGAGATGAATATTTCATAGCTCTTTTGTAAGGGAAAATGCCATAATTCTGAACACATGTGATGCTGCTCACTTCTCACGAATACAACAACCTATGTAAATAAAGTTGTCTGAGATTTATGCTTCTTGTTTGCAAGCATTTGCTTGTGCTGGTGGATGAGAGTAGGAAACCTTTCTTTAGCAATGTAGGTGCCTACACATGTTTATAATTATTCCTCAGGGACTGTTCAAGTTGGTGGAATTTAAAATGATTGCAAAAGTTGTCAATTCTCAAGTCTAAAATCATCTCCTTAGCAGGTATACGTCTGATTTCAATCATTGGAAGTAGGAGTGGATGTGATGATTACTTGAATAGTGTCCTCTGGATTTGTTATCAATACAAAAGGGGTTTGTTTAGTGGAGTGCAAGTATAAAACAATTCTGAAGTGCGTACTTGGCGATGAGACTTTTTGGAGCGTATAGCCATTTCCTAATGATTAGTTTTGTCTTAGATTCCTTGTCTTTGTTCTTAGATATTATCCTAGTTCTTTGTTCATATTAATTATCATTGAACGTTCATCTGTATGATTATCTAACGATAAATGACTGGACGATCATGTTACTGATGGTATGAAACTATCGTTAATAATTAATCCTAAAAAAAAAAAAAAAAAAAAAAAAAAAAAAAAAAAAAAAAAAAAAAAAAAAAAAATAAAAAGATAATTAGAACATTAGGATCTAACATTGATTCTAATAAAAAAATATTAATAAAAAAAAAAAAAAAAAAAAAAAAAAAAAAAAAAAAAAAAAAAATTAATTACTTTTTATTTTATTTATTTTTAATATATTTTTTATTATCTCTATCAGTCAAAAAAAAAAAAAAAAAAAAAAAAAAAAAAAAAAAAAAAAAAAAAAAAAAAAAAAAAAAAAAAAAAAAAAAAAAAAAAAAAAAAAAAAAAAAAAAAAAAAAAAAAAAAAAATTAATCTTAAAAATAAATTAAGTGTATGTGGCATAAATTCATATTTTTTGATGATTGTATTAACTTAGAATACTTCATGCCTTAGCCTTGGATTATAACATGGAGATGCTGTGAACTAACCTGTTTTATGTTAAATTGTATTGTTGTTGTAATCAAACTACAGCGACCAATGAATTATTTAATTAACTAACCATTTAATACTTTTAACTATAAGCCTCTAAATTTTCACTATTTCTTTCTCTCATCAAAACTAGATCAAATTTGAGTTCGGGATCGACACCGATCAAAACTAAGACACAAGTTGCATGGCTCAATCGGGCTCGAAAGTCGATCTTGATGTCGCCGTCGGCTCCTCCATCGACTTCTCCGGCCATCGTTCCACTTCTCACGCATAGCTTGTGAGTTGTGATCGAAGTGTGCTCGCCGATGTGGTGAAATGTACAGCACACTTCAGAGAGTCATCCAGTGCCGACTGAGACGGAGCTACTAATTGTTCTGGCGAACTTGGCTCTGTTTCTCCTGCAACAGATTTGAAGAAGATCATAGATTATTTAAAAAATCTGGATGGTCTTTGTATAAAAGCTACATCGATCTCGATCATCCCATAAAAGAGCTATCTTTTCAGTAACTAGAACTCACAATTAACAATGGTTCGGCAACTCGCAATATCAAGATACATGTAAATCATTTACAAGAGAGATATTTTGAAAAATAAGCCACAATGCCCTTCCATGTTCTATAGAAAGGAGAGGAATGAGATAGACTGAAGCACATCAGTTAGCAATGGCCTTTCACTTGGTTCTCTTTGCACACACAGTAAAGTATAGTGATAGAATAAAATAAATTTACTCGTTATCTCTACAGAGGTAAAGAAAACAAAAAGATTGGTGGTAGACAAGGAAAAAATAAATAAAATGCATGTCCTGGCCTTATTCAATTTAATCCGCAGACACGGCCCTCAAATGGCAAAATTTCCAGTTGAATATCATTTTTTATTTCATAAAAAAATCTAAGTATAATAATCATCAATAAGAGGCACCATGCTCTTATCATTCGATTGCATTGCATTATGTGTAGAGATGAGATAGAGAAGGTGCTATGAATCTCTTTTTACACTTCTTTGATGATTGGAAGATCATATTCTCTATTTTATCATATGGATGGTCTAGCAAAATATCCTCACGGGGATTAAATAAATCGCATAGCCTCTTTTATTAGTCGAAGAAAAAAATTTGTATAACTTTTTCACAAACATAATTCCAAGCAATTTGAAACAACGGATGCACACAGTAACTTTCCAATCAAATACTGTCTCTAATACTGTGACAAATCTAAATTTATTGAGAAGATCTCTAAGTATTTGAATCCTTAAGAAAGATTTACTATTTCATTCAGAATACGAGTTGAACAAGTTATCACATTATCTGACAAAAAAAATTATGAGAAATATATTTAGATGATGTATGAATATTGTTCAACAAAAAAAAGTCGAGTAAATTTTTTTTTTTTTTTAAACTTCTGTAACGAGATAAAGAATGTCTAACTCACCAACAACACCACAACCTTCACGCCTTCCGGCAGACAGGCCATATTTCGCATATAACAGAGCAGAAAAAATGGTGTCAGAGAAAAAGAAGGTGCCTTGAAGCAACGAGAGAGGGGCAAGGATCGATTCAACGCCATGAGAAGAATGGATGTCGCTGTATTCTGTAAGAACAGCTCGGCCGCCTCAATCGGGTTCCTTGGGAAGTAACCTTTCGCTGCTTCTCCAAAGCCCTATACTCCACTGCATAAGCATCGAGACGTCGACCATCGCCAAAAAAAAAAAAGAAAAAAAGTGAGGAGCAAACTGCCACAGCTTGTCGCTAGGGTTTCCGGCGAAGCGGCTAGAGAGGAAGAGGCGTGGCAGATTCAGGGGTTCTAGAACAGAATCGCGTAACAAAACGTCCGAAACGTTACGGTGAGAATAACGACATTAATAACGGAAATTTGCGTGGCTCCGTGGGCCCTACGTAATTAAGCAATATAAACCTTTCGAAATACTGAAATTATAAACAAAATTACGTTCGATTTACTCTGTCTTCATGCTTGCACATATACAACTTCTATCTAAACCCTTCAACTTCCTCCTCTTAGGAACGCATTGAATACACAAAATACGTACGTGCATACCTTATTTGTACGCATAGAACAAGGAAGAAGAAGTATACTATGCTCGATGTACAGTTATATGCATAGAGCGGGTGCATACGAACGCACACAGCGTGGCACGACCGGATTGGTCGTCGTACCACACGGTGTGCGTCTCATGCAACCGCTCCATTAGTTGGCTTTCGGCGCACTGGCTCGTGCGTGCGCGTCTCGCATGGCCAAGATAACAATCTCGTTGTTATCTACTTCATGCGGCTAAATTTATGGGTATTTAAAGGAAAACAAGAAAAAGCCACGCGGGTGGGATGGCTCGGCCAGTGTCTTGGTGCGTGCGGAAGGGTCTGGGCGGGAGCGACGTGGTCGAATCCCTGCAACGAGCTGGTGGGGGACGCCTCGCGCCCTCACGAGTAGGGCAGCGGCCGCGTGCGCTGGCGCGGCCTGGGCATATGGGCAGGCGCCACGCAGTGGGTGTGACGACTACGTGGAACCTGCACGAGAAGTCGGGAACGATCGATGATAACGCCGAGTCTTAATAACTGACTGCTTACTTCAGAATGAGTAGGCTATAGGCTGTCTCATGTTGGCTAATTATATTTCATTGTCGGAGATATTAAGAAAAATTACTAAATTGAAATTACACTAACAAATCAGTCTTATCGGTTGAGAAACTTGAGCAGATAATCTAGAATTATCAGGGGGACTAGTTCGGTCGAACTTTTGTTGGTACGAGCAGAGTGAAAGTGGAGTGTCAAGTCCGCTTCCAAATATGATTTTTTAAAAAACATGATTTTTGAATAGAGTGGAATTGGATTGCCGAGTTTTACAATATCAAATTACTAAGGCTGTTTTGGTATATTTATTTTTCATTTTCATTTTTCATAAAAAAATATGATTTTTCAAACAATATGTTTAGTTTGTATTTTTCAGAAAAATATAATATTTTTTGAAAAATTAGAGAATAAAATAAAATTATTTTTCAGAAAATAAAAAAAAAATTTAAAAAATAAAAATAAAAAATAAAACAAACCAAACACTCTCTAAAAATCTTTAGGGTATGTTTGGTTTAGCCATTTTCCATTTTCATTTTCTTATTTTCTAGAAAATGCTGTTTGGTTTGTCATTTTCTAATTTCATTTTCTGGAAAAGGAGAGATCATTTTTTGAGAAATTTTTTGTCATTTTCTAGAGAAGGGAGAATGCAGTAGTAGAAAAATGAAAAACGCGGTGGAAACTGGAAAATGCGGTCCTCGCTCGCCGCTTGAAGTCTCGGCCCTCGACCCCTCGCCGCTCGAACCCTCGAACCCTCATCGAAATAAAGGGAAGGAAAAATCGCCGCCGCTTCATCTCCTCCCTCAGACCTATCGAACCCTTTATCCTGCGCTATCTCGCCGCAAGATCATCGCCGCCGCTTCATCTCATCTCTCGAACCCTCGATCCCTCCTCGAAGCCTCGAACCTCCTCGAACACTCGAACACGATTCCTTTCTCCTGCCCTATCTCACCGCAAGACCACATCGCTCGCCCCTTCTTCGCGTTTTGCCCCTACTTTAGCACAAAACAGAGAAGGTAATCAGTAGGTAATTCAGAAATTGACGTACATTATCTTTTGATCCATGAAGAGATTTTGATCCTTAGATTTACGGATATCAGTAACAAATACGCTATTAATTCTTATGCCAGATGATATTATTCATATTTGGGGTTTGCTGTTTCAATCTCGTGTAGTAAGCAACGTCAATTAATCTTCTTGTTTTTTTTGATATATTTATATTTATATATTTCAAGAATCGCGTTTGTGTCCATACCACCTACTGTTTATTTCACGCATTCTCAGTAATTTTGATAATTTTTTTCCAAGAATCCTTGTTGTGTTCATCCCCGTGCAGCTAATTTCACGTATTGAGTTGTTATATTTGTTTCTTTTTCTAATTTTTTTTTGTTAGAAATTCTCAGTTGTTATCCCTTTGATCGACTAGAAAAAATTGTGTTGCAACGGTATGCTTTAATTTGCTAGCTTGTGGGCTACAATCTAGGATATTCTTGAAAACTGCGATGTTTTTTCCTTTAGTTTTTTTTTCAATTGCAAGACTATAAGACTATCTATTTGATTTGGTTTTCAGGTTTGATTTCACATAACTTAAATGTTTTACCAATGTACATATTCTTTTTGATTGAAGATCAATGGAAAGGATATTTTCTCTTAGTTCTGATTATTTTATGTTCTTTATAGTTCTAGTAGACTTGGTTATTCCTACCTTTAGCAACTCTCATTCATCTTTAGATCGTGATTGTGTCAACTATTTGTTCTGATCTTATTCCTCCACTAAGCATTATGCAAAGCTATGTCAATAGTAATATACAAATCAATTAAATCAATTCAACATTCCAATTCTAATATGGAAAAAAAATGAGAGAAATGATAGTAGAAATTTTACTTGGTGAAAATGCTTTTATCTTATGAAAAAATTTCTTCATATGAAGTTTCAGGCGTTGCTATAGCGTGTTTATGAAAAAAAAGAATTTTGGAGTTGTATTTAGTAAATCTGCATAATTATTTTGTTGTTTTTACCAGGTTCAGCGAATGATCTCAAGTTAGAGTTTACTTGGGATTTGGATAAAATACGACTTTTTTTTATATTTCTTTAATTTGTTTCTCATAGCTTTTCTCAAGGTTTTCCGAATAATGCATGTTATAGGATATGTGAAGGAATTCATTTTTTCTAAAGTTATCCTTATCATAAAATCGGATGAACCATCTCCTACAAAGTAATAAGGTTCAGTAGAAAACTCTAATGTAGGACTAAATGGCTGCATAATCTAGTATTATATTGTTGAATATGGCAGGTTTTGCATTTTCTTTAGTTGCACTTTCAATATAATAGAATATGGTAAGATAAAATGCAAATGACTAGAGTTTTCTGGACTATGTAGGTTTTATAAAATATCAAATTAACAGTATAATGCTTCAATATTTGGTTGCCAACAACATTGATTTTATGTATTTATAGTTTTAAGTTTCTTCAAAGCTTGCAGTTGCAGTAGGCATAGGCTACATTTCAAAGCTTTTCAATACATTTTTTTTTCTGCCGGTTAGAACCATGTTTCCATATGATTTCGAGACTTGATTTCCAATACATTTCGAGACCTGAACTTACGCATCAGTTATCAATGATATCTAGACCTTTCTGTGGCCATGTTTTGACTCCATTCCAAGTATGCTTTAGATAGCCTTTTTTTTTGCATGCTTATTATTACCAACAAATTGCAACTCATCAGTATCTTTGCAACTTTTAACTCGCCCCTTCTTCGCAGGTGCTTCACTCAGAAGGCTGCTCGCCAATTGCTCAACAGTGTTTCAATCCCTCCTCGCCAGTGTCGTTCACTCAAACGGTATCCATCACCTAGGGATGACAATTTTCCCCGCGGATTTGGATATCCGCGGGGAAAATCCGAAACGGGGCGGGTTTGGGGAGGTATTATCGGGTTTGGATTTGGGTTCGGGGATTTTTAAAAATTCCCGAAATAAATTGGGGCGGGGTATGGGGATGCTATCTCCATCCCCGAACCCGCCCCGATATCTTTATTTAATAATAAAATATTAATAATTATTAAAATAATTTAATAATGTTAATATTAAAGATGTGTGAAAACCCTAATGAGTATCGCTCACTAGTCACTCGCCGCCTCCCACAAGTTGAAAATCCCATTGTTTTTACAACCATACTTGGGAAATCCCATTTTTTTTTATCTTGGAAAAAAATGGATATTTCAAGCGGGGATGGGGACGGGGATGGAGATTTACTCCCCGCGGGTTCGGGGACGGGGATTCCCCGATTAAGTAGAGGCGGGGATGGAGACGGGTTCGGGATGGAAATTTACTTCGGGGACGAGTATGGGGACGGTAAACTCGTCCCCGACCCGCCCCATTGTCATCCCTACCATCACCCTACCTCCTCTTTCACAGTTTTTTTTTGCAATTTACATTGACAATATTTTTGTATTTTTGTATGGTTTGTTTACTCTTGAATTACATTAAAATTCCCTAAATATTCAGGTAATTTTTTAGAGAATACAGTATGGGAGGGCATAGTCCAAGTGTCGAAATGGAGAAATATGAGTGGTCAAAGGCTAATGTTGCCATGTTTGTTGAGATCATTTATGAAAAAGTGAAGCAAAACAAGTTACAAACATCTACCTTCACTAATACGGTTTGGGACGAGATCAACAAAGAATTATACCTAATTACAAAGAAGAATTATGGTGTAGAGAGGCTCAAAGGTAAATGGAATCGTCTACGCACTAAACATCGACTTTTTGCTGCATTGCTTGCACATACTGGTGTTACAATGGATCCAGACACCGGTAAAGTGAATGCTCCAGAGGAAGTATGGGCAGAATTTTATGTGGTAAATATTTTTATCCATTCAAATATATATTTTTATTATATGTTTGTATTTAATCAAATGCTAACTTTTGTAATCAATTGTACAGAAAAATAAAAAAGAGTACAAGTCAATACGAAAGGAAGGTTGTGATCATTTCTACATTCTTAGTGAAGTTTTCAGTGGGACAACTTCAACAGGTGATATGCATAGGGCATCTACTCAATTGCCTCCCACATCTGATGAAGAGAGAGAGCTCGAAGATGCATTCATTAATAGAGGTGTTAACTCATATGTCGAAGTTGTTGATGACGAGAATGAGGATGTTGGAGGAGAACTTAATAATCGGAGGCGTCGTACTACCGAATCATCCTATAGTCATTGACGTAAAGATCCTAAACTTTCAAAAACTGATAAATATGAGGCTTGTATGGACAAGTGGAGTACTACCTTGCAACAACTGAGTGAAGAATCTATTGCTAGGCAAAAATACCTGGATTTGAGGGCTGCTAAGTTAGAACGTGAACAAGATATTTCCGGCTCTTCTGAAACTTGCGTGTTCAATGATCCTTACTCTATAGACAAGTGCATGCAAATTTTAAATGAGATGGATAATTTATCTACCCAAGTGTACACAAAAGCTACAGAAGCTTTCCTTAAGCCTGGTCTACGAGAAATTTTCCTGAAAATTCCATCAAATAGAAGGGCTGAATGGTTGGTTTGCCTCAATCTTGATCGTGTGTAGGGTTATATGTTGACAAGTTCATGGGGATTTCTTCTATTACCTAGATGAAGACTATTTCATTATTGGTGTTTGTTTGATTTTGTGACTTGAATATTTAAGCCATGTTTGGTATTTTGAAATTTAATGTTAAAGACTATGTTTTGAAATTTAATGTTGAAGACTATGTTTAAGACATGTTTGATATTTTGAAATCTGTGTTGAGATAAATCTATAATTAATTTTATTTTTTAAAAAAAATATTTTATTTATAATTTTCAATATTAACGTACCAAACATATTTTTTTAATTTTCTTTTTTAGAAAATAGAGTAACAGTATATCATACCAAACATATTTTCCAGTTTTCATTTCTAGAAAATAGAGTTACAGTATATCATACCAAATACATTTTCCGTTGTCTGAAAACTAGATCAGAAAATAAAAAACAGAAAATGGAAAATAAAAAATAGAAAATATTTTCCAAACTAACGCCCCCTTATCTTCTCATATTCTCTTCCTCTGGAATTGTGTTGGAAGTGATCATGTTCAAGTTATATTTCTTTAAGCTGACTTCTTCTCTGCCTCACAAGCCGACCAAGTACTAGCCGCTTTCTTTGTTTTTTCTTATCCCGAACCACCAACTTCATACTTTTCAAGATTAGGAGGAACACAGAATGAACACAAGAAGGCTGTTAAGTGTGTTTTGATGCATGATGAAATGCATTGTAATAGCTACATTATCTGAACTTATACGTTCTCATAACATGATTGGCTTCGTCGTCCTTGCAGTCGTTCCTGAAGCTGACGAAGCCAGACATCCGCGGTTCGATCTCCAACTATAGTACATTTTGCAGGAACGAACCCTGGGACGCTAGGCTTCTAGATTGCCACCGTGAGCGCTTCCCGATTTACCCTAGTGACCGGTTGAAAATTTCCGTGGGACTGAATCGATCACCCCAAATTTAATTTATCTGCTGTCTGATTCATCATTTTCTTTTTTTTTTTTAAGCTGACGAAGCCACCTGTTAACACCCACATTGCTGAAGATGTGCAGCAGGTGGAAGAGTGCCAACCTCTTGCTCCATCTACACCTGGAAGGAAAGATTTCCTTCAACGTCCACCTCTCAACGATCCACCGCCTGATTTTTTCAGACTAACTTGCTCGGGCCTTGCGGAGATAGAACTTCATTGATTGACCAAATGAAGCAATAGAGATGACCGTGCAAAGGTAGTTTGTTCTTGAGTTTATTAGCAGTATTAACTCCATGAATTTATCACGTTTAGGATTTGCAAAAGTGATTTCTTTTTTCTTTTTTCCACTGCATCTGTGTATTGATTTTAGGCAGAAGTCCGATTCTTACTGTACTTTTTGTTAGTACTTGATGGAAATATCTCTGTTATAGTTCATTTTTATTTATTTCTATTTAAAAAAAAATCTTATTATTAGTGGGAGAAGGAACATAGCATGCTCTTCGGCTCATAATTGTCCACAAGTCGGTTCCGGACGCCAAACAAGGTCTCGAAGAAGAGCGGCAGGGGCGAGCGAGGTCGAGTGTGAGCATGGCTGCTGCTTCCTCCCCAGTACTCTCCCCTTCCTCCCGATTTGGCCCCTCCAGCTTTCGAGGCTTTCACGCTCATACGCTCGCTCTCCGGCTACCTCCCCGCCCCTCGTTCCTCTGCTCTGGCTCTTCCCGATGGCCCCGGGTGTCTGCCTCGGCCTCGGTCTTCGTTGAGCCTGTGAGCTTCTTCTCGATACCTAAATTGAAACTTTCCCCGTGATCAATACGCTTCTTATTCATCCTCAAAACGTGTTTTTTCCTCCTTTTTTTTTTCTTTTCTTTTGGCAATATTTCCAACTGAGATCGCGGGGCATGATTCAAAAAAGACTTTATGGTAGAAAATTAACCTTTAATTCGTCATTTTATATGTCTGGTCTTTGTGAAGTAAATAAATAGAAGAGCTAGGAATGGCGATTGTGTTCTGTGTTCTGTGGTCTGAAAAAGAAGATTTGAAGAAGCATTTGCTCTTTCTATTATATATAATGAGTATTTGAAGTTAGGAAAAATGATTTTAGGATTGGCTGTTAAATGGCCGAAGGCACTGGAAGTTCGAACCCAGGAATTTGTTTTTCTCTCCAATTTAGAATAGATTGAAATACTCACATGGAACTAGGGACGGCCATTTTGATGTTTCGTGGTCCATTTGGCAAATTACTTCTCAAACTAACCTATAGCTATTCCTGTTTCTGCTAAATAGCCATCCATATTACACCGCACTTTTTCTTATTTGTGTAGGTTTCTAATGAATGCGGCAAATACATTAGGTATCCTATCTGTTAAAATAAACAAAACCTTTTTTTCCCTGCAAAAGTGATACTATTTTTTTTTTATGGTGGCATCTCATGATAATTTTTATGCTTTTTTGCACTTTCACACAATATTGGATGTACTTCCTGAAAGAGAATCCTTCCAGGAAACCAAAGCTCGGCGAGATGACTTGAGGGACATTCCGTTGCTTTCCTGCCCAATTTGCTACGAGCCTTTGATAAGAAAAGGACCTTCAGGTTTTAACGTGTATGAAGGCTTTGATGTCTTTTGAGTTGGCCACATCAGTGGTTACTTGGTATATTAAACTTTTGTTCTTGTACTGCAGTCCTTCGATATACAGGTCTGGTTTCAAGTGCCCAATATGTAACAAATCATTCAGTAGCAAAGATGTCTACTTGGATCTAACTGTCACTTCTGGGACTACTGAGTACAGTGAGTTCAAGCCTGCTAGGACTGAGTTATTTAGGTAACACAATTTCTAAATCTCCGATGATATATATATGTGTGTGCAAATATAATTTGATAGCATTTTATCCATAAAATTATTTAGTTTTTATGCACTAGAACATGACAATTACCAAGGAAATTAGAATACTGAAGGATATCGTAAGTTACTTTTTCGATGGTGAAAATTAAGAACTCAAGTTGTTTCTCTAAGAATTATCAAATTCAAGTTCTTTTTCTTCTTCATTTTCATTGAGAATTATCAAGATATTGATAGTGCACAAAAGAAAAATATTGGATGCTTGATATAGCTTTATAGGTATACCTTAAGATTTTCATTTGTTGAGTGTGGTACATGCCAACAGCCTAACTACATTTACTTAAGAGATTTTCCCAGTGGGATGAGAAAAAGAGATTCCAATTGTGGGCTTCCTTCCTTAAGGTTCCCCTGAATTGTTCAAGATTTAAGAACTAACATGTCAATGTACTTTTGAGGTCAAGTTAATAGTTTAATTTTTGTGTACACTTGAGTTTGGAAGTTCTGAATGAAATAAACATTTGCCACAACCTGTTAGATCTGAATATTTCTCTAATGGGTGGTTGTAAAGCATCTTTCAATTTGATCATGCTATATCTACCTTCTTGTTTTGTATCCTTAGGAGCCCTCTTGTTTCATTTCTCTATGAAAGAGGATGGCGTCAGAACTTCAATCAAAGTGGGTTTCCAGGTCCTGATGAAGAGGTAAATTATTCACCTTGTACTATGAAAGAACATTCATCTTATTGGTCCCCTTCTCTTTGATCATGTTTCAAAACTATATTTAAAAAGTAAAATTTTCTCACTTCAAAGAACTATGTTTTTCACGATAACCTAAGGGGGCGCTTGGTATAAATTTGGCAATGGGAATGGTAATGGGTTTGATTGAGGGCTGTATGGGTTTGGTGATAACCTAGTGGGGGGTGGGTTATGAAATCAAGGGTATCATATCCTTATTTTGATTCCGATTCCCGTATACCAAGCATCATCAATGGGAATGAAATAGATTTCATTCCCATTCCCACCTTCTAAACCCGCTTACCAAGCACCCCCTAAAACTCTGATGAACCACATATCATCATGGTTGATGTTTTTGAATTTTACGTTACCAAATTATTGTTGTCTGATTGGCTTGGCAGTTCAACATGGCTCAAGAATACTTCAAGCCTGTCAAAGGTGGTCTTCTCATTGATGTTAGTTGTGGCAGTGGTTTGTTTTCAAGGAAGTTTGCAAAATCTGGTTCTTATTCAGCTGTAGTTGCACTGGATTTTTCAGAGAATATGCTTCGGCAATGCTATGAATTCATTAAAGAAGATGATACACTTTTGACAACGTAAGCATTTCTTCAACATGTGTAGCATAGTGTTTTCATCCAAAACTATATTAACACACGGCACAAATTTTGAGGCAACATCTTTTACTTCTGGTCTATTAACAAGTGCCAACTTTCTAATTGAATCAATATTGTATGGGGTCATCTGTTCTCTACTTGATAACTGTTTACTACCTATACATTCGCTCCATGCCCCTAACTTTCAAATTTGACATCCATTCGCATATATTTAGGCCTGAAGAGTGAACAAGTAATAAATGAAATATTTGCCTCATGTCATGCTCCCAAATAACATTTGTTGCTCCTTCATCATCCAAGTGCTGTTAAGTTAAAAGACTCTTCTAGCAATCAAATTTCTGCTGTTCTTTTTGGTTGAATTACATTATTTATACCAAAATCGTTTACAATTTTTTTTGGCTGTGTACAAGATGTTCTTGATGAAATAAATTAAACTTGGAATTAGGAATCGTCAGTTGGTCCTGCAACTCCAACGTTTTAGGATGGTGTTACCATTGTCTAGGGTTACTATATGCTATTTAATAGTTTATAGCTGTTTCTTTTTCCACGGATTAGTAATTAAATGAGTTAATACTGACTTGAAAGACAGTTTATTAGTTGTTTCTAAAAAACATGTTTTCCCTGCTTTGCTTTGAAATTAGCACAAAAGTATTGTGGGATACACATGCTTGCCTCTGATGCATCAAATGTTGTTAAACACATTTTCAGGAACCTTGCTCTTGTAAGAGCAGATGTGTCGAGGCTTCCTTTTGCATCTGGTTCTGTTGATGCCGTTCATGCTGGTGCTGCATTGCATTGCTGGCCTTCTCCTTCCAATGCGGTAATCATCGATTTGTCTGTATGTCTAGTAGTCTATCATATGTCAATTCAGATCTACCCAATTTTGATGCAATAAAATTAGGGAAGTCATGCAGATTATGTTGAATGTCCCCAAACATATGGCATTCTGAATTTGAATGAGCTTTGTTCGTACAATTTCCAAAATGTTTTAAATATCCTTGGCAATCATCATAATTGATGTAGATTTTGCAATTCAATGGATACTTCTTGTTTTAGCTCTGTTTCTCAAACAACTTTGAGATATAATCTTGTCACCAGGTTGCTGAAATAAGCCGGGTACTAAGAAGTGGCGGTGTTTTTGTCGGAACGACCTTTTTATCATCTCCAATGAATACACCGTTGCCTTTCACAGCATTGCGGCCGCTAAGACAGGTACACTCAAACCATCTCTTATTCCTGTTGCTTTGCCTAGAAAGCTAGCTAATTGTTCAATAATCTTCTAGTTTTTTATGCAAGTGAGCAACAGCTATACCTATTTCACTGAGAAAGAAATTGAAGAGTTGTGCAAATCTTGCGGCCTCGTTAATTACTCAAGTACAGTAAGGCGAGCTTTTATCATGTTTTCCGCACAGAAACCGTAATGCAATGGTAATTGCCTGGTTCAGCCAAACAGCAACAGCACAAACTTTATGTCGCATTTAGTATTAGAATCATATGACGCAGCCATATAATCTATACAAAGCAACTTACATGTTATAACACCAGTAGATATATTATTCATCCATTTCGTACTTTGTAACTAATGTAAGAACAATGTTTGTATAATTCATATGTATTATTTTGGCTTTTTTGGACATGTGCCAATTGGAAATGATTTGTAAGATTGCCACACTTTTTTAATACCATGTTTTCTATGCAATGCTCGACTTAAAAAATTACGTATCATGCTCTCATCTAACCTATAGTTTAGATTGTTTGGAATGGCGTGGTGATTTCAGATTGAGACAGGTGGATTGTGATGAGGTCCACCATTTTATATGTATTTATTTACAGGTTTAATTTAGAATTTGATCAGTAACGTCTATTCTCTATCCACCAAGTGGATAGATCTCAATCTTTGATCTTCAATTTTATTTAATTTTTGGATGGAGATGTTGTGAAAGAGTCAATCAACAGGTAACTCCCTGCCATGATCTTTTTCTCCATCTTCCTGCCCTCTTTAACTTCATTAACTTATTTCTCCTTCTCAGGCCTCTGCATTGAAGACATGGCGGCGTTGCGCAGAGCGCTAAACATTTTGGTGATCGCCATCATTATTTCCGTCTGCTCTGCTCTTCCTGCACTTCGTGAAACGCCGACTTCAGGTACAAAAATTTCTCTTTTTGATTCTTGAGATTCAGATTGAAAGTTTCCTCAAACAAGATGACTTCTTTCCCCAGTTTCTGCAATCAGGAAGATGTTTTGGTAGAAAAAAGGCTACTTTTTCTTAGTTTTGTTCATCTTGTTTCGATGAATTATCTTGGAAGTTTTTTTGCTTTACGGGATCTTTATTTGTTATATGTAACTACAATTATATCGCACGGCCATTTTCTTAAAGAAAAACAGGAAAGACAAGATTTGAGATGCTTCATTGATTGAAATAAATAGAAGGCCTTTTTTTTCGTTGACATTTAATATTTTTCTTACAGTAACCGCAGCAAATCTCTTGATCATCACACTAAAGAGATCGACTTTAGAACAGAACAAGTCCTTCGTTTTGGCCGCAGAGAGGACTCACAGAAGAGATCCCCTGAATGGATTCAAATTCTACACCGATGGCTGGAACATCAGCAATTACCACTACTTGGCCGTGAGTCTTGCTTGAACATCAACGATTTCTTTCTTCCAACATCTTCTCAATCTCTTACAAACTTTCGATTGCAGTCGGTTGGATTCTCTGCTGTTCCCCTGTTTTCCATCGGCTTCATTTGGTTCCTTGTCTTCGGCCTGGCCTTGGCCTTCATCTGCTGCCGCTACTGCTGCTTCCCAAAACAGAACCACTCTTTTTACTCCCGCACAACTCATTCAGTCTCCTTCATTCTCCTCATCCTCTTCACAATTCTCACGGTGTAAGCTCGATCCCTTTTCGTCGGTTCGACAATTTAACTTATCAAAATTTGATCTTGACTTGGTTTACATCCAGAATTGGGTGCGCCATTTTGTTCGATGGCCAGAGAAACTTCCACAGAAGCACATCCAGAACTCTGGATTTCATCGAGGGGCAATCCAACACCACCGTCTCCAACCTCAGAAACTTCTCCAGTGACTTGATGAAAGCCGAGAATGTTGGGGTTGGCCAAGCCTCTCTCTCATCAGATCAGAAAGCCAGAATCGATTCGGTCGTTCGGAGAGTTCATCGAGCAGCAGATCAAGTTTCTTCCAAGACATCCGAAAATACAAAGAAGATCAGAAACTATCTAGACAAAGTGTACTTGCTGCTGTTCAGAAGTATTTTCAATCTCATTGCGGTCATTTAATCTTCGTGTTGAATTTTGCAGGCATGTTATACTGATCGTAACTGTGGCTGCTCTGCTTCTCTTGGCTGTTCTTGGATTAAGTGAGACTCCATTAACTTCAAGAACAAGTTCTACAGCCTCAATAATAATGGTAAAAATAAAAATATGATCTTTATCTTGTTTTGTTTTTGTTGCAGCATTTTCAATATTGGGAATGAGATCTCTTGTGTATACGTAAGTATTGTTATGATTAATCGAACAATTTTTTCCAGAACAATATCTTGATTGCTGACTTTCTTTGAGTATTTGCAGATTAGTGATAGTTGGATGGCTGCTTGTGGCAGCGACATTTTTTTTGAGCGGCCTCTTTCTCCTCTTCCACAAGTCAGTCCGATCATACTTTGAATTTTCTCCTCAAAGGTTCTTAAATTTGTCAAATTTAATTTATGATTACAGTGCAATCTCTGATACTTGCTTGGCCATGGACGAGTGGGCGGTGCATCCGCAGGAGCATTCCGCCATGGACGACATCCTCCCCTGCGTCGACGAGGCCACCGCCGGAGCCTCCCTCGACCAGAGCAAGCAAGTCACCTTCGAGCTTGTCGACGTTATCAACCGCGTCATAGTCAACGTCTCCAACGTCAACTACCCTCCCAACTTCCAGCCCCTCTACTACAACCAGTCCGGCCCGTTGGTTCCCCTCCTCTGCAACCCCTTCAACTCCGACCTCACCAACCGGACCTGCCTCGCCGGAGAACTCGGCTTCCACGACGCGGCGCGAGTCTGGTCCAGCTACGTGTGCCAAGTCAGGACTTCCAACGGGTCCGACACGTGCTGGACCGTCGGCCGGCTGACGCCGGCGATGTATCTCCAGATGACGTCAGCGACAGAGGTGGGCTCTGGGCTTTACATGTACGGGGCGTTCCTTGTTGGTCTGGTGGACTGTAGCTTCGTGCGGGCGGCGTTTAGGTCGATAAACGTCGGGAATTGCCCGGGTTTGGGCCGGTACAGCAAGCGGGTCTACGAAGGGTTGGCGGTGGCGTCTGCCGCCGTCATGGCGGCGCTGGTGGTCTGGGTGGTCCTGGCGCGGTCGAGGTGGCGGCGCACGTTTGAGAAGAAGGTTGCTGCTCGATCGCAGCGAGAACAATTGGAAATACAGAGGAAGAATTTGTTACAAAGTCAAGAAGAAGACACATAGTTCGTACACGTGATTATGTTAATAATGGTTTAATTTCATGATTTGTGATTATTTTCTTGATCTCGGACCCTGGAAAACTGGAAATTGTCGTTCTTTTGAAAATTATCTAACCAATGTCCATATCTAAACGAAACATACTTAATTATCTCACAAAAAATTTTATGAGATCGGATTAATTGTTTGTTAATCATTGCGAAGGAGTGGGAGCGAGGTTGGAGACGGGGACGGCATTGAGAGAATTTCCGCCATCATTCCCAGGTGCTCCGAGATCAGCGCTACGTTGCCAAGTGTCCTCCGACACTCTACTCTTACGACTTAATAATACAAACAGCGCTGTCTGGTTCTCGTAATACTCTGTTGTTGCCGGAGTTCTGATTAGGCTTCTCCTTCCCCTGGAGCCGCCTCCCTCCTTCCTCCATCAGCAGCTGCTCATGGAGCACCAAATTTCAATTTACCCCCTGATGGTTCTCATTTTGCAAGGATTCAGAATTTCAAAATCGACAGAATATTTAAATTTTTTAAGAGCATATCTCGATAGAATTCGATATAAATTAAAAGTTTCATATCAATCTATTTATCTGAATTTGGTTGAATTTGATTGACCAGAACCAGAAAACTGATAAGTGGAATTAATTTCAGCGAGTTGCATGCAAATTAAGTGAAGTGAACTTTGCATGCGAAGGAAGTGAGCTTTATGTACCTCGGAAGCAAGAACTTGGACGCCGGCGAATTTGATGTCCCAGCTAAACTCGGAGACGGCCCAGGCGTCGCCGCCCAACTCGTACGCCTTCTGCACCACGTAGTCCAAGTACTCCGCCCTCCCCGTCGCCCGGTGCAACCACAGCGCCGCCCACAGCAGCTCGTCCCCGTACCCGCTCGTCGACGGGTAGTAGCCCGCCGCCTCCGCCACGCTCTCATGGAATCTCCCCCGGTACTTGTCCCCGAACTCAAAAAGCTGCAATTTTTCATTTTTTGATCGATCGAAAGCGGTGTGGATTGATTGATTGGTTAATTAGTTACCTGTTGAGCGTGGTGGAGCAGGAGGTGGGAGTAATGCGGATTGCTCTGCCTGAAGACGATCGCGGCGGCGGGCATGTCTGCCGCCGTCTCCGCCGCCACCTCCGATCCGGGGAACTCCGCGTCGATCTTGAAGGCCTGCCGGGACGTGGTCATGTCTTCGGGCCTCTGCCAGCAGTAGTGATCCGTGTCTCCATCTCCGACCTGATCGTCCGATTCGAGAATTTACTCCGAATGCGAATTAAGGCAGATCGACTAGAGAGAATACCTGAACCCAGACAACGTCGGGGTGAGTGTGAGCCTTGATGAAGTAATCCGTGCCCCACTTGATCGCTTCCGTGGGGTGCTCCAACTCGCCGGCCGCCGCCATCGCGCGGCCGTACTCGACGACGCTCCGCGACAGCATGGTGATGGTGAAGGCCATCGGCAGGCCGAACTTGACGTTGTCGCCGGCGTCGTAGTACCCTCCGACCAAATCGACCTTCATCGCGCAAACGGAAATCAGCAATCACGCAGCATGGGTTGAACACTCCATGACCGGAAGTCGGAGGAGGAAAGGCACTCGCTCCTCGCTCGATGCCGTCGAGGAGGCCGGAGTGGCCGCGCCAGGTGACGCGCTGGCTGTAAGGGAGGTGACCGGAGCGCTGCGCCTCGAAGTAGAGGAGGCTCTTCGACAGGGCCTCGCCGTAGTCGAACCCCGAAGCACCGGAAGCGGCCGGAACTGCCGAATTAAGCATAATAAGGGCAAATGGCACGAGAATTACTGCAAAATTCTCGCCTTTTGCTGCATTTCCTTCCGTCGAACTCGTAACCATCGCGGAAACCTAAGCAGGAGAGGAAGATAGTACCAAAAAAAACAGAGGAGGAAGGAGGAAGAAAACAGAGGATCGATGCGACTATTGATTATATACTCGCAATCATCAAACAGAAGGATGCACCAGGAAGAAGAAGATTGGAGGCACACTCCTTTCCAAAATCTCTGGAATTCCATATTTCCATTATTCGACATGTTAATTCCCCCTCTTTCGCTCTCACTCACGTTGGTGCGCCGCACGCAGAAACGGCGGCCGCCGCGTTGAGTTCCTGCCAAATTTAGCCCAAGTCAAATGATGACGTAATTATCTGCCACGTTTCTTCATCTGATTACCTTAAAAAAAGGAATGACCATGCTGATGACGTTGAATACCGACAAAATATAGTTCCGTTGCCGGGACTCGAACCCGGGTCGCTCGGGTGAGAGCCGAGTATCCTAACCGACTAGACTACAACGGATTGTTGAATAGAGGTGTTGTTGTTAATTAATGTATTTTATTTAGTTTTTTATCTGTTCTTTATTCTCCCTCCCCATTGTTTAGGAGTATTTCATGCACACTCAGTAGTATTCATGTATGCTGTTTTGGATATTTGAACTCCGTTTTAGATTTGATGTTCAAGACAGTGATCAGATTCTTGTATCTCTTGTTGACTCAGGGCTTCACTTTTTGAAGATTCAATATTTGTAGGAATTTGCCCAGAAGCTTTTCCATTTTCCCCCATGGCGTTTTTTTGTTCCTACCTTAGTTTCAATCTCCAAAGATGCAGAAAGTGCCATTCTGTTTCTAGGTTAAACAGGGATTGACTCTGAGAAACTTCAGTAGTTGTGCACAAAAAGCTTGCACTTCAAATCTTTTGTTGATCAACGTTTCTTTTCTATTTTACATTATGCATATCTTTCTCTGTTAATCACCCTCCTCCCATTGCCTCTGATATAGCCCCTTCTCTCCTCCGTGTTAGCCCTAAGACGGGTTGGCAAGGGGCGAATCGTCTTTTAACACCATGATATAGCCCCTTCTACTTCAGTTTCAATCTCAAAAGATCGATCAAATGTTATACTAAGATTTCAAATGGGTTCACTCCAGTGCAAGAATTTAGTTTGTGGTGTAGCTGGATATAAAAACATAAAGGAAGAGGGAAGAAATTGGCAGCCACGAGAACGTGCATGGTCGACAGGCGACGGATTAAAGTCGTCGTCGTTTACCGCCGGTATATTCTCCGGTATGTACTGATCGTCCCCTCTCTTTGCTTTAGGATCGATCTGAATCTCACGTCACGTCCTTCTCACCTCCATTATAAGATATCGGTATAATAATTCGGGATCGCGACGCCTGTTGCTCAACAACCCTGTGGTCCAATGCGCAGAGCCAGTGTAGCTTAAGAAGTTGGCCGCCCACCACGTAATGAGATAACCCGGCGCATCCTTCGTCGCTGCCGTCAAAATCAGATTTTGATAGAGAAAAGGACCGCTTTTAATCGTGATTTCATCTTCTGCGTGTCCCTTCGTCCATGGACGAGCAGTGATGTTGCGCGCTCCCCACGGGTCATCTTCCATGGCAATTGGCAAACGCTGGACGTGACTCACCATTCCAGTCCACCACCGCAGGAACTTGGAAACGCTGATGAATTACTCCTTGTCCCATTTCTTTGCGGTGTTGGTGATTCCCAATCGTTACTGCACACGTTGTGCATGCTTGCAAGGGCAAATAGAAAAGAAGGCGAAAAGAGCTAAAAGCGCGCTGTTTTGTGTCGTTTACAGCTTCGCTGCTTCCTTCCTTTACCTTTTTAAGCAGGGCAGCGGTGCAGTGCAGCGAAGCGGATTCGGGAAGCAGAGGAGAAACTGATATACTCTTGGCAATGGGGAAGCAGTCGCTGGACGCTGTGGAGGCGGAGGCAGCCAAGATTGCGAGGCCTCCGCTTCCGCCGGCCACGGGGGAGGCGCTGCTGCTGCCGCCGCTCAACTTCGCGATGGTGGACTACGGCGTCTACCGCTCGGGCTTCCCGGACGCCGCCAACTTCCGTTTCCTCCGATCGCTTCACCTTCGCTCTGTCCTGTGCGCATCGATTACATTAGTACTGCAGAAAAATTAAAATAAAAATCGCTTCTTTGATTGCAAAAGCGTCCGTTTTTCTTGTTTGCTCGCGGTGGATTGATCATTGACGCCGTGCAGGTGCCTTTGCCCAGAGCCGTACCCGGAGGAAAACCTAAACTTCCTTAGGGCTAATGGAATTAAGCTCTTCCAGATCGGGATTGAAGGGTGCAAGGTGCGTTGCCAATGCTTCCCTGTTCCTCGTCCTGTTCCTGGTTCCTCCAGTTTGTCTTCACTGTTTTCGATGCACTTATAGTGTTTGATTAATTGTCACTGACAACCTAAATCGTTTATCTTTATGCACAGTCAATTACTTGATGGTGGCTCGGTCTATCTTTGATCTTTTTGATGACAGCAACTCTTTCTATAGTACTTTATCCTTGTTTACTCCTTAATTGCTTAGGTTGATCATACTGTTCGTGAAAGTGCAAGATAGCTTAGTCGGTAAGGACTTTCGTGATTGTTCGCAGAGTCTATAAGTAGAATTCCATCTTTTCTTGTTAAATGTATAATAACTATAAGCTAACCACTTGGCAACGCTCGAGCTTACTGTTTGTTTGATATCTAACATTCAAGCTAGGCGATCATCTTACTCTAAATTACTAACACAAGGCAACTACTCAATTTGCATCTTTATGTTGATTAGTTGCACTGTTTTGCATATGCTTTTCGATTAACAATTTGCATCTCTTTCAATCTTGTTTATGGTTTTTTTTTCTTTGTAATTCAGCAATTGAGTATGAAAGTCACAACTAGCACAATTCTATTGAACTACCTTCTCTGAGTTCTAGTTCTGATTTCTGAAGTTTGTAAACTATTTGTTATATGAATGGAGCATACATATAACAGAACTATTTGTTAAAGTCGATACACATTTTCCCTCCACTCTGAAAATGGGGGATTTTGGCCGTATGGGACATCGCGTTCTATTACTTCCGTAGCAGATGGAAGTCTCTACCTACCAGGGAAGTTGTCTTCACAAAACACAGTTAGTTTCCTGTAGTAATCTAATCTTAAATGAACTTTTATCAGACATTTTGGTAGCTGCATAAGCATCTAAGTTGAAACATAAGCATATGCTTATCGTCAGTCAGAGTGATCATCTGTCGATCGGGTGATAAGAAGTGAAACACAAGCATCTAAGTTGAAACATTCTCATGTCTCAGTTCAGAAGACTCAATGATAACATCTCATTTGCAGGAGCCTTTTGCCAACATTCCAGAAGATACAATTCGTGAAGCTCTCAAAGTTGTTCTCAGTAAGCTTCTTCAAACTTACTTCCCTTATTGCAGCACATATAGGATTCGACTTTATTTGTTTAACCGTTTGGAACGTTAACATTGCAGATGTGGGAAACCACCCTCTTCTTATTCATTGCAAACGAGGAAAGGTAAGAGTCATCTTATTTTCAACTATTTCCTATGTATAGCTTGAAACATAGCCGCGGAGTATCTAACAATTCAATCATTATGCGTGTAGCATCGAACTGGCTGTCTCATAGGATGCCTAAGAAAACTCCAGAGGTGGTGCCTTGCCTCAATTTTCGACGAGTACCTCCGCTTTGCGGCTGCTAAAGCAAGAATTTCCGATCAAATGTTTATGGAGCGGTTTGATATCTCAAGCTTGAGACATTTGCAGGCTTCATGTTTTCTTTCGAAAACGAGATTGGGTTAGTTCTTCGCAACACGAAAACGATAATGTTTTCCTTCTCAGCTCTTATTCTGTAGCTAAATATGATCGAAACCGTTGCTAGTGGTTCCATTTTTTGAGGTCCCTTCTCCCTTGTATGTGTTTACCTCAGAGGTGCAATTCCACTTTACTGATTGGAAGAATATTATCTAGTCTCATTAATTGGTGTGATAATCAAGCTTACTTGTCGGAAAATCGAGACAATCTTCCTTCTCTTTGAGCTCGACTCTTATGATGTCTTGGACATTCGACTGATGCTTCACGAGAAGAAATCATTCGTCGGTTGGTTGTTCACTCGGTGCAATCTTGTTAATTCAGATGGAATACAATTCTTATGTTTCGTGATAAGTTTAGTGATTCCTTCGTTATTAAACTCCATAATGGTCGTTCTGGCTGGTTGGCTCGACTATATTTAATTGGCCATTGACTCGATTAGCTCCGACTCGATTGATCTGATTGGGTGATATGTGAGGCTAATTGAGTCGATGCGTCTAACACGTTGATCAACTTGGCTAGAGATGAGTAATTGGTTAATAATCAAATTGAATCGGATTTTCTCACGAAAACCAAACAGATCAGAAATCAATAGTCGAGTAAGGAATTAAAATTTTAAAGATTTTTTTAAGCACTCATCTATCAACAACAATCGACTGTTTATAATATATAGTCAACTAATGCTGGTTCGTTTACTTTTTTTTTTTTTTTAAATCCAGATTGAGTAAAGTGAAAGAATCAAGTTTCTTTTTAAAAAAAATGAATTTTCGAATAAACTGAATCCAATTGAACTTTGATCGATTAATTCGATTTAACATATTTTCTACTTACCCCTACTTATGCTTCTGTTTGCATTCACTAAGTGCCAATCAGTGCCTCCACGGGTTGGCTCGTTGGGTAAGGTGCTTGCCGTTTAAAAAGGAGGTCTCAGGGTTGAGAGTCGCCAGCTGTACATGGGATAAAAACCTGATCTGTTGGCTTAAATTCTCTCGTCCCAGGTGCCTTATCCCCTGCCAGTAAATCCGTGATTTACTCCCTCTGAACACCTATTAGGCAAGGATAAAAGGCCGCTGAGGTGACGGATCCATCCTTTTTAAACTAAGTGCCAAGCAGCTCAAAAGCTTTATACCCCCCTTTCTTCTTCAGCGTCGTCCTCAAGGAACCAGAATCATAGAGACAGATTGCTTATCTCATCAGAGAAGGGAGGCTGTGAGTGGAACCGGCAGCTCAGTAATTTGACTACTTTAATTCTGCCCAAAAGATTCAAAGCCAGCCCTCCTTTGTTTTTACCTCCCTCATCGTCATCAACGCAATTTATGCATATTCGATGGTAAAAAGAAAAAGAAAAAAAAAAGATGGATTTCCATACGATAAAGATTTGAAATTCACATTGATATTTGAGTCATTCATGATACTGATCCATCTCTAAAATTAATCTGATTCGAAAAATTAAATAATTAAATTAATTGATTCAGATATCTTATTATAAAAAACACACCATTTATGCATATTCAAAATTGATTTTTATATTGCATTTGCACTCCATCTAGAAATGTTCCATCCTATCGAGTCAAGAAAGAAAGAAGAATAAAGAGAACACAGTTTTTTGTTTTCTGTTCCATCAATCTTTTTCTGCGTTGATCCGATCAGATAAATTCGCAGCCTTTTTCATCGGGAAAATTCCCGGATCAATTTTAGAAGAACTTTTTAATTTTGCTGACAACTAATAATCAAATTTCACGTTGGATGATGAATAATTTTTGGTATTGTGATATTTTTATTTTGGATCAGATTAAATTTGTAACGGTGTCTATCATTTCATGTGCTAACATGATCCTAGCCCTGTTGATTCTTAATTGACGGAGACGGCTAACGAATTAGCAAGTTTCAACTTAATAAAAGGAAATTGATTCAGAAATATTACAATAAAATTCTCCAAAAAAGGAAATAAATAATTCTGATATCACCTTACTTATTCGTAGACTAGTCTTTGATTTATTAGAAGATTTGCTTCCTACGGGATCCGCTGTCTCTTCCTTAACCGACACGGCATTCTCCGCCACTGCGTGGTCGATCCGCCGTTACAGCGGAAACGCTAGCGCGTCGGATTCGGCGCTCAAAAAGCAGCGGGATCCGTGAGCAGTTGCGCAGCGTGCCTCGGCTGGGACAGCGGATCCTGCCGCCGAAGGATTCGCGCGGGCGGGACTTTGCGGTAATCTTCTCTTAATGACGTCGTCGTAATCGAGATTTATTAAGCGAACCTCTGCGGAGAAGCCCTCCTCCGCGATTAAAAGCTTCGGCGACAGCGACGTCCTTCTTCTCCGAGCCGATTTGGAATCGAATATTTTGAATCAAGCAGGGCAAAGATTTCTCGATCGGTATATCTATAAATTGAGGGAGAGCTGCTCCCTCACCCTCCGATCACCCGCTTCCAATTCTCGGGCTTCGAGGTGGAAATCGGCGATCTGAGTTGGGGTTTCGAAGAACAAGGAGTTGATTTGTCTTTCGCCTCCGGTTCTGATCTCGGTGCAGTAGGAAAGCGCCTTGAATTAGTCGATCATCGCCGTGATGACTGGCGATAGGGGAAATACCGCCTCCGACTCTCGGTGCAATGCCTCGCCGGAGGACCTCGAAGGTTAGTTTTTTCTTCTACGCTTCGATGTTTTTTTTTTGTGCCTTTTCGTTGGAGAAGGCTAGTTTCCCACTGAAATCTAGTTAGAGATGATGTGATACTTGATTTTCGTTGGATCGGCGTGTATAAATCCGATGGCTTTGTTTTCGGGTGCAGAGCCGATGAAGAATTTTAAGATTGAGGGGGACGAGAAGGACGACGGCGATGGTCGTCCGAATCCCTACCCTCAGCGCCCTGGAGAACCTGATTGCAAGTACTACTTGAGGAACGGCTCTTGTAGTTATGGAAGCAAGTGCAAGTATAATCATCCTACTTCCACAGAACAGGTGATAGCGATGAGTGATGTTAGTGCTTTTGCTCATTTCTGATTAAAAAAAAAAAAACTTTCTTACCAGTCAATAGTAAGTTGATTCGATAATATGTGATCATTTTTTGTTGCAGGAAAGTAAGAATAGTGATGAGCTGCCCCAAAGGGAGGATCAACCTGACTGCCAGGTTCTTCTTATCTGTGCAATTCTAATAAAAAGTTTTTTTCCTGATTTCAACTTGTGAGTTATAGGACATCTGTTTCGTTTATCAAGTTGTTTAGTTCTTATCCTAACAGTGAAACTACTAGGAGATGAGAACACACACGCACGCACAAAAAGGATGGTTACCTTCTTTATTGCATTCCTGTCATGTAATTTTCATGTACTTGGTACTTGGTTTATGGAATATGCAGTAGTTCCCCCATTTGCTAAATTGCAATTCTTTGGACTGGAACTGCAATGTGATTGCACAAACACATATCTTATTTTCTTCATTCACACACAAGCACAACGGTTTGCATATATGTAATTTTATGTACTTTGTCTATGGAATACACAATAATTCCTCATTTACTAAATTACAATTCCTTGGACTTGGAATTGAATTTGATTTCTGCAACCATATTATTTGCCTCATACTTACACACCTGAGTTGGTTTCCATATTCATTACATATATCTGTCGATTAATTTCATGTGCTTAGTTTACGAAATTTATTGGATTGGAATTGAATGTGATGCTTCAAACACATTATATTTGTTTATTTTAAAAGCATAATTATGAGTTTATGGTTGCTAGTTATGGATTCCATGTCTACAAGAACATTCATATTGATTAGATGCATCTTCAAAAATCGATATTTGATGAATAATAATAAGAAATTCTTATGGTAGTAGATAATTATCCTCCTAGGTACTTAATTATGCCCTTGGAAATGATTTTTAATTGATGAGACAGACCAAATGGTAGAGTTCTCCAGATACGGTCGATTACAAACAACAAAATCAAACACAAAAGAATTGGAAAGGAAGAAAAATCTGTAAAGGAGCAAGTTTTTGATATCATTTAATCTTATACACTCTTTTGTTTTAAAAGAAGTATTTCTTCAAGGTAAAATTTTTTAAAGAAATTTGAAGAAAAATCTGTTTAGATCATGTAAGTTGTCTTTGATTACGCAGACCATTTTACTTCCCCTTTTGATAATCCAAGTGGATTTAGGGATTTTCAGAGACTGATATATGTGGAATCAATTTCATCCTTTTTTCCTTTTCTGTTATTGGTGCATCAGATAGAATATGGTTTCTTTTTTCCATTTCTGTATTTTCATTTGATTTCTTGAATTTTCTCTTGTAGTTTTTCCTCAAAACTGGGTTTTGCAAATATGGTACAACCTGCAAGTTTCATCATCCAAAAGACAAGCATGTGATCCAGATACCTCCCTTGAATTCTTTCGGCCTGCCACTTCGCAAGGTATTAACATCTTTTTATCGTGGCTCTAGATTTTGAAATTGACAGATTAATGTTTCTGAACCTTCGGTTTTGTCCTTACCAAATTTACTTGAGTTTAGTTAATTGACTAATGAACTTATGTGCTGTATTTTATCTGATTTAACAGGATATGGAGTCATGTTCTTACTTCTTGCAAACCGGATCTTGTAAATTTGGAATGGCATGCAAGTATGATCACCCTCAGCTTGACAATATTGGAGCCATATTTCCTGGGCCAGGGCCTTCAGTCTACGACTATTCTGGATACTCTGCAACTGCAGGAGGTCTACACTTGGTTGGTGGATATTCTGCATGGCTTACACCATGGAACCCTTATGTGACTAATTCTTATAGCGAAGGATTCCCAGCTTACAGTTCACATGCGCTTCCAACTAACCAAACCACCATGCCTATCCAGCAGGGTTGGGGCACATATGTGGTTAGCACCTAGTTTATGGAATCACTAGGCTTACATCCACTGGACTTAAATCTCATTATAAATTGGAAATTGAGTGCTTGATATTTGAGACTCAAAGCATCCATATCTCTCTCTTTGATTTTGGATAAACTTCCTTTTTATTAATTTAAGTTGTGACTAATCTATCATGGTTTAACTTGATTTAGAGATTCCTTACCCTTGTAACTTTACCAGTTTGTGCATAGAGATTTAATGACAATTTTCCAATTACATTGTGTTCTTTTCAGGTTACTGTTTGCAGTGTTATTTTGCCTAGTCCTCTGATAATGTTACTTCCTTTAAATAGACTTACAACGAGATGTATATTTGTTTATCCAAGCCTACAAATTGTGATTTACAAAGACAGAAAATTCATGTGTGATTTATAGGTAGCGGTATCCTCATTCTCAATTGATTGTGAATTCGTGCACACTAAATAGGAAGGCATACTGACGTTTCAAGTGACTCGGTACTAATACTGAGGATAAATTAATTTTCATATATGCTTGTGTCTACCATGAAGTCATATGTCATTTTCCATCTTCCTTTTCCTTTTGTTTTCTTCGGTATCATCCTTTCGTTGTTAACTTTCTCATCATAGTATGGTATTAACACTTAACCATGTGTACCATGTCAACCAGGCACCCAGCACTATAACTGTTTCCTCTATGAGCAGCCTTGGGAATAATCAATCAAAGCCAGGTTCGAGCACTGATGGTATCTTTCCAGAGAGACCCGATGAACCAGATTGCCAATATTACTTGAAGACTGGGACTTGCAAGTATGGTAGTTCTTGTAAATATAATCACCCTAACGGAGCAACCCAAGTGGCTAACTGCATCATTGGACCCTGTGGGCTGCCTCTTAGACCAGTAATTCTTCTTCAGAATTGTGCTATTTATTTATGTTCTATTTGAGAAACTGAACAATTTTCTTGTTTAAATGCATGTACATATCATTCGTAAAGGATTCTCCTAAATGCAAACACTATGCTACTTATGGAACTTGCAAATATGGTGCTACATGCAAATTTGATCACTCGATTATAGCCATGCACTCACTGTCAGGAGCATCAGAGCCATATCCTTTCAGAGATGGTAGAGGGATTACATGGAACGCATCAAACAATTCATCCTTTAAAGTCCTGAAAGGACTTGATCCGCTCAATGCTTCAACAGTTGCCAGTGTAGAGCAGAATGTGAACAATAATGAGCATGACGATCGATCTTCAGCAATAACTTCTCCAAACCATCCTGCTCCTAATTCTGACTCCTCATGGAACCAATCCGATGAGGGTTAGCTTATCGCTTGCCTGAAGAATCGCAACTGTGCCATCTCTGCCTTTCGAATGATAAATTTTTGGTCTGTTTGACTCTATACCCCCACACAGACAAGTAGCTAGTGATGATTCAGTGTTTCTTGAATATGGATCTGTTCAGTAAGAAAACAAATTATTCAGAAAATTTTGAAGTGTTTATTTTCAGAACCGAGCCATTTCATACTCCCATTGCAACTGGAACGAAAACTTGAGAATGAAACTCTTTATGCAGACTTGGCCAAAAAAAAAGAAGTGTGCTTGTCAATATTCTGCATATCTGATATTATTTTGAAGCACCTCCGGGATGCAGTAATTGATTGTACAAGTTCTTAGAAGGTATTTTGACTACTTAACACAAGGAACTCAAATAGTTAAGTGGTCTCACCCTGATCCTCACGTTAAGTTACACAAAGAAGACTGTGGTCAAAGTCATTGATGTATTCAAAAGCTAAAGCAATTCACAAGGAAAGAAAAGGAAATTCTGCCAAAGTTTGATCCCTTCCCAAATTCAAACACAGCATCAACAGCTTAGGCCAAGCTTGGTCTTGGTGGGGAACGACAGTTAAACATCATCATCACTCTGATACATATAGACTAGTCATTCTTTAGACTACGAGCACATGGAAGACCATGATTTTGACTTGCACAACCCTTGGAATCATCCAATGGACTCTTCGTGTAAGATATGGAATGATTGACCGGTTGTTCAATGCCCAAATGCAGTTGAGGTACTACTACCTAAATGTTAAAAAGTTATTCAGTGGAGTGGCACCATGTTTGGGATAAAAGAGATGTTCAATTTATATGTTTATATTGGGAGATTATTCAATTTTCTATTGGATAAATGATATCTATGTCCATGATATTAGAGCCTTATTTTGAACTTTGAAGTAATAAAAAAAATACAAAGTTTGAAAAGAATACTAATAATTCATGGAAAAGTATAGGGACTAAGTAGATATTTTTTAATCTATCCGACGCGAAGTGAAAATATTAATAAACTTACAAGAGGCAAAGTGAAAAATTGTTCAAGAGCTTAAGACCGAACGCGTGACTGCACGCACTTCCTCTGCTCCGCTGCTCGTGCTCTGTTTCTGCTCTGCCTCTGTTTGACTCGCTCAATTCCAACTTCGACTTCGACCTGTTTAAAATCCAACCCATGGCTCCGCTTTCAGCTCTAAAGTCTGAGAATTGGCTCGAGAACCAGCCACCTTCCTTCCGGCGGCCGCCATCGGGGTTCTACTCCTCCTCCGTTCATGGGTCAATCGGCCTCCTCCCGCCTCCTCGCCCTCTCCCAATCCAGAGACTTCACCGCCGACCTTCCCGACGAGTGTTTAGCCCTCGTCTTCGGCTCCCTCACCGCCGCCGACCGCCGAGCCTGCTCCCTCGTCTGCCGTCGATGGCTCCTCGTCGAGGGCAGCTGCCGCGCCCGCCTCTCCCTCCACGCCCGCCCTTCGCTCCTCCAGGCCGTGCCCCCGCTCTTTGCCCGCTTCGACGCCGTCTCCAAGCTCTCCCTCCGCTGCAGCCGCCGCTCCGCGAGCGTCGGCGATGAGGCCCTGGCGCTCATCGCTTCGCGCTGCCCCCGTCTGGTCAGCCTCAAGCTCCGCTATTGCCGTGACATCACGGACGCCGGCATGGGCGCCGTCGCCCGTCACTGCTCGAGCCTTCGGAAGCTCTCCGTCGGCTGCTGTGACTTCGGCGCCAACGGCATCGACGTGGTTCTCCGCGGCTGCATCCTCCTCGAGGAGCTCTCCGTCAAGCGCCTCCGCGGCCTCCACGACTCCGATGCCATCTCCGGCCCCGTCGCCGGCGTTACATCGCTCCGTTCTGTGTGCCTTCAAGGATCAATATAACGCCCAGTGCTTCGCGCCGTTGATCGCCAGTTCCCCCAAACTCAAGACGCTAAAGCTCATCCGCTGCTCCGGCGACTGGGACCCTCTCCTGGAAGCCATGGCCGGCAAGGTGTCCGGCGTCGCGGAGCTCCACCTCGAGCGGCTGCAGGTGAGCGACCGCGGCCTCATCGCTCTATCCGCTCGCGTCGACCTCGAGTTCCTCCGCCTCGTGAAGACGCCGGAATGCACGGACGCCGGCGTCGCCGCCGTGGCCGAATGCTGCCCCCGCCTCCGCAAGCTCCACGTCGATGGATGGAAGGCGGACCGCATCGGCGACGACGGCCTGGCCGCCGTGGCCCGACGCTGCGCCGGCCTCCAAGAGCTCGTCCTCGTCGGGGTCAATCCCTCGATCCGGAGCTTGGAGCTCGTAGCGACCAACTGCGGCTCCCTCGAGCGCCTTGCGCTCTGCAGCAGCAACACCGTCGGGGATGCCGAGATCGCCTGCGTCGCCGCCAAGTGCACTTCGCTGAAGAAGCTCTGCATCAAAGGGTGCCCTGTTTCCGACCAAGGCATGGAATCCTTCGTCAGTGGATGCCCCAAGCTACTCAAAGTGAAGGTGAAGCGGTGCCCCGGCGTGACGCCGGAGTGCGCGGAGCGGCTGATGGCGAGCCGGAGCGGCCAGCTGTCGATGATCGTAGAGCCCGTCGACGAGGGACCGGACGACGAGCAGAGGACCGTCGCCGCTATCGAAGAAGTTGAAATCCAGGAGAGCAACAGCGACGACCGCGGTATCGAGCGAGCGGTAGCGACCGCCGGCATGATTCGAACTAGCTGGAAAAGGGGATGCGCGACGAGGAAGATGCGGACGGGGCTCATCGCAGCTAGGAGGAACGTTGTCGCCTTCGCCACCTGGAAATGGTCGTCGCAGGGGAGCGAGCATTCCACGCCAGGTCAACGCTGAGCATGGACAAGGCGGTTGACTTTTTCTCCGCAGCCTACGAGCATGAAGCACATCTTGATTATGCCGATTGTGACTTTGACTTAATCGAAATAATTGGTCATAATTTGAGCACGTCTTTTGGCCTTTCTCTTTGTTCAACCACAATGACTTTTTCTTCATGATAGTTTTCATTATTTATATTTTTAAGTTATGATATCGGAAACGGACATGGTAATGATTATTATGGGACCGGAGGATACTCTAGAATAAAAAAAAATTATGCCGCTAGAAATTTAATTTTTTTCAATATCTAAATAACACTCTTAGATGACAATCTAAACTCAAATAAAAATAATTATAATTAAATAACTTTAATTTTAATCTTGTAAAAAAAAATCTTTTACGTGATATAATTGAACTATCCTAACTAAAATAAAACACAAAGTAAGCCTTCCTTATAAATATTAAAAATATGATAAATATCTTAAAATAAAAATTATCAAAAATAATAAAAAGATTTTAAACAGTAAATTTTAGGGTCAAAAGTTGACTGTTACAATTTTACCAATAACAAACATAGATTTTCAAATTTTATACGTTTGACCACTGACAGAGTTGGATTCCGAATTTCAAATCAAAAATTATGCTCTTTGAAATTTGAGGGATCATATTAACTTCATCCTCCTACTGACAGAGCTAGATTCCGAATCTCAAATCAAAAATTATTGTCTTTGAAATTTGAACGATCATATTAACTTAATCCTGGGTTAGAACTACATCAAGTTGACATCGAATATCCAACATACATGGATTGATTTTAGGATGACTAATTCAATCCCATAAATATTTTCAATCATCCACTAAAGCAAATTAAGAAGTGCTCATAATGAATGATCTATCAATCCAGTGTTCCTAGAATAATTATCTATTAAGAAAAATTTATTCATTAATTTATTAAAATTTAATTATTATTGTTGCCCTCGGGCTATTGTGCAGCGGAAAGACAACTAGTTATCTCTCAAGAATCTGTTGAATTTTGATTGAAATTTCAAATCTATTGGAAAACCTTTAGTCCCACATTGCTAAGCCAAAGGAGATGGAAGGCCTTATATATCAAGCCATTCCTATAATGCTTAGATGGCTTAGGGGGACCTACACGCATGCGCGGGTTGAGCCCAAACCAGGTGGTTTCAGGGGGTCTGGGCCAGAAATCCATAAACCGGGCGCGACGCACGCGATTATCGCGCGCAGGGGGGGTGCAAATCCCCAGCCCGTGAGCCTCGCGCTTGCGGGCGGCCCGGTTTGGTTTTGTAGATTTCAGTTCGAGTTGATTTCTAAATCAATTTGGCTTGATTTTATTTCTTTCTTTATTTGTATTTTTATTGGTTCGCGTGTCTGCGCGAAGAGGCAAACAGACACCTCTTCTGATCTATCAAAGGAGAAGAGAAGAAGAAGATTATGACTCACTGCTTTCTTCCTTCTCTTCTTCTCTCTCTGTGTGCGCCTCTCCTTCTCTGAAGGCAGCGTTCCCCGAAGACAGTTTTTCTCCTTCTTTCTTCTTCGGTCGTTTTGGGTCTTGAGGCTTCGTCTTGTGCGATCTGAGGTTGAGTCCGAAGGCAGCGTTCGTTTTGGAGTGCACCTACGAACGCAGCGTGGTTGTCGGATCTTGGGGGAGTTTTGCCGGGAGCCTTTGCACCGTAGGGCGGCAATAAATTCTCTAAAGACAGTCGGCGCGCCGACGCTTCAACCGGAGGATAACGATTTCCTAACCCTGCTTATTCATTTACTGTCTATTGCATGCTGCCCGATTTTATTGGTGCAAATATATTACTGATTTTAGTGTTATTGTTACAACAATTTTAGAGAATTTATTGTAAGCATCAATAGACATGATGAATGATAGGGTAGTTGGGTCTGATGAGGCTAGTGCCAGACCTGAAAGATTTTTTGGGCAGAACTTTAGGCGTTGGCAACAACGCATGAAGTTCTGGCTTACCACGCTAGGGCTATTCTCTGTCATAGAAACAGATCCTCCTTCACCTGATGAAGAGGAACCTGGCCGTAGTGCTGCCTTAGAGAGGTTTAAGTCAAGGGATTATCTCTGCCATGGGAGAATCCTGTCTGCCCTCTCAGACGCACTTTTTGATGTGTACTGCTCAACCTCTTCGGCCAAGGAATTGTGGAAATCCTTGGATAAAAAATATAACTCCGAAGATTCTGGTTTAGAGAAGTACACCGTGGCAAAGTTCCTAAACTTCAAAATGGTTGAAGGAAAATCTGTGGTTGAGCAGACCCATGAATTTCAAGTTCTTATTCATGGTCTTGCTGAAGGAGATATGCTACTACCTGAAAAATTTTAGGTCTTGTTTATCATCGAGAAGTTTCCTCCGAGTTGGGAAAATTTTGGCATGACTCTTAAACATAGGAGAGGTCAAATCTCTTTAGAAGATTTGATGATTGCCTTAAATATCGAGGAAGAACATCGGAAGCAACATAAAGATGATAATAAGACAATGCCAATGGACTTTATTCCAAAGGCAAACGTGGTAGTCTCATCTGACAAAAACAATTTCAAAAATCAGAAAATGAAGAACAAGATGAAACCCAAACCAAAGGTTCAAAAGAAAAATGGAACCAAGCCGTGCTGGACATGTGGACAAGTTGGACATTACGCCAAATTTTGTCCTGACCGAAAGAACAAAAAGAAAAACCAAGGCAATACGTCCAACACCAAGGCACAAGCAAATGTTGTGACTGCTAATGCCGACACCAGCGATAGGTTTGTTACCTTTAACCCCGAACTAAATTTGATCTATCAACCTAATGAGTGGTTGGTTGATACAGGTGCTAATGTGCACTGTTGTGCTGATCGCTCTGCCTTCCTTACTTATCAGGTAATTGAAGGCACTTCCGTGACCATGGGGAACCATTCTGCAGCTAGGGTGCTTGGGATAGGACAAGTTGACCTGAGGTTCACCTCTGGAAAGGTCCTGTCACTGCATGAGGTGCATCATGTTCCAACGGTCCGTCGGAATCTAATTAGCGGGTCAAAGCTAGTTCGTGTTGGTTACGAATTGAAATTTAAATGTAATAAAGTTGTAATATTACATTTAGGAACCTTTATTGGAAAGGGTTACCTTAATGAAGGATTATTTAAACTCAATGTAGAAAAAGCAACTTTGAATAAATCTAATGATGTTGATTGTTCTTATAACATTGAATCTTATGATGTATGGCATGATAGATTAGGACATGTTAATTTTCAAACTGTAAAAAGAATGATGAATCTTGACATGATTCCTAAGCATGCCATAAATGATAAGAAAAAATGTGAAATTTGTGTGCAATATAAACAGCCCCGAAAACCCTTCAAATCAGTTGATAGAAATTCTGATGTTTTACAATTAATTCATACTGATTATTGTGAGTTTAACGGTGTAATAACGAGAGACCATAAAAGGTATTTCATTACCTTCATTGATGATCACTCTCGTTATTGTTATGTTTATTTGCTAAAAACCAAGGATGAAGCTTTAGATAAATTTATGGGTTTTAAATCTGAAGCCGAAAACCAAACGAATAAAACCATTAAGAGGTTAAGGTCTGATAGGGGCGGAGAGTTTACCTCGAACTTGTTTCAGAAATTTTGTCAAAATTCAGGTATAATTCACGAGGTGACTGCTCCATATAGTCCTCAATCAAATGGTGTAGCAGAACGAAAAAACTGAACCCTTGAAGATATGATCAATTCCATGTTAGGAAGTTCTGGGTTACCCAACTTCATGTGGGGGGAGGCTCTATACACTGCATGTCATGTGTTAAATAGGGTCCCAATGAAGTCAAGGGATAAAAGCCCATATGAGCTTTGGAAAGGTCGGAAAACAAGTTTGAAATACCTTAAAGTGTGGGGGTGCCTTGCAAAGGTACTAGTACCTGAACACAGAAGGAAGAAACTTGGTCCAAAGACCGTAAATGGTATCTTCTTAGGTTATGCTCAAAATAGTATTGCATATAGATTTCTGATTATTAAATCAGAAATTCCTGGAATAGATGCAAATACTATTGTAGAGCTTCGCGATGCTACATTTTTTGAGGATATATTTCCTATGAAGATGAGAACACCTCAGTCCATTTCTAGTATTCCTACTAGAGATGAGCCTGCTTCCGTAGATGTCCCATTATCCGTAGTGAGTGCACCTTCCTCAAGTCACTCTAGACTAGATGAATCTAGTGAGTGTACAGAACTGAGAAGGAGCAAGAGACAACGTGTCTCTACGGATTTAGGCCAAGACTTTATCACCTATAATATAGAAGGTGATCCTGTGACATATAGAGATGCTATGGCTTCTCCTGAAGCTAAGCACTGGAAAGAGGCCACTAAAAGTGAAATGGACTCTATTATCTCTAATGCCACTTGGGAGTTAGTAGATTTACCTCCTGGTTGTACCACCATAGGATGTAAATGGGTGTTTAAGAGAAAACTAAAACCTGATGGGTCAGTAGATAAATTCAAAGCACGCCTAGTTGCTAAGGGATTCAAACAAAAAGAAGGGATTGACTATTTTTACACTTATTCTCCTGTTACCAGAATTACTACAATCCGAGTGTTAATAGCATTGGCATCCATATATCATCTTGAGGTCCATCAAATGGATGTCAAAACGGCATTCCTTAATGGTGATCTTGAAGAAGAGATATATATGGATCAGCCAGAGGGATATGTAGCTTCTGGAAGTGAGAATAAAGTCTGTAAGTTAGTTAAATCTCTATATGGTTTGAAACAAGCCCCAAAGCAATGGCATGAAAAATTTGATAGTGCTATGCTATCGTTTGGCTTTGAAATTAATGACTCTGACAAATGTGTATATACTAAACTGAAAGGCGATAGATGTATTATTTTATGTTTATATGTAGATGATATTTTATTGTTTGCATCTGACCTTTCAATTATTAATGAGACCAAGGCCCTCTTAAGTGGTAAGTTTGATATGAAGGATATGGGTTGTGCTGATGTGATTTTAGGGCTGAAGTTGACTCGCTCAACTGATGGAATAGCAATTTCTCAGTCACACTATGTGGAGAAAGTGTTAGAGAAATATGGCTATAGCCACATAAAATCTGTAGTCACACCCTATGATCCTTCAAAGACTCTCCACAAGAATAAGAGTGGCGTGGCTGTGTCTCAATTAAGATATTCCCAAATAATTGGTAGTCTAATGTATTTGGCAAATTGCTCTAGACCTGATATTTCGTTTGCTATAACTAAATTGAGCAGGTTTACCAGCTGTCCGGACAGAACACATTGGGATGCATTAGACAGAGTACTCAGATATCTAAAAGGAACTATATCCTTGGGCTTGCAGTATGGGAGATTCCCTGCAGTCCTGGAGGGATATAGTGATGCCTGTTGGATAGCTGACACTGCTGAGTGTAAAGCAAGGTTCGTAGAATCGCGATCCTACACAGGATCGATTTGGGGTCAGGATCGGATCGGTCAGGATCGGATCGTAAAATCGTACGATCCTATCAAAAACCCTTAAAATGAAAAAATATACAATTTTTATTAACACTATAATGAAAATAATCACGTTTAACTTCAAGAATATTTTATTTATTACAAGATGATCCAATTTAATTGTCAACCTATTAGATAATAGACATCTAAAGACTCATCATTTTAGAAAAAAGATATAACATAATATTATTAATCAAAAACTAACTAAAAAATAATTAAATAGATATTTAAATAATCTTAAAACACTAACACTAACGATGTAAAAGATAAAAAAAATAATAAAAAAGATTAATAATCTTCTGGGCCTCTGAAAAGGCTTTAAAAAATATTTTTTGGGATTCAATCTTAAAACTAACTTGTAGATCTTTGAACGAGTTTCAATTTGATATATTATAGGTCACGTGGTTCAATCCGAGTCAAAAGTTATGACCTCTTAAAGCTTTCGTCGATCCTGTTCCGATTCTGTTCCGATCCTATACGATCCTGTCCGATTCTGTCCGATCCTACCGATCCTGCTGTGATCCTGCTACAAAAAATGATTCTGCGCGATTCTGGATCGTTTTCTGCCATAGGATCGTAGAATCGTACGATCCTACGATCCAGGATCGCGATTCTGCAAACTATGGTGTAAAGGCGTTACTGGTTATGTCTTTACACTTGGAGGCGGTGCAGTTGCTTGGAGGTCTGTTAAACAGACGATTATATCCCGTTCTACATCTGAGGCAGAATTGTGTGCTTTGGATACCACAGTAACTGAAGCAGATTGGCTTAAGGGTCTTCTGTCTGAAATTCCCTTGATGATTAAGCCAATACCTTCTATTTCAGTACACTGTGATAATCAAACAACAATAGCTCAGATTAGAAGCTCCAAGTATAACCAGAAACAGAAGAGACATGTACGAATCAGATTGAAGTCTGTTCGTGAGCTAGTGTCTCTTGGAGTGGTGTCTTTGGACTTTGTAAGTTCAAAAGACAATATTGCTGATCCACTCACAAAAGGTCTTGATTCTGAGAAAATCAAGAGATCCAATAAGGGAATGGGACTGAGGCCTATCTTGGTTTCATCTATAGCGGCAACCCAACCTATCTGATTGGAGATCCCAAGAAGTAGGTTCAATGTGGTATAAACAAGCTATAAGGGTGAACCGTAAGCATCAAACTGATTGAGATGTAATCTCATAGTCTCTTCCCTGGATAGATGCTTAACTGCTAGTAAGGATGAGCCTAGAGGCTCTTAATGAGTTCAAGGTCTTTATGACAGGATGCTTACAGTACATCCTTGGAGAACTCACCTATGTAAGTGTAACTGTGGGGCCGCAGTGTGGGGGGTCTAGGCAACTCTCCTTAGCACTTATGAAACAAGATTCGGTGGCATGGCCGTAATGCACCAACCCAGAAGGATTCAACCGTCGCCTGTGATGAGTTGTTGCCAATTGATTTTCACATATTAAAGGTTTAAGTTCAAGACTTAGTTCACTTCAAACCTGTGTGAATAAGATTGGCTTACTTAGGTGAAAATTCAAACCGGAAGGTATTTTCACTGAAAGCTCATTACGACAAAGCCTCAAGACCTGTTTTGTTATTTATTAGAATTTGAAATTTGTGGGGGATTGTTGAATTTTGATTGAAATTTCAAATCTATTGGAAAACCTTTAGTCCCACATTGCTAAGCCAAAGGAGATGGAAGGCCTTATATATCAAGTCATTCCTATAATGCTTAGATGGCTTAGGGGGACCTACACGCATGCGCGGGTTGAGCCCAAACCAGGTGGTTTCAGGGGGTCTGGGCCAGAAATCCATAAACCGGGCGCGACGCACGCGATTATCGCGCGCAGGGGGGGGTGCAAATCCCCAGCCCGTGAGCCTCGCGCTTGTGGGCGGCCCGGTTTGGTTTTGCAGATTTCGGTTCGAGTTGATTTCTAAATCAATTTGGCTTGATTTTATTTCTTTCTTTATTTGTATTTTTATTATTTTGAGAAGTTGCGTCTTTGCCTTCTCTCAAAATCGCGCGCGACGCGACCCCTCGGTTCGCGTGTCTGCGCGAAGAGGCAAACAGACACCTCTTCTGATCTATAAAAGGAGAAGAGAAGAAGAAGATTATGACTCACTGCTTTCTTCCTTCTCTTCTTCTCTCTCTGTGCGCGCCTCTCCTTCTCTGAAGGCAGCGTTCTCCGAAGACAGTTTTTCTCCTTCTTTCTTCTTCGGTCGTTTTGGGTCTTGAGGCTTCGTCTTGTGCGATCTGAGGTTGAGTCCGAAGGCAGCGTTCGTTTTGGAGTGCACCTACGAACGCAGCGTGGTTGTCGGATCTTGGGGGAGTTTTGCCGGGAGCCTTTGCACCGTAGGGCGGCAATAAATTCTCTAAAGACAGTCGGCGCGCCGACGCTTCAACCGGAGGATAACGATTTCCTAACCCTGCTTATTCATTTACTGTCTATTGCATGCTGCCCGATTTTATTGGTGCAAATATATTACTGATTTTAGTGTTATTGTTACAACAGAATCTACGGTTCTATCTCTAGCTGTGGTGAATTTTATAAAAAAAAATTCTTCAAATGGGATACGCAACCATGAGATGTTGGATTTCTGAATTGTCCGTCGAAAGCGCTTTTCAATTTATCTTAGCGACCGATGAACAACTTTCATAAGACTAAAACAATAGTTCCAAATTCAATATTACTCTACCTAATTAATCAATTATTACTAGTATATCATTGCCCTAGGGCTGAATATTCTTCATTATCGATTGGATGAAAGATCCAATCATGAAATAGACATTTATGGCAAATATATTGAACGTAAATGAGATACATGAAAAAAAAATGAAAATGTTAATAAAAAGAAATAAATGGTTGAAATTGAAAACAAATTCTGAACTTTTACGCTTAACACTAAATATTCTCGAATATTTTTCATACTTTTTCTTCGCGCTTTCGTGATTGTCCAAATAGGATCATCTATCCCGAACATGTCTCTATCCCCGTGTCCTAATTCGATGGCGATAGCCGACGAGTTATTCGATCGCCGATCGAATACCATCCGTGACCTCCGATCGTCGTCCCGAATCAAACGATACTTTGGGGAAACAATGAATTAGTCGGGATCACCGCAATTGTCATCTCGCCGAATTCGACGGTGAATCCGACGAAATTGCAATTGCGGCGATCCCCGATGTGTTTAATGTACCTCTCAAAATATAGTTTGGTTTGGAACGATGGTCAGAAGCCGCCAGTGATGTTCGATCAACGATTGGACGATTCGCCGGCCATTGTCAACTAGTTGATACATGGGGACACGGGCCATTTCGAGTCAAAGGATTGGTCCAGTGAATTTTCATGTTTATGCACGTTTGGAAGCTGAAATTATTATCCTGATCATTAGTTAATGGTTTATGTTTAATAATGGTTAGCTACTTGCAAGTGGTGGGTGATACGAAGTCTTCGAACGTTTTGCTTATCGACAGTCGTGTGTTTAGGTCCCAAATTTGGGGTTTGTGAGACGTGGTCTAACAGAGGCCGATCAAACTAACTAACACCACAGCCCCAGAGAACTCTGCGGACGTTCGGAAAGAATCAGGCTTTTAATTTGTAGCAGAAGGTAGAATTCGTCATCCTAGATGATTAATTTCATGATAATCTGTGAGAAAGTAAATCAAAAAATTACAATTAACCACCATTGGGAAAAATCAGGCTTTTAAGAAATATAGGGAAGTAGGGAAACATGAACATTGATGACTTTTTTTTAATTATTGTTCGAGTATTCAGCTTGTAACGAATTAATCTTAAGAGTGTATAGTTCGGACTCTACTAAGTAAATCAGGGAAGCACGGGTGACTCTTGAATAGTGCGAACACCTCAAGCATATAACGCGTCCAATGTGAGAACCAAACCTTTGTTGCACTTGCATAGGAGGGTACCCTGCTTTTTACCACTGCACAGTAGCCCGGGTATTTTAAATACAAAAAATTAAAATTAAAAAAAAAAGTGACCTACTGCCCGGCTCCAAATAAATCGAACTCTTCGAGTATAATACGCTTGATGTGAGCATTATCTAGTGAGTAGATTCTATTATTTATCATTGTACCATAATAGTGAGATAATACATAAACACACATAAAATATGAGTCACAATGAAAGCAATGTTGGAGATTTTTTTTTAAAAAAAAAGCAAGGAGGACACCTCTTTTAGAGAACTAAGGGCATCTCAAATCACGTAACGCCGTATTAAAAAGTAAAAAAAAAATCTCACTCGTCTCTTTATTATAAAAAAAATCTATTAACGACTTTATAGTCCATACTTTTTTACAAAAATTACAATCTCTGACCAATTCCTTTACCATTTTTATTTTTCAAACAAAAATTATAATTAAAAATACTTTTAACTAAAAAAAAAATAACTAGCGACTGGAGATTCACAATAGATGTGACCGTGGTGACAGAGCTCCCTTCCGTACTTAAAGGGAGCTGCTTCACTTTTCAGCAGGGAGCTATTCACTTTTGGAGCTATGATAGAGAGCTCCTTCACTTTTTTACAGTGTACTTTTTTAATTAAAATAAATTTTTAATTTAAATTTTATTTAAAAAATTTAATGGAGATAAATTTTTTAAGAAAATTATATATAATAATATAAAATATAATAAAAAAATATGAACCCCATAAAAGAGTTGCTGTGGGACACCATAAGAGATCCGACCATTGGAGAGAGTAGATTTAGACAACGCTATGTTATACTTGATAATGATATGTTGGGGAGAAGAGATCAAGAAGAATGAGGATTTGATGGCAACCAATATAGAGGAGCATTTTGTAAATACTCATTCTACAACTTCGAAGAATCTAACCGTGATATAGTTGGCAAAAAGAGTTGATAACAAAAACCAATAATGATTATACACAGTAATCCTTGCTTTAAAGGAACATAATCATGAAGCAAACAAGGATATCTAACTTACAAATCTTTGTAAACGGAGCTTCAACGCTCAGTCGCCATGGCATCTTAAGTGCAGAGGCATGAGCGCATCGTATTAGCATCAAACTACAAGTCGAATTCAAGTAACAGGTACATCGTATTAGCATCAAAACAACCAAACTATGTAAACTTATCCTCTGCGTCTCCCAATGCAGTATCGCCTTCTTCAAGCTTACTGAATTCAAGGTAATGTGTGGGTCTGTGATCCTCATGGTAGTAGTCTCTTGGTATCCCCAACTTCACTCCGTATCGCATGCTCACCGTGTGCTTTACTCCCATGAAGTTGTAATTCCATGGACCATTGTCTGGAACCTGGGATTTCCAAATGACCAGGGTGATTCAAGTATTCAAATTATGAAAGATGTCCAAAATGAATCTGAATTTTAGGATATGGCAGGGAAAGATTCATTACCATATAGAATCCTAGGAAACGGTCACTCAGAAGCATTTGCACTTTCTCATAGTGTGTCGGTAGATAGCCATGGGGGTTGCTTCCAGTGTCCTTATTGACACGTCCCCATTCGTACCCCGATTGAGTGAGTTTATATGCAGTCAAGGAGCAGGAACCTGGAGTGAAGCTGCAGGTCAAAATAATGCATTTGTCGCCATCCCACTGCTTATTGTTCTCTAGTACCCGGGCATGAGATGTCAGATCCTGAAGGAAAAGGTATGTATAAGGAGCATGAAACCAATATAGTTCATCGAGAGACAGAAGTAGCAATATTAACCTGTGGGGATAGCTGAGGAAGCTCATTAGGTTGTGTGTGCATCCATCCCAGTGGTTCTAAGTCGTTCAAAAAGTCATGCTCGGGTAGAGCTGATGGTAAGTGGACCTGCTGATGTGTCCCCCATTGCGGGGCCATGACTATGCAGCGGATCTCCTTCACTTGTGGGTTATCTTGAGGGCTCAACCCATAAAGGTAACCTGCAATCTGAGTTCTCAAATCTGCTATGCAGATGAACTTCTTCAATATGTTCTTAGGCATAATGTAAGTATATCCAGTCTCCTGTGAAAAACCAATTAAATTCATGAATAATAAATCTGTAGCCAACAATGATAAAATATTGTAATGGCTATTTAATACCTTGATATCATCTGAGTTCACATAAATGTGGTTAACACGAAGATAAAGATTTGTGGCTGAAATGGCCCTTACTCGCCAATCGGTTTTGGAACCAAATGCTTGCTGCTCATATGGACTAGTGGTAGTAACTATAAGCTCGTCGCCATGAACATTTGTCGTCCTTGTTGTAACTGCTGTCAATTGGCTAGCTTCTTTAGCCTACAATAACAAGAGGGAATGTTAAAATAACATGGAACTAACAAAAGGGAATGTTAAAATAACATGGAAAAAGAGTCGCAACAGGTTGGACCAAATGCAAACCTGTTTCTCAATTTCAGCAATCTGTTGCCTCTGCTGTGAGGGTGGTGCTATCTCTGCACCCAAAATTATGTCTCGTATTTCAGACTGTGTTAGCGCCGATGTATTGACATTGTTCTTTTTTGCATAATCAGAGAGTATGAGATCTCTAAGTGCAACTTCAACCTGAAACCGGTTTTGAGGTTAGTAAAAGTTAAAATTATGGGGGAATAGAAATAATAAGAGGTACTCGACAAATAACTGCAGATTCTACCTTCATCCACTGATCATCAGTCAACGAAGGCCATATATGGTGTGGTTCAGTGACAATGGTCTTGTCAGGCTTCAAGAGCATCTTCGCTTTCTCATTGTTAACATGAAGTGCCCGCAATATCAATATAAGCCGGGAGAAAGCAGTGTAGGATGAAATACTTTTCAACCAATCATCATATATATTAAACAGAACCATCTGAGGTTCAGTAGCCTTCAAAATCAGATCACCGAACTTCTCGATCTTTAAGCAAGCCTGGAAAGGCAACTGGAGTTCACTACCCTTGATTACAATATTGGGGAAGTCGAGCAAATGGACTTCTAAAGGATCCAACATTCCTTTACGAGTGACAACAATTTGCTTCGGCTGCTCTTCAACTGGCAATGACCGCACGAGAGCTGCTACTTCTTCTGCTGTCTTCCACTTGGCCAATTGTCCAAGACGCTTTTGCCCAGCCCAAACACTTGTATGGATGACCTACATGAGACTAGCTGTTTAATTCTGCCGCCTCGCAAGAGTCTCAAGCTACCTTAAACAAGTAGAAAAAATATACCTTTAGAAATAGTTGTCCTGTCCTTGGATTGAAGATGAAGATGGCACCATTAATGGGCTTAGTGGTGAGATTTCCCTCGAAAGTTTTATGTATTGTTACTCTATACACATTAGTATCATCAACAAACCATATGATTTGGTTGCTGAAAATCTCCCCATAATTTTGTGATGAGAGATATGGTTCAGTAGGCTCAGATGAATATAGCTGCAAGCCTTTCCTTATCCGTTCCCTCAGCACATATAAAGCTGGATTTGACTGCATTAATGACACAAAAATAAGAAAAATTGGAAGCCAACAAATATGGACGATTATTTCTCAGAATTATACCTTCATAATCTTGTTCATCGCTTGAGCTAGCAAAGGCTTTGACCCAGGGAACCAATTGCCGAAGGCTGAGTGCAAATTGTATGCCAAATCCAGTCCAATCATAACTCCTGCGAAAAAATAGCATTAGTTAACAGGTTCTTTGTGACTATGAAATTCTAAATGGAGCCAATACAAAATATACCAGTGGGTGATGGATATATGGACATATTGTCTGTTGTATAGTCCATAAACTTAGCCCTAGTATAACGCTCTATATCATGGGAATCATAGTCTCCCCAACGAAGTTGCACATCAATCCAGTATTTGTTGCTTGCTTTTTGGTCAAATACGTCCTTCGATTCAGCAACAAGGCTTGGTTTGGACATTGGCCATCGATGTGCAGCAAAGAGGAGAACGTCAGCACAAGAGCTGTTCATCTTGTAACTTTTCCTTGGATGTATAGTCTCTTTCTGCACAGTTTCAATTTCTAATGCATCCAACTCTTGATCCAAAACTTGGCAAAGATCCATAACAACACTCTCATGGATCTTCTGCCAAAGGTGAGCACGGAATATCTGAATCAAAGAGATCTTCAAGGTAGGAATTTTCCCATGCATAAATATTCCTGTCAGATCAAGCTGGACCTGGAAGCCGACGTATACATTGGCACGATTGATGGTGGGTGACCACCACAAAGTAAACCTACGATTTGGAATTTGATTCAGACCTGACCGCTGTGCATTGGTTAACTTCTTATACTTCATAGATTCCTCGAATCCAGATGCCTTCTCCCAGAAGAGACCTTCCCAGGTCGGGAAACTGAAACAGAACCAAAATCAGTCTTAAGTACAGAGATAAAGATATAACATAATCTTTGCATACATGTCAATTTCTTTACTTACTATGTCCCTTTAAATAAAGTGTGTTCCAGGATTCCTTCCACTCCTCCAAGTGCTTGGATAACATCAGTCCGATAGTTGTTCAAGTTCCAAAGCTTGCCATCATGTCTCTGGTGCGTCCACCAAAATGGATTCTGCTTCAAAACTTGATATTGCTTGAAATCAGTACGAACCCTCCATCCTTTATCATATGCTAATGTGTGACGGTCTTTCTGGAACAAGGTGTTGATTCGAGGTATGCCTCTATCCCAAGAATCCTAACATAATAAATACTTATTGTCAGACCTTCACTCTAATGTGATATTAGCAAACAGGAATAACAGCTGCAGTACATAATCAGTAATTATCTTGGGCAGAAAACTACTGTTTATTTATGTTCCAAAGCCCCACCCTGAACCCGAGAATAGACAAAGATTAGGCCCGTGGTGAAGGAGAATTGGACAGATAAAGAATGAACTGTATCACATATATCCTAACTGGATGAGATCCTTGGTAAACATGGACTTAGAAATCTACCCCAAGCGAAACAACATGCTGAATACATTTTTTTCATTAGAAAATGTTACTAAACCAGCCAATTATGTGCTATAGTCAAAGCATCTATGATTAAAGAAAGTCTCAAAAGTGTATTTTCTTGTGATGGCAAATTTTGGCAATCAGACAGTTGAGGATGACGGTATAAAATTGTTCCAAATGGCAATTTCAAACTCCTCATTATCCTGCAAATTCTGCTAAGCATTCACATACACTACTAGTTTCTTATGCAAAACTAGTAGGCCACTAAATGCTCAGGGAACAGATAACAAGAACATATTAATATTTTTCACAACCTTTTCACCACATGATAATATATCGGTTAACATTTAAATCATGTTTAAGTGACATTATCAAGAAGTTCATTCGCTGATAGAAGATTTAGGTACTATATTTGGGGTATATAACAAGAATCAACTAATTCAAAGCAATTAAATGTCTCCATCTGTCTCACAGCTCAATGATGTTCGAGAAAGAAGGCTTTCTAAAAGATTCCAAGCATACACCATTTCTCCAATTTCAACAATCATTAAAATACCTCGAGATCCTCAAGCGTCAATCTTCTATTTTGTGACTGTGCTTCTTGCCTCTTCAATGCATATTCAGCCCAAACACGCTGTGAATCAATGAACTCACTCTCCCAGGGCTGAGTAATTGAAAAAATAATCAGAAGAATTAGCAAGGGTATATTCTAAAAATATAAATTAATGACACGACAGTGTTGGTTAAAGAACCTGTATATAGCGGTAAAGATTGGGGATAAGCTGATCTTCCTCATGACTCATACCACTCCTAAAATGTGTCACTCCAACATCAGTTTGTTGGCTATACCTTAGGTCACTCTGTGGGATCAATATGTGTCCCATGGAAAGCATCCCAAGGCCTCCAATTTCCTTCGGTGTGTAAAAGATAACAGGAGGAAATCTGTGGAATGCAAATAATTAAAACTCAACGATGCAATAGAAAATATATCATATTGGGACACAAAATTGGACATAGTGATTACCTGCTAGGCATCTTTGAGTTCAATCCAATTTTAATACGAGTCTGTATCTTGTTTTCACACTTGACCAGCAAATCCAACAACTCCTGTGTATGCACAGTGGCTTCTCGGAAATATGTCATAAGACCTATCAAAAGAATGAAACAACTAAATAGGATAACATAATTGCCAAATAAGCAAAGCACAAAAGACAATAGTTTAGCATACCAATAAGAGCTGTATTCCATTTGTTAACAATCTTGGTAAAAGTTGTTGAACCTGATGACATAAGAATTTGCCTCACACGATTCTCAAATACCTTCATGTGTTCATCATCAACACGCAAGAAGGCTATTGCTGTTCTTTCCTTGGTTTGCTCATTTTGTAAATTCCAAACACCATCTTTGGTGTTACTAAAAGCTTCTTGAGTCATTCTTACTTTAGGCAATATTCGAATCTCAAATCCACACCTGGAGAACATTATGAATGACAAGTGGAAAGGAAGAAGTATAGTTAAAAACTTAGCTACTGCAGAGGAGAATTACTAAACTGAAGGGAGTCTCAACTCTCAACTATAAATTTGGTAGTTAAAAAATGGGTCATCAAATTTGGAAAAATAAAAATAAAAAAACTTATTAGAAAGGACCATCCAGAATAAACAACAGACAAAGGACTTTAAAAGCGAAAACTAGGTACATAATATTTGAGAATAAAAAAGAACACCCAAAAATTTAAAAAAAAAACCATCAACATCCCTTGCATTAGTAGAAACATGCAAATACTTCATGTGTACATAATAAATTCATGTGCATTTGGATGTGACTTTAAAAAGAGAAAGCAAAAAAGAACACTTTAAAGAAAGAAAAAATAAATAAAAATGTTAAGCACATTTGCCGGCCAATTTAGACTCTACATAGTATATCTGAAAGATGCTTGATAAGACAGTTGTAGAAAAAAACACGCTAGATAATCTGGGCCAAGAGACACCCATTTGTAGAGATCAATTGATCAAAATACAGTACCATACAATAGAAAGAAATCCTTTGTATGAGTCAGAAAGTATAATAAGAAAAGAGAAGAAACAAGCATTCTTACATGCTGAAAAGGAGATTGGGATTGTCCTTGCTATAAACTGACACGAAGCTATTTTCCCATTCCAATGTTGTAATGCTTCTCGGAAGCCGATTTTTCATATCCCAAAAAACACTTCGCCCAAGATTGACTGCAATTGACAAATAAAATGATGAAATGAATTAGCAAAAGATATGAAGGAAATGATTAAGACGGGCAAAGGGATCTACCATCATGTTTCATCAACCTCATTCGTGCATCTCTAGGCCAACATTTCTTGTTATTATATCCAACCATGTTTTCGTTGTTTGGATCTGGATGCTCAGTTAGATAACGCTGAATTAGGTCTCGTGCCTCTTCATGTGTGAATCGGAATAGTATGTGTACTTTGTCAATGTAACGGGAATATAACCGAATAGGATGTCTAGTCTCTATTCTGGTGTCTGCATATGTAATGAATTCATTGGGCATCTGAGGAGGACCAGCAATTTCACTGGCTCGGGTTAAACCAAGGAGCAATAGATCAAGCACAAGCCCATAATACTGCACAACAAAGGAAGCAAATTGCAGGCCTCGAATAAGACCATACGAGTTGGTGTGGCTCATATCCTTGTATGATAACACAACATTGTTTTTGGCAGTGACATAATCAGCAATATTGTGGTCAAGAACCAAGCGCAAAAGCCTGTAAAGAATGAACAAGATAAAACATAATACAATTAACATATAAAGTAAAACTCTGAAAGCATGGTCAGATAAAAAAAACATGAGAAAAATATGTTACCTATTAAGCATAGTCAAATCAATTTTCTCAAAAAACTTCTCAAACTTTGTTTGCATCATCACCACACATTGACCATCGCTTGTGTCCCATATGCCTTGTAAGTTATTAATACCTTGACACCATTTGTATACTAGAAGTGGTGGTGGTTCTGAATCTGCAGGCTTGACCCAGTTAGGGAATAGGTGTCTTTTGTCTCCTTCATACCACAAATATTGATCGAGGTATGCATCTGTGATTTTTTCAAGAGGTTCAATCTCATAAACTGGAATCAGATAACTGTATAAATCCATGAACTCAATTCCAACCTGTGAATATTGCAAAATTAGCAGCGATCTCAGAAATGGGGAAAAAAGAATAATAGTATTGAGATTGATGGGTTTACCTCCTTGAATGCACGCTGAGTGAGCAAGTGACGTTTTATTCTTGATAAGGCTTCATGGGGGTTGTCATATGCTTGCTCAATAAGACCCAATTCTTCCCTTTGAGATTGATTCAGTCTAACTGCAACGCTATAAGATTCTTTCAACCTCTCTAGTGCAAGGATAAGGAGTTTGGTGTCATGTTTGTAGGACAATGGTGGAAATGGAATAGGAGAGAACTTCCTTGATTCCAACCAATGAACTGTGGTAGTATAGATGGCCACAGCCTCTTCTGGGGTGACATATGGTCCATCTTTCAGGTAGTTGTGTTGCCTCTCCTGGAATAACAAGGATATGGTTTGTCAAACAGGTGTTGCGATTATACCAATAAGCATCAGAAAATAAATATAATTAATTATATTTGTCGTATTTATTTTATTTCAGTTAGGTGTCTGATGATGCAAGATGGACTCCCAATAAGGGGAAAATGGACGAACTGTGGCAGACAGCCATCACGTGACTGTGAATTGGCAAGCATAAGATATACTCATCTGCTTCAACTGAAAGTGTAACAAACTCTATTTCATTTACCTGCTCAGCTTTTAGCCATAACCGAGTCAATCTTCCTAGATTCTTCCTACAAACTGTCTTATCGACAGTTGCACCCCTTCTAATACGCTCACGATTGTAGTGAGCGACATTTGTCCACCAATCTGCTTTGGATTTTACATATCGGAGAATCATATTCTCAATTGGGACTGGCAGACCGGGAACCTGAAATTGACTAACATATAAGGCAAACCAAGAAAAAGTAACTGAACAAGAATGCTGACAATTAGAAAAGGTACTGTCACACTGTTAGAAATAGCATACCTTCCATGGGATATTGGCTTTCCAACAACGCCATGCTTCACTCAGATGTTGTAAGATAGTCTTTGCCTTGTTATGCTTAATGCCCTCTGCAGGATACAAATGCAAGTTCATAGCTACCAAACCAATCAACAGAGGATGCACAATATGGAGGACAAAATAACGTAGTGTATGGTAGGCACAAAACATAAGTTTATGGGCTTACCAGGCATTGCATCGAGAATATCATGCATCACAGCAGCTCTTAGTTCCAAATCAAAGTGGCTTTCAACTCGTTGTTTTGTAACAGTTTTTGCAACCCCCTTTGAATGGCGGCCTTCAAATTGGCGAGCTAGTAAATTACCCAACCATCTTTCCAGCAATGGTACAATACCTCGAAGAAAAAACAACCATACCCTCCACATGGGAGCCCAAAATCCACAGCCAGGTCCCTTCCCAACAGGACCAGTATTAAAACGGTAGTAGATTAAGTGCTTCAGATCTTTACACATTCTGATCTGCCGCATTAAACGGTACTTGTAACGGTACATGCCAGTCAGTTGACCAACATGAGAAAAAATGTATTGCAATCCATCAGCTAATTGAAAAGCATCCACATTTCCCAGACGAAATTGGACATTAGCATCAACTACAAGCTTTGTCAAACGAAGAATTTCTCTGCACAGATGGAAGGCGTTTCCAAACCGTGACTTCTTGCGCTCCTTTGTGGTGAGCGTTTTAACAGGTTTCAAATTAAAATTGTAATCAAGGTGAAGATAGTTGAGATTTTTCCGATGAATCAACAGATTAAGCATATTGTAACCTTGTTTACAAACTTGTAGACCTGCTTCTACCCAATCTAGTTCTGTTGTTTGGAAGAACTTGGTAGCCTGCAGAGAACGGAACAAATGTTTCTTCTTCTGTGCCTTGGGAGGTCGATGATGTAATTCATTCAAGACAAAACATTTCAGCAGCTTCTGATAACTGACACGAACTTTAACTGGATAGGATGGAGGACTACAAAAACAAAAGTCACATTAGACAAGAAACTAACATTTTCAAATCCTAATCAATACAACCAATAGGCAATATATTCAGTAACATATCAATTTACCAATGCTCCTTGAACCACTCTGACACAAGAGGTACATCTTCAGCCCGTCTTGTGCGACCAGATCTGGTATTAAATGGGCGTGGTGCAAATAGCAACGAGATACCAGCTGCAGTTGTATCAGTATATAATTGTGTTTCAAGCAGAAGAGGTTCAACTCCTTCAGGAAGGTAAAATTCTTCTTCATCCTCTTCTTGTACTTTCCTGTCCCTACGATCAACCTTGTTGACTGAAGATATTGGGTTAATTAAGGGATCAAAGTAAAATGCAGGCAAATCAGGATCCTCAGCTTTTATGTACATTATCATGGGAGTGTGATACACACTAAGCTTGACTTTCCTTGGCCTATTGTTGTACAGATGTGGAAATGCAATCCTGTATTCTGTTCTAAGTGGCTGGCGAATGATTAGCTTATTGATGTCATTAAATTCATTCCAATCCTCATCACCTTTCTCCATGTCCCTGTACAACGGCTCAAACTTGGGGCCTCCTGCAGTCAACAAGAGGTAAATGATGAGAAACATACAGAAATAACACACATAATATATGTGTGTGTGTGTGTGTATAGGATTTCCTTGTGCTTCTAAATAAATAACCATTCATAATTAAACAAATGATTTTTATAACAGCTGGCTTCAACACTAACTGATAGTGTGGGATCTCATCAAGGACCAAATTGATTTTTCAAAAGATGCAAAAAAGGATAATATAGTAATAAAGCCCTTTTCACAACAAATCAAAGAGACACATACCAGGTATGCACATGTTCAGTGCTTTAGCAGTAAAGAATGACTCCATATCGAACAAGTAAAAGTAATTGTGATCAATCAGATCAGAAAGTAGTTGCCCCGCAAGCCGATTCAGATTTGCCATTATTGGAAGCGATAGATGCCACCTTCTGTAACTAGGACCATTTATGAGCTTTGTTTTTACAAGAGGTTTATGGTCATAGAACCATGTATGCACAGCAGCATCTTCTTCCTCATCTAATTCTAATTGAATTGCCTCTAAGGGTTCCACATCCAACAAATTGTCTGCATAATCTAATGGAGGCTCCTCATCATCAAAAGGAGGAAACCTCATTCTTTTAAAATGCCGGCGATCTCGTTTCTCTCTTCTCATCATGATCCACATTGTACCCCACTATAAAGGTAAGAATAAACAAATCAGGATATTACAACTGGCAAAAACTTTTTAAATGAAAGAATACACTAGCAGTCTGGTAGGGAATAAATTATGAAGTATTATCGGGCCTAACTAAGCTTTTGAACAGAATCTAACAGCAATTACTTTTTTTTTTTTGGCTATTCTATTATGTCTAGGAATTTGGACATTGTTGGACATGCATGATAACCTCCAAAACTAAACTAAGGTAGTAAACCCTTTCAAGTCAGAAGATTTTTCAAGACATATCTTGCTAGTTAAAACTGAAAAGCTCATACCTGTGCTAAGTATATAGGTTCAACCACCCAAGGTATCTCATTCACAAATGTGATTGCACCAGTTATATGATATAAAATTTTCACATTGCGAACCTAAAACCACAAAAAAAAAATATATTGTTCAGTTGAGGTGCTGTAGAATATACCTAAACTTCAAAACATGAAACGAGTCGTACGATGAAGTACCTGTTCCCATGGCATAGGCATGTTCTCAAGTAATTTATAAACTGCATGAGGTACAAATTTCAAAGCTCCAAGGTATACACGCTTGTCATGGCGATATTTCTTAGATGACATGTCTCCATGATCTCTGTGCATAAAAAAGGGAGGAAGCTCATTGACTTGAAAACAGATTCATTTGGAAGCTTACTTTAGTAATGTCAGGGATAAAAAAAAATACACACTGTAGTCTCAAAAGAACATGACTAATTGAAAGCGGAATTTCCAATGTACTCTGACAAAAGATCCAGACATGTGAGCCGATAACTCACTGATGCAGTCCACAAACAAAATTTGCATTATTTCAAATATCTCATTTATGTGCTGAAAGGGAAGGAATTCGAACTTCAGTAACCAATCCAACCATAGAATACAAGTGAAAGAAAAACATTATGTGAACCTTCTCAGTCAGGGTTTACAAGTTGAAAACCAAACTGCTTTATAGGTGCACGTATGTATGTGCAAGAGGGAATGATCAAATATTGATGAGCATGTATGAATTTATTTTTTAAAAAACAAAAAGGCATGCACAAGTTCTCCAAGCATGCTTAGAAGGAATACTACCGATCAAGAACTAACTAATAAATAGCCAAGGAAAATTATCTGAGTTCCAAAAGGATAGCAGAAACCTATTTGTTGACAGCCGCAGAACAAAATAATTTTCACTAGAGTTCTACATCTTCATAGGCGGAGTCCGAAACAACAAAATGATCCCAGGAAAGCAGATAACCTGATGATCTTCCTGACGTGCTCGGGGGGCATATCCTCCTTCTGGGTCTCAACAAACCCGAACTTCCTCTTGTCGCCATACCGTTTCGAGTTGAGCTGATGCCACTTCCTGGCCTTCTCCACCAACTGCGCCTCCAGCTCCGCTGGAGAAGGCGGTATGCTGAAGGACGGCTGCACCGCCGGGGGCGGGGGCTGGGGAGGGGGAATCCCAGCCCCGGGCACCGTTCCTGGCGGCGCCATGGGGGGCGGTGCCGAAGACGACGACGGAGGGCCGCCGCTCCACATCGATGCCTCTGTTAGTGCACCAAAACGACAACGAAACAGAAGAGATCGACTCTTCCCTCTCCGCTAGGGTTTGGCGGTGGGTTCTGGAGGAGAGCGAGCGAACAGCGGGGGAGTAGCAGCGAGCGGGGATAATATCGCCAATTCGCCAACTCAAGTCAGTCTCCGACAATATCATCAATGTCAACCGGGACTCGAACTCGAACTCGAACTCGAACTCGAACTCGAACGACATGGGAACGGTTCCGTAGCAGTGTTCTCACCTGATCGTCTTTTACTTATTTGAATAATAATTAATCAGAAATTGCCATTTTATTTTCTATATGCCATATGTTCATGTGTTGGTGTCCAATAATTAGTTCTTATTTTTATAAATTAAAATGTCAAATTCTATCGTAGATTAAAGTACCTGTATAATTAATTAAAATTTTCATTTACAAAATTTACGGTATTAAAATACCTAACTTTTATAATTTCAAAAAAAACCTATCATATCCATTACATCGCTCCCTTCTTCTTCACGAATTAATTATGTGGATTTATATGCATGCATCTTCAAAATTTTATTTTATTTGTTTAAAAATTTATTTTTTTCAATTTATATAAGATTATAGATTCATTCAGAGGCATAGCTATGTAAGACTTGGGGGTGCGACTGCCATTGAAAATTGGGGGGGGGGGGGGGGGGGGGGGGGGGTGGAGAAACAATTTAAAAGAGCCCGATTATAAATTTCAAAAGTCCGATTAAAATATATTCTCTATGGTGTTTTATTTTTCTTTCTTTCCCAATTTTACTTTTTCTCTCTTCTTCGCGCGCACACACACTCTCTCTTCTCCCTCCTCTAATACCCACGGGTCTATAAATGAAGAATATGATTAGTTATCATCTCATATATCCGTAGTTCGATCTCTAACTATAATATATTTTACAAAAAAAAATCTCCAATAGAATGTGAATCCTAAAATATTAGGCTTTTAGACCGTTCATCACGAGCACTTCCCGATTTACCTAGCGGTCGATAAAAAAATTTCAAGGGACCAAATCGATTTTCTAAAATTAAAAAAATCTCGTTAATCATTTTTTTTTCCTCATCTATTCAACTCTTTTTTATCCTCAATATCCTCCATCACAGGTCATGGCTATTATCACCCATATCATTATCACCGCAAGCTATTACTACCAGTCGTGTCATCGTTTGCAGCCAGCGCCAACCTTCATCATTTTGCTGACGCTCCACAGTGAATATTTTTTTTTTTATTAAAATGATTTTTTCTTGCTTGAATTCTTTAGATTACGAATTTAAATATTCAAAAATATATATAATATTAATTTTTCATATATTTATCTTTTTATTTGCTAGTCGGTCAGTATTTGTTGGCTAATAATTTTTGTTTGTTATTAATTGTTAGAAAAAGATACTCATTAAATTAATGGTTATGTTTTAAAATATTATGCTAATGATAAATTTGATGAAATAGCAATGTTAAAGTATTTTTTAAACAAAATACAAGTGGAACCTATTTCAAATAGGGCATCTTCTCCTCCACCACTTCTTGACGCTGACTCAAATGAGTATCCTAGTAATCCTGGTCTAAGAAAAATTATTGGGACCGATGGCATGACTAGAGAGGGGTGAATAGTTCGGTCACCTCAATTTAATCTTTTTCTACCATCGTTGGCACAAGCAGAAACTTAATCTATCAATTAAAACAATGCTAATATTTTACCGATTACGTGGTTCAGAAATTACTTGCTCCTACTCCACGGCGTATTCTTGAGGTAGACGAACCCTTGATCTTTCGGTGGATGGCGCCGCGATAATCTCCGACTAAAGCTTTCTCCTTTTCGATGGAGAACAATCTCTCACAAAGCTTCTTCCTCCTTATAAGATTGAGCTAGGGTTTTAGGAGAAAGATAAACACTTGGAGCTTGAGCACTTGAGTAAGGATATCACAGTGAATTACTGACATATCTCAAGTCTCAAGCTTCTCTTTAAATAGAGGATAGAGTTGTTAACAAACAACTCAGCCCCGACACCAGTCGACTGGTGTCCAGCCAACGGCTAGTCCAATGACTGGATTTCGAACAGACCAGTCTACTACCCCCGGGGCCAGACGACTGTTTCCGGTTGTCCGACCTTATAGAAAGATCAATCGACATGTGTCCATACCAGTCGACTGCAACAGTGCACTCTCAGTAGTGTCAGTCGACTGGTTCCCTTGTCAGTTGACTGTCATACCTACAATTGCACTCTCAACCTCTCCAAAGTTCACCCTTTGCGTATGCCTTGAAGTCCACTTCCTTGGCTTACCCCTTGAAGTTCTCTTCTTTCGGCTCTCATCCCTCGGATGCGTACACAAGCTTGCCCTTTGAAGTCCTCTTCCTCGGTTCTCGTCCCTCGGATGCTTTACTCTGTTAATCTTCATGTGTGATTTACCAAGTCCTGCAAGACTTAAACACACATATCAAATCAACATGAAAACCTAACTTAATCATATTGACACACGCATCAAAACCAATGATCTACCCGATCAAACTTGGGTTGATTGTATTAATAAAAATATCCTCGAGTAGAATGTAAATGAAAAAAAGATTGTTATAAATTTATTTTATTAAGTTTCTAGTTAGGATGATTATTTATATCGAAATGAATGTCTTATATATAGGAATATTAAATATTACAATGAATCGAAATCATAAATGATTTTCGACTATGAGTCGTTGATAAGCTTTAGAGATGATCATTATTTCAACTTAGAACCAAGGGCTAAAGTCAACATTTTCAAATTCAAATTTGTTTTTAACTTTTTAAATTCGAACTTTAGGCTTTCTCAGTGAAAAATTGATTTACACTAACATTTAGAATTTTTGAAAATCACCCATCCTGATCTAAAATCCTGGTAATGCCATTGGATACATTGAGGAAACTTGTATAAGTGCATTGGTTTTAACTTAAAATGACTAAGAATTTTTTATTGTCTATCAGCCAGTTTTATCTAAAATTGACTAATGGTATATTCAAGGTCTCATAACTAAATTAGATAGCATAAATTGAGAACGATAAATTTTTCAACTTGTAAATATTTAAAAACTTTCATCACAAACTCGTTATAAAGTTTAGACAACAATACTCACAAATTAACAACACCAATGGATTCCTTTGATTCCATTGGTCTGCCTCCGGGGTTATAATGTAGCGGTAGGGTGACTAATCACTATCTTAGACATCCGTGGTTCGATCCTCAGCTACGGCGTATTTGTAGGAATTTTTCCTCCAAATGAGGCGCGAATCCTGGGACACTAGATTTCTAAACCGCCCACCGCGAGCGCTTCTCGATTTACCCTGGCGGCCGGTGGAAACTTCCGTGGGGTCGGGCCGGTCACCCGAGGTTAGAAAAACCTCGTTAATCATTTTTTTTATTCCATTGATCTGAAAAATCTAAAACTTTTGAATTTTTGAATGATATAAATTCATCAATTAGTTTTGTCCAAAATTGATTGATGAACCTAATAAACTTCATATCACTTCAAATTAAAATAATGTACTCATGCAAATCTCATTAATTTATTCATGCCCTCATATCCGGATTATTCATCCACTCTAGTCAGACTTACGTAAACCTACAAATTTATCCCTAATCTTCTTCTGCTCTTTCTATTCCATTATTATTATTTTTCATGACACCCCCAATGATTCGGACGCATCTCGTCCGGATGATTCTTGCCGACAAGAGGCGATTCACTTGCTCCAAGCGTCCCCACCAACCCGTCCTCGGGTCAACACGGAGGAGTTAAATCACGGGGGCTACTAGCTCAGATGTTATGACTAGTGCGTGGGGAGGACATGCATATTGGCTTGGCCAAATTTTGACTCCCAGACCTCATGCTGATAATTCTCACGTATTAATCGTCAGTTCATTCAAGGGAACTCGTCGGGATGATTCTTGACCCTCTTTTATGTGTGTTGATTCATGTAGATGGATCATGTCACTAAAGGGAACTTATAGTTGACTGTAAAACGTAAACCATTATCTCGCCGATCCCGCCAGAGTGATCTCCTGCTATTTAAAATGAAGGTAAACCACAGGGAACTTCATCTACTAAAAAAAAAAAAGATTAACGAGGTTTGTTCAACCAACCTCGGGCAACCGGCTCGGCCACACGGAAGTTTCCCATCGGCCGCTAGGGTAAATCGGGAAGCACTCGCAGTGGGCGGTCTAGAAGCCTAGTGTCTCAGGGTTTGCGCCACATTTGGAGGAAAAATTCCTGCAAATGCGTCGTAGCTGGGGATCGAACCGCGGATGCCTGATGATCCTGTCGACAAGCGAAGACCGGTCCTCAATCGGATGACTCGGTCTGCCCAAGGCGACCCGGTCTGCTGTAACTCGGAGGTCGGGGTCAGGCTTGGATGAGGGTAGAGCTCAAGTCGCTCGGCTCTGACCAAAACGGGGCTCACAAAGTAGTGGCGTGGTTGCAAAATGGCAGTGATCCTTTCCCTGGGGCTCAAGCGTGGTTTATATAGGGGAGGGGGGAAGTCTTACCTCGTGCAAGACGTCACATCCCATTAAGGCCCGCTCAGTGGTCAGACTGAGCTAGTGGATATTTCAGCCATGGGATGAGACTGACACGGCCGCCTGACAGTTTGTAAATCTGTCCCTTCAGCCTCTGATTAATGTTTGGCGGCTGTGTCAGATAATGATTATGTTGGAGGTTGATAACCATCATTTTGTTGATTATTTTCGGCTCTAAAATCTATGTTTGATCCACATTTTATATGCTTAAGTTTGCAATTTTATTAGGTTTAATGTATTTTCCCTATTTTGGCTTTTAATTCTAATTTTTGTATATTTGGGATATTTTTAGCACTAAATTTGAATATCATTTTGTAGGTTTCAATTGATCATGGACCTCGATCAAATTGGGTCAGACTTGAGTCAGCATTGGATCCAGATCAAAGGGATCAAGCATCGGATTATTAGGAGCCGTCCATTCTAGAGAACGGCTGGGTCTAAGCTATCGGTCAACTTCTGGTCAATCCGAGTTCAAGATATAATCACTCATGAGTATAGATCAAGATCTAAAAATTTCAGCCAAATCAGAAGTGATCTGACCGTTGGATCGAGCTCAAGATGTTCTAGACCATCCATTCAAGAAAAGGGAAGATCTAGACCATCCGCCACTGATCTGGTCAATCTGAGCTGGGGATAGGTAGATCAGGGCCATTGATTGGGATCTATGGAGTTTGGTTCAGATCTGAAGCGATCCGACCGTTGGATGAAGCAAATTCAATCTCAGCCGTTCGTTGTTAATCTCCTTCTAAGCTGACTTGGCTGACTGACCCAACTGTTGGACTGAACCCATTGCTTGATTGCACCCAGGGCTGGTCTGTTGGCTGAACCAAGTCTGGACTGAACCAAGAGCTGGATTGGACTGAATCAAGTGAACTGACTGGACTGAACCATTGATTGAATTCAACTGGCTTGGCTTGACTGAACCGAACCCAGGACTGAACCACTGACTGGACCGAACTCGAACTAGACTGAACCAGAGCTGGACCAGAGCTGAAGCTTGGCTGGAACTGGACTGAGCTGGATGTACTGGCTGAACCAAAAGGGCTGAATCAAAGGGGCTGACCGAACCGCTGAAGTTGGCTTGGCTAACCGAGCCCACGCGCAGCAGCAACAAAAGGGAGCGATCGCGCAGAGAGCTAGGGCATCGATCGGCTTCCACCATCACACGTAGGCGACGCGACTCACCTTCCTCTTCATCCACCACCATCTCCGGCCATTGCACGAAGCTAGGGCTAGGGGGTTCCGAATCTTAGCCGGCCGGAGCTCCATCTCTTCTCTTTCGGGGTTCGGAGAGAAGAGAGGAAGAGTTCTCTTTCGGGGTTCGGAGAGAATTTTCCTCCATTTTCATCACCGGCGACCACAAGCTAGGGCTTTGGGGGTTCTGAGCTCTAGCCAAACGTAGCCGAACGCAGCCGTCGCAACCATCCATCTCCACCGCACGCCATCGATCAAATTCTGTTTTTTCTTTATCAAGTTCTTCTTCAGCGTTTTCTTTCCTTGCAATTCGTTTTTAGCAGTTTGTTTTTCCTTCCACAGCTCGTCAGATTCAGTAGCTTCAAATCTCATTTCCAGCGATTACTTCTCAGCAGCCTAGTTTCCATTTACAGCAATTGCATTACAGCAGTTCTTCCACCTTTCCAATTCCAGCGGCAGTTGTTTCCTTCATCCGATCAACAATTCATTTACAGCAACTTCGTCTCAGTTCCTCACAGCAAATCCAGCTTCTTCACAGCAGCTGTCCAGCTTCATCAGATCCAGTAGATTTCACAGTTTGTTTTACAGCAATTTAATTCCAAGTAGAGCTTAAGCATTCAATTCCCGGCTGCAGCAGTTCATCAATTGGATCAATTGGTGGTTTAATTGTGTTTTTCCTTGAGTTGTTTTGTGTTAATTGAGGAGTGTGTTTGTTAATTGATGAATTTTGTATTGGTTAGATTCTTCTCATTTCAAATTGCATTTACATGAAGCAATTTTTAACACGCCTACCGTGTGTTCGGTCAATTGCCTCTTAGATCAATTAGTTTTAATTGTTATGTTTCCTAGTAGTTTAACTCTTGGTTTGTGTTGTTCTTCTTATTGCTTTAAGTTTTACGTTTTCGTTTACATGCAATTAAGCTAAGAGATTAAATTTCTTTCATGTTGTAGGTTTCGTTCCATGTTTAGTTTCGTTAATGCTTTATTTCAAGTTGTCTTTTCTTTACTGCAATTGTAATCAGGATAAACTAGATTTCCGTACCTGCCTTGTCTTTCCTTAATTAGTCTAGATTTCATACTTGCTTTGCTATTTATTTCGTAGTCATAGCTCTCAAATCCAAAACCCAGTTTCATATCCAAAACCCAAAAGCAATAAGATACGATTCTGAGATTTATCTTGCACCAACTACATTCGTTGGGAGACAACTCGAGTTACTCTATGCTACATTAGTTTAGAGGAATTCGATATCTTAATTGTATTTGAAACCGTAACACGACAAAAAACGGTTATCAGAGGTCTTGTCCTCTTAAAGAGAATTGGCAGACGCTTACAGCGGAGGCGGCTCTTCTATACTCAGGCTTACTAGGTCGGGTCATGTGATTGAAGGCCGAGGTTGGCTGCGTATGGTAGACTATTTATCTGCTTCAACCCCCGAGAGGGCGTGGGGAGGACTGACCTCGGGTAGCCGACCTCCGAGCTCCCGACCTTGAGTAACTAACTCCCGAGCGCCCGACCTCGGATGCCTGGCCCAGGCTCCCGATCTCGAGTAACCGATCTCCGAGCGTCCGACCTCGGATGCCTGACCCGAGTTCCCGACCTCAAGTAACCAACCTCCGAGCGTCTGACCTCGGATGCCTGGCCCGGGCTCCTGACCTCGGGTGGATGACCCTGAGTGAGTTTGACTTCGAGCTGAGACTTTACCTGCCCTGGCCTCTGCTCTTCTGGGTCAGGCTCAGGCCGGGCTCGCACAACAGAGGATGGTCTGGTTTAACCTTCTTTGACTCGTGTTGAACCAAGTAAGCCCCGACCGGGCTCATAACCCTGATAAAAAACCGCTCGCCCGGATCTCAAGCCTCCCCTTCAAGTCTAGTCGAAGGAGGCGTCAAGTCCGACTGACTAGGCTCCCGTCCCGGTCGGCCTGACTTCCTTTCCGCCTTCCCGCGCGTCCCTCGTATTCCGAGTTGGTCCTGGGAACGCCCGATCCCCCATCAAATTAATCATCAATGTCGGTACACGTGGCCTCTTCTGAGTGGGAGCCTCTAGCCCCGAGGCGTCGTCTGCGTGGCTTCGTGAGGCGTCCGCGTGAAGCCTCGAGGCTTGGGGAATTGCAGGGAGTGGACGGTGGAGATCAGAGCCCGCCATTTTTCGCCTCTCCATCCGACGGTCGTCTTTGCTTTGCCTGCAGTATAAATAGGCTTAACCCATCATTTCGTCCTTTTTCACTTCGACTCTCACTTCTCCTTTCACTTCTATCCGACCTCCGTCGCCCGACTTCCTCGAGTTTCGACGAACAGTGCTTTCGGCGGTCAGCGTTTTACCTTGAGCCCTAACATTAGGTACTCTTCTCCTTGCCTAAATTTCTTCTGTTAATTCCCGAGTCCGACTACATGGCCGGCTCATCTTCTGCACCAGGGTCGTGGTATACCACCACCCGCTCGACCTTGAGTCTGGGTTCCTTAGAAACCCTTCGTATAGATTACCGCATTCCGGAAGATCGCCCTTTTGTTCTCCCCTCTCGGGATGACCGACCTAACCGAGCCCCGGTGAACTACTTTACCATCTTTAAGGATCACCTTCTAGCCGGCATGCGATTCCCTTTGCATCCTTTTATTGTGGAGATCTGTCGGTATTTCCAAGTGTCTCTTTCCCAATTAGCCCCGAACTCGATTCGGATCCTGTGCGGCACGATGATCATCTTTGAGTCCTTCCGAGTTCCCCTTACCCCCAGGGTCTTCCATCTCTTCTTCTACCTTAAAATGCAAGAGCCCGGCTGTTTCTTTTTTCAAGCCAGGGTTAATACAGCCTTTCTAGATAAGTTTCCTTCTTCGAACAAGGGATGGAAATCCCACTTTTTTTTACATAAGCACCACCCTGCCTGCGTCCTGGCCCACTAACTGGCTAGAGGAGTTACCCGACCACCCTGCTGCTCCCCGAAAGTATCGTGCCAACCCTGACTTTCAATCGGCCTTTTCTAAAATCGGAGGACGTCGTTTTCATGTCGGCAAACTGCTGAGCGAGGCCGTGCTTTATATTTGTCGGCTGAGTCAGATCCCAGCGGAGCTGCCAGGCACCTACGGTAAACATCCATTTTACCTAAGGGTCTTTTAATGCTAACTAAAACTCTTTCTGAACTGCAGCCCAGGCTCTGATGGACGCCCTCATGGATGATGAGTTGGCCTTGGAAGAAGAGGCATTAAACACCTGAGCGGCTGAACTGCTGGCCAGTCGAAACGTGCCTCCCGTGAGGGCGACACCGGCTCCCGAGCAGCCGGGTAGGGCGGAGAGCGATTCGGAATTGGAAGTGTTAGCCCAGAGCGTTGAGGCAGACCTCACAGAGGTCCGCGTGGAGGCCGAAAGGTAGACTGGTGCTGCGAGTCAGTCCTCTTCCCGTGTGTCCAAGAAGAAGAAACGTCCTCGGGAGGCTGCTTCTTCCAGCACTCCCATGACTCAGGCTCAACCTGAGATGGCGCCCGATCTGCCAGCTCCCCTGCCCAGTCGAGTCAGAATACGACTGTCAACTTCCCGCTCGGCCTCTCCTCACTCGGGAACCTTCGCTCCGTCCTCCAGCGCTGCTCGGCCCGAGCAGTGGCCCGAAGTCTCCCTCCCTATTCCGAGCACACCCCGACCGGTAGGCTTAGCTTCCAGCTCGGTCCCTACTCCTCTGGCGGACGTTGCCGATCCGATTAGTGAAGAGGCAGCCGCCTCCCTCCTAGCTATGCTTGACCTCCCCCAAGTACCAGTAGAGGTGCAGCTTCCTTCCGAAACTTCCCTACTTTGGATGGTCGAGCCCCAGCCACTTAACCTGCACGGTCATCTATCTGCGGCTTGGGACTAAGGCCTGGAGTTAACTGAAGGACGAAGTCCTTTCAGCCTAGCCGACAACTTTGCCATGGATATGGTCAAGGTATACCTTCCCCTATCCTCCGCCTTCTTCACTCTCTTCTCACATTGCTTGTTCTTGCGCAGCTGTGGGTCGAGGGCCAGGCGGTCACCAAGGCCCTGGTCACGAATGTTAGGGAACGTCGGGCAGCTGAGCACAAGATAAAGAACTTAGAGCATCAGTTGACTCAGTGTGCCCTCCCGACCGGCGACGAGGGTCTGACCCGACTCCTAGATGAGGTAGCTTCCCTGCGTATGCAATTAGCGGAGGGCGACATCCGTCTAGAGCGAGCGCACGAGGTGCTGGCAGCCACGGCTCGCGAAATGGATCAGCTCGGTACTCGGCTAGAAGTCGTCGAGGCCTCAAAGAAAACCGCCCTCGATCTCGAAGCCCGGGCCCGCTCGGATTTAAACAGGAAAACCGATGAGGTCCTAGGCTTGCAACGGCAGCTACAGGAGGTATCCACCACTCACAAGCAGACTCTCCTGGCCCTGAAGAACAAGGAAACAGAGCTCACGACCCAGAAAGAAGCTTTCCAAGCTCTGGAAGCCCAGCTAGTGAGTACCGAGAAAGGACTGGCGGCTAAGGACGCCCAACTTAAAGACCAAGAGGCCAGGATTGCTCGACCGGAGAAGGAGCTGGCCGATTATAAGTCGGGGGAGCCAGCTCGGATCGAGCAATCCCGCTTGGCCTATATACAATCACAACCCTTCCTTCAGCAAGTGACTAAGCGAACCGTGGGTATGATCATGTACGGGGTGAAGGGCGCAATACAGCAGCTCACGGAAGCCGGCCATCTCCCTGCCGACTTGCCTCCCAACATGGTGAAGCCCACTCTGATCAAGGCCACGATCCCCCAGATGCCTTTCCCAAATTTACTTAGCTCGCCCTTCGATCCTTCTACCCGAGTTGTCACTCGGCCTGCTTTTATTCGGACTTTAAGCTTTTTTCCTTCACCATTTTGTAATGATGTCTGGCTACTCGACTCGGCTTTTAAGGCCTAATTTTGTAAGGGATCCAGGCCCCCTTTTACTCAGTTGTTTATAATGCTCGAAATTCCTACGGCTTATTGTTTATCCGGCGCACTCGACCTACTCGCCCAGGGTTGATGCCATGGGTGGTGCAGCGAATTTTCGCCAAGTGTAGACTGCTCGGGACACTTGAATCATTATCGGAAGGCAGACTCCTTTAGGTCAGGCCAGGAGTTTTCGCTAAGTGCCGCCTGTTAAAGACATTTGCGTTATCATATGCTCGACCGGATTAACGCCCGAGCTCAGGGACACCACAAAGCCAAGTCGGCGTAGCTATGCTGCTCAATTAGGTCAGTACCCTATCTATGATGCGCGAAATTTCTGCTAAGTGTTATTTATTCAACGCGTTTGGTTCATTCTGCGAAGGCCGGCGTTTACGCCCCGCGACAAACTCCCGCTTAGTGTCGATTACTCGGGATGTTCAACCTGGTCTCCATAGTTTGATTTTCTAGGCCGACCCGAAAATTTGGCTAAGTGTCAGATGCTCGGGCAACTCGTGCTATTAGTCTTTCAATCTGGCCTTTCTTCAGACTTGGGAATGTAGCTTGGTCAGGTCGGTACCCAGACTCGGCAATGATGGTCCGTCGGGCGTACGACCTGATTCGGCGATCTTGCTTGGTCGGGTGGATACCCTGACTCGGCGATAGGTATTGTGGAAATATAATGACTCGTGTTTATCTCGAGCAAGAGTTTGGGCACCGCTCGACTTATCCCGACCGAGCATGGACCGCCACGCCCAACCGGACCCGACCAAACGTGGAACGCCACGCCTGATCGGCGCCGAGACCGGTGGGTGCGTGGGAACATGCCCACTTATAACTTGCCTTAGCAAGAGTCTGGACACCGTCCGACTTACCCTGGCCGAGCGTGGACCGTCACGCCCGATCGAGCCCGACCAAACGTGGAACGCCACGCCCGATCGGCGCCGAGTCCGGTGGGTGCGTGGGAACATGCCCACTTATAACTTGTCTTAGCAAGAGTCTGGACACCGTCCGACTTACCCTGACCGAGCGTGGGCCGCCACGCCCGACCGGGCCCGACCGAACGTGGAACGCCACGCCCGATCGGCGCCGAGTCCGGTGGGTGCGTGGGAACATGCCCACTTATAACTTGCCTTAGCAAGAGTCTGGACACCGTCCGACTTACCCTAACCGAGCGTGGGCCGCCACGCCCGACCGGGCCCGAACAGACGTGGAACGCCACGCCCGATCGGCGCCGAGTCCGGTGGGTGCGTGAAATATGCCCACTTATAACTTGCCTTAGCAAGAGTCTGGACACCGTCCGACTTACCCTGACCGAGCGTGGACCGCCACGCCCGACCGGGCCCGACCGAACGTGGAACGCCACGCCCGATCGGCACCGAGTCCGGTGGGTGCGTGGGAACATGCCCACTTATAACTTGCAGGATTCGTTCTTCTCTAGATGCTACGAGTTTGTCTATCCCATTATTTGAGTACGAGTACAGAGATCCCTTCACTCAGCTTTCCTCACGATACAACCTCAAATGTATTGCGCTCCAAGGTCTCCCGAGCTGCTTTCCTTGAGAGTCTTGCAGATAGTAAGCTCCCGACCCCAGTGCCTTGGTCACCAGAAAAGGGCCACTCCATTGAGGCTCCAGCTTGCCTACTTCTCCAACTGGCTTGACTCTTTTCCATACCTTGTCCCCTACTTGAAAACTTCGGGGTATAACCTGCTGGTTGTATCGGTTCCGCATCCTTTGTTGGTAAGCAGCCATGCGGACTGCAGCCTTAGCTCGGACCTCCTCGATCAGATCTAGCTCCGCTCGTCTCTTCTCCGCATTGTCTTCTCCATACAGATGTCTTCTGTCAGACTCACAGCCGACCTCCATGGGGACCACCGCTTCACTACCATAGACTAACTGGAAGGGAGTGCATCCTGACCCTTCTTTGGGGGTGGTCCGAAGGGCCCACAGAACACCAGGCAGCTCGTCCACCCAGGATCCGCCGACCTGATCCAGCTTAGCTCTGAGCCCTTTCAGAATCTCTCTATTGGCTACTTCGGCCTGACCATTACTTTGGGGATATGCCACGGAAGTGAAGGCCTGCTTGATCCCAAATTCCTTGCACCAATTTCTGATTATCCGGCCTTGAAACTGCCGACCATTGTCTGATACCAGCTTGTGAGGTATGCCATACCGGCAAAGAATGTTCTGCCAAAGGAATTTCTTCACCGCTTGTTCGGTGAACCGGGACAGGGCTTCTGCTTCGACCCACTTGGAGAAGTAGTCCACTGCCACCAACAGAAATTTCTTCTGACCTGCTGCCCTGGGGAAGGGTCCTACTATATCCATGCCCCACTGATCAAAGGGACATGATACAGTGGACGTTCGCAACATCTCAACCGGTCGGTGCGATAGATTCTGATACTTCTGACAAGAAAGGCAAGAAAGAGCCATCTTCTCTGCATCCTTTTGAAGGGTCGGCCAAAAGTAACCGGCCAGCAGGACCTTCCGAGCCATGAACCGACCTCCTGAATGATTTCCGCAGCACCCCAAATGCACTTCTCTGAGCACATAGTCCGCATCTTCTTTTCCGAGGCATCTGAGTAGTGGTCGGGAGAAGGCTCGCTTGTACAGTGCATCTCCTATCAAAGTAAACCTGGCCGCCCGTATCTTGAATATCCTGGCTTGCTCCGAGCCGACCGGAAGAATCCCTTCCTTCAGATAGGTTATGAATGGGGCTCGCCAGTCTCCCTGTATTTCCATTTCTGCTTCCCTCTCGACCTGGGCTACCAGCATGACTTAAGGTGATGGTCTGCGGAAGACCCAGGGATGGACCGAGCTGGCTAACCTGGCCAGTTCATCAGCTTTGGCATTATCTCCCCGGGAGATCTGTAAAATCTGAACTTCTTGGAACTCTGCTCGCAATTGCTTGTAAGCCTCCACATAAGCTTGTAACTTTTCATCATTGACCTCGAACTGCCCGACCACCTGCCGAGTTACCAACTGGGAGTCGGAGTACAGGATAACCCGAGTAGCCTCCCCATGCTTGGCTGCTTGCAGACTGATAAGCACCATTTTATTGATTATTTTAATTGCTAAAATCCATGTTTGACCCATGTTTTTATTGCTTAATTATGATTTTACCCTAGGTTTTGGAACTTTATCTCATTTTGGACTTAATTGCAAAATTACACAATTTTTGGATTATTTGGCCACTAATTTTCTGATATATTTTTGTAGGCATGAAAGGATCCTGGACCTAGGGCATATTGGGTCAAACCTGAGTCGGATGTGAACCGGATAGAATTATCAAGCCTACGATTAATCCGGGCCGTCCGATTCAAGAGCGGCTAGATCTGAGCCATCCGGGACGATCTGAAGTAATCCGAGCTAGGGTTAGGGTTGATCAGGCTCTATGATCAAGATCTGAAGGTTTCATTCTAATCAGAGCCAGATCAACCGTTGGATCAAGCAAGGAGGGCTCTAGAGCGTCCATTCACAGATAGAGTTGATCTGGACCATCCGTTGCACATCTGGAGGATCCGAGCTACCACAAGGCAGATCCTGACCCCAGATCATCATCATAAAAGTTTGGCTCAAATCAGACAAAGATCTGCCGTTGGATCTCCTCCGATCAATCTGAGCCGTCCATTTGTTCCTATTTGATCAAAACGCAGCCACATTTCTTCCTCGTCGCGTCTTCGCCGTCTTCCCCAGTTCATCGAGTTCTTCACTTTTCTTTGCGTTTTCTTCAATCCGTGGGCGCGACCACTCGATTATCTTACTGAATTCACGTGCTAGGTCATTGGGGAGGCCATCAGTCTTGTTTCCGGATCGGAATTGCCCAAGAACAGAGTTTGTGAGAGGTTTCTACAGCTCTGTCCAATTTACATCTTCGGATCGGCTGTGCTCTAATTCCTTCCACCTGAGCTACCCAGAGGGGTTCCCTGAGTAGCTTTGATCATCATCCACTCACCAATTCACGCAGACACAGCTGCAATGAAGAATTCGTATGGAAAATTCAGAAATGGGCAGTTCGGACTGTATTCAATCGCTGATGAGGTTTTTCCCATGATTTGCTGAGCTTGCGGGTCCGAGGCTCTCCCTTGCTTGACAACCAAGGAGCATCTGAACTCTCGAAGGGATCGAGGAGTAGTTTTCCTTAGTTTAATTTCAGTATAGCTGTAATTTCCATTTTCCGCACTGTTTATTCTGAATTTCTTGTTCAGCTACTTTAATTTCCGATTTTTAAGTTCTTAGCTGTAAGTTAGTTTAAATTCCGCAAGTAGAGTAATATAGGAACTTGTTTAGTGAATGAATAGCTCAAATTTCAGTTTAGTTCTTGTTCAAATTGCTGCGTGCCAATCCAATGGTTGCGTGCCAAGTTTAGTTTAGTTTTCTTTTCTTTCTTTCGGTTTCTGAATTTGCCTCAGCTTTCTTGTTCTTAGTTGATAATCTTTGCTCTAGTATAGATAGATAGTGTGTGTGGTTAAATTAGCATTTAATTGTAGTTCTTTGCAAACCTATTTCTTGTGTATCAGTTTTCCATTGTGATGATGGTTAATTTCTGCAAAATTTCAGATTCGCAAGTGTAGTTGTTTGCATTGTTTCAGCTGTAGTTTGGGTTAATCCTTCAGTCCAGTAGTTAAGTCACTTGTTAGTGAGTAGATACACTTTATTTTAGCTTGTCTCCTGCTTTAATTCCTGCGCATAAACCTTGTGCTGAAGTCAGAATATCAAATCTGAAATTTTTGCATGTCTCTTCTCTGAATTTTCTTTGCTTCTTTACTTCTGAATTCAGTTTTACTTCCTTACCTTAATCTTGCTTAGTTCTTTCTTAATACCATTGTTTTCCAATTGAATCACTCAGTTCAACCCTTTGAGCCGAAAATCCACTTATTCCTTGATTTAGAGCTAGTTTTTGGCACAAAGTCTTCCCTTGCGTGCCAATTGCCTTAGACCTTTTTGCATTTGAATTTAGTGTGCTTTTGTGGCATCTGATTGTGTTTGAATTCAATAAACTTGCACTTACTCATATCCGAATCTTGTTTGCAGTGGTGGGGTTCCAAAAACATTGTACCTAAGATGAAGTTTGTTGCTTGTGTGATTGCTAAGTCTCCTTTGCTTTGATTTTTGTTAAGCTTGATTAATTCCGAAAACTTCATCACTGTTTTTACTTCCTTGTTTAGCATTCCATTTTGTGTTTGAAATCAGAAAACAGTTGCCAAAAATTTCGAAAGTGCTTGAGTAAGTTTCCAATAGGTTGAGTTCTTAAGTGCCAAATTCTTGTTTAATGCTCTAGTTTGGTTTCTTTCGTTTTCATTGTTTTTCCATTTCTGATTGCAATCCCAAAACCCAAATCATTTATTTGAAACCCAAAAATAAACGACACAAATACAAGTTCGAATCAAACACGACAACTAGCCCCGAGAAAAATACGATCTATGGCCCCTATACTACATTCTTAGATTTTGATTGTAAAAAGGGTTTCCAGCAATTCATTCATAAATTCTAAATTCTGATGGTCCCAACTTTCGTGACAATTTAAACTAGTAGATTCGGGACCATCAAATTTTTGGCGCCGTTGCCGGGGAAGCAACTAGTTGATTTGTTTGATTTTTGCTTGTATGCTTTTGATATATCATTGGGTTCTATTTTTTGTTGCTTATTCTTTTGTATACGGGTACTGTCATTTTTCTTGTTTGTTTTGTGACAGGACTGCCAGTTCAGAATGTTTCCATCTACTTACCAGCAGCCGTGTCAACAATTCCAACAAAATCAGCAACCAAATCAAAATTTCCAACCGCCCTATTTGAATTTTCAGCAACCAAATCAGTTTTTTCAGCCTCAAGATCAACCATCATTTCAAAATTTTCAACCAAATCAGAATTTTCAGAACGGGCAGCCACCATTTCAATAATTTCAGCCCAACTTTCAGCCACCATTACAACAATTTCAGCAATCACAAAATTTCCAGCAACCTTTTGAAAGTTTTCAGCCCCAGAATAATCAATTTCAGCTTCCACCTCAGCCATGGCAGCAAGAATTTCAACCTATACAGAATTTTCAACAACCTTTTCAATATTCACAGTCATGCGATCCAAATTTTCAGTTTCAAAACCAGAATTTACAGCCCACTCAATTTCAGTGTTCACCACCACAATTTCAACCTCAGATTCAAGATTTCCAGGGCTGCCATTCTCAACAAGTTCAACCATCCTTTCAACCACAATTTCAACATTTTCAACAAGATTTTCAGTTTCAAGGACAGAATTTTCAGCAAGACACTCAGAATTTTCAGCCCCTCCCATTTCAGCAGTTTAATCAAGGAGGCTTTGATGATTCTGATTGGGATGAGGCTCTACACCAAAGGATGATGGAGATGTGTCAACAATTCCTACAACAACAGCAAAGTTTTCAACAAATGTTTCAAGAACAAGTCCTACAACAACAACAACAACAAGAGCAAATTAATCAACAACAACTACAACGCCTTGCAAAATTGGTTGATCAATGGAATCAAATACAAGCTCAAAGATTAGAACAATCAGATGATTCTATAGGTGCAGGGGATTGCACAGAGCCCCAGGAACCACCTATATTGATTGATGCATCAGAAAATTCAGAGGATAGGATTGAGAGTGTAGGGGATTGCACTGAGCCCCAAGAATCACCCATTCCTACTGATTTAGAGGCCTGGGAGGAGATAGATAGTAGAGCTTGTAACAGTCTTGACTTCGACTCTGAAACTTTTCAGGACCCTTTTAAAATTTTATTTTGTAAGAATATTGCTATTGATGGTCCTAATTTTTCTAATTTGGTGGATACAGGAATGGTTGAGGAAACATGCATTGAAGATTATTCCATAGGTGTAGGGGATTGCACTAAGCCCCAGGGACCACCACAATTACCAGAAAGTGTAGGGACTTGCATGGTGGAAGCAAGCACCCAAGGATCACCTGCTTTAGTTGAGTGTCCACCAGAGTCTGAGGCTGAAGAGGAGCATGTACTTGACCAGGAGGAAGCCATGGATACATCTACCCTTGTAGAACCTCCAGGTATTCCCCAGCACGCTCAGGTAAGTATTTCTCCCCTTTCTTCAGAAAAATGCAGTGAGGTACCTAGTGCTGATTTTATTGATTCTGATGAGTTTATTGATATACCTTGTGTAGAAATTATTTGTGAAAATCCAATAGAGGTACCAAACATTGATTTTATTGATCGTACTGTATTACTTGATACATCTCTTGTAGATATGGGTGGTGAAATAATTTTAGAGGCACCTATAATTGATGTTGTTTTTATGATGAATCACTTAATACATCTTTTGGATATGGATAGTGAAAATTTATAGAAGTGCCTGAAATGGATGTTATTATTTTGATGAATCTCTTGCTATATCTTATGCTGAGGTTGAATGTGAGAAACTCATAGAGATATCTGAGATTGATTTGATTGGCTGTGACAATTACTTGATACACCCTTGATTGAAAATAATTATGAAATTTCTATTGATGAGCCAGAATTGATTTCTTTATTTGTGATGAGTATTTGGATGCAAATTTGGTAGGAAATAATTTTGAAAATTTTATTGAGCACCAGAATTGATTTAATTGACATGATGCAACTTTGGATTCATTTTATGCAGAGACTGATATTATTTCATTTCTTTCTGACCCTGAACGCTTGAGAGAGGTATTACATTGTTTTGCAGGGTCCAGAAGACTACAGGAGTGGGTGCTCCAACTGAACAGACTTCAGCCTCCTGGAAGGACTTCTGAAAGGCATAAAGAAGGAGGAGATTATTTTACTTTAATTCGAAGCACTCCCGTCCTTCAGTGGGTTCTGAACCTAAATCGCCTGCGGCCACCTGAACAAATTTCTGCGAAGTTCAAGTGTGGGGGAGTTCCAACACTCTCGGCCACCCATTTTCCTCCACTACCACGATGGAGGCTGCTTCTTGATAGACTCCGTCCACCAGAATAAAGGGGAGTTTGATTTTTCTTGTATTTTCTTTTATTTCATTTTTCATTTTCATGCTTCCTAGAATTAGAATTTTCCTTTTGAACTGAGTCCTTGTAAATAAATGCATGTTATTTCTTTTGTCACTTTTTCTTGCATGAGTAGAAATAAAAGTATCCCTCTAGGTTATCTCCATAGCATTTTAGAGTCTTTTGAAAATAAATTAAATTTGGTTGTTAAGACTTAGGTTTGAGTTATGGATGAATTCTTGGATGCTTGAGTACTACTTGGTTTTAGATTCTTAATTGAGACTTGGGATGAATTATTTTACCTAGTGAGAATTAGCCTTATTTTTGTGACACACCTATGTTATTGTGATCTAGAACTTGCTTAGGTTCTTTCAAAATCATATTTCAATGATTGGATCACATCTATAGAGGCTAATCTATTTGTTTTCCTTTCCACATCAATTTTTAGCAATAATCATGTTTATCCTATTTGTCCTTACTTATTTCCTTCTCTTACCTTCACTTTTCTTTGGACTTGTGTTTGAATGTTTCTAATGCTATTTTGCCCGAGACGGACAAAGATTCAAGTGTGGGGGAGTGACTAAAGTTTTGGATGCATTTCAACTCGAAATTTTTTTTTTTTTGCCAATTTGAAGCCAAAAGGTGCCAAGTGAGTGAGTTTGGTGCCAAGAATGAACAAGAGAGATGGAAGCCATTGGAGACTTAGCTTCTTTACTACATTTTGAAGATCAAAGTGGCATGCAATGAAAAGAAAAATCTGCAATGAAAGAAAAAGAAAAAGAGATGGCACGCAAAAGTAAGAAATTCAAAGAAAGAAAGTTGTTTCGGTATCACTTGATTTCAATGGACATAGACACAGTTTAGTATCCATCTAAATCCGAATTTTGGGTGTTGGAAATCAGTAATACAGTGCCAAATTAATTGGAGCAGTTTTGAAGAAGAATTCTTCAATGAAAAGCAAAATGGCACACAAGCAAAAGCAAAGTTGTGCCATAGGAAAAATCAGTAAAGCTTTGGACTTTGCAGCTGTACCTTGCATTGAAAACCAGTAAACTTGGTATTAATATTGAACTGCAGCTGTACCTTGCACTTAGCTACTTTGAAGACTGACCAAATCCGAAACAATGCAGAAATCAGTGCCAAAACAGAGATGTTTGTGCAGACTGGACAAATCTGAGCTTAAGGAGAAATTGAGCAGAAATTTTCAGATCAGAAACAGAATTTAAAAGGCTGAGGAAAAGTTGAATTGAAGCTGAATTAAATTGGGGTAGAAGCTGCACATAAACTGGATAATCTGAAGCCAAGAAGATTTGTGCCAAAAACAGAGAAAAGAAGTTGTGCCAAAGAAAAGAAAAGAAAAAAAAATCTGATTAGAAAAGAAGTTTGTATCAACTTGGGGCTGAAATTAGATTTTCATGGGCTGTAAATCAGGGAACAAAGATATGAATGTATCAAGGAGTGATGAGTCCATCCTTTGCTGATCAGAATTGGAAGGAATGTGGCTCTAGGACTGATAAATCAAAACAGAAAGAAAAAAGAAACATGCAGGAATGAAATTCGAAATGGTTTGGATTGGAATTCTCCACTTCTAAGGGATGTAATTGCCTTGAAAAACTCAGAGAATTGCAAGGATGAAGAATCAAAGATGCCATTAATCTGAAGTGGAGCTGGAATCTGGAGAGAAGAGAGAAAAAAAAGAGAAAAACAGTTTGAGAAAAGAAAAGAAAAAGAGAGAAACAAAGTGGACACAAGTGAACTTTGGCACCATGAAATCAAGTGAAGTTTCTCACATCCAAATCAAATTCTTTGCTCCATTACATTCTGAATTCACTAGAGAGAAAGAAAGAAAGAAAAAAATCTGAGAAAAGAGTGAAAGAAGCAAGGTTGGCACAAAAATTGAAACTTGGCACATTGAGATCAAATGGAGTTATTTTTCATCCAAATCAAAGGAATTACTCAAGATTTACTTCACCACACTTTTGGATATCACTAGAGGACTGTAAAGAGGGGCAAAGCACATTGGAAACATTTTTAAACAACCAAGTCCTCCACTCCATCAAAATTTTCTATTTTCTTAGTCTTTATTTCATTTCTCACCATTTTTCATGTTTTCCTTTGTTTTTATAGTTGTTGATCCTATTCATGATTAATGGTGGAGATTAGATAATAAGCAAGCCTATGGTAGTGCAAGAAGCATGTGTGTTTGAGTGAGCTCCACTTCCATTATCAAGTTAGAACTTAAGAAGAGAGCCACCAAATTTTTCCTTGAAAGGCTAGTGAGTTAAATTCATCTCAATGACTCATGATGGATGAAAAGGCTAAGTTGTTGATTTAAGGACAAGATACTAATCCATAGAGCTTAGATTTATAAGAATTGACGACCCTAGGTAATTTCTTTTCATTTGCTTCTAATTATGCTTGAGAAAATCTAGGGGATACTTATTTAGTAGTTTCGCGAGACGCTCAAGGTTAAGTGTGGGGGAGTTGATAAGCACCATTTTATTGATTATTTTAATTGCTAAAATCCATGTTTGACCCATGTTTTTATTGCTTAATTATGATTTTACCCTAGGTTTTGGAACTTTATCTCATTTTGGACTTAATTGCAAAATTACATAATTTTTGGATTATTTGGCCACTAATTTTCTGATATATTTTTGTAGGCATGAAAGGATCCTGGACCTAGGGCATATTGGGTCAAACCTGAGTCGGATGTGAACCGGATCGAATTATCAAGCCTACGATTAATCCGGGCCGTCCGATTCAAGAGCGGCTAGATCTGAGCCATCCATGACGATCTGAAGCAATCCGAGCTAGGGTTAGGGTTGATCAGGCTCTATGATCAAGATCTGAAGGTTTCATCCCAATCAGAGCTAGATCAACCGTTGGATCAAGCAAGGAGGGCTCTAGAGCGTCCATTCACAGATAGAGTTGATCTGGACCATCCGTTGCACATCTAGAGGATCCGAGCTACCACAAGGTAGATCCTGACCCCAGATCATCATCATAAAAGTTTGGCTCAAATCAGACCAAGATCTGTCGTTGGATCTCCTCCGATCAATCTGAGCCGTCCATTTGTTCCTATTTAATCAAAACGCAGCCACATTTCTTCCTCGTCGCGTCTTCGCCGTCTTCCCCAGTTCATCGAGTTCTTCACTTTTCTTTGCGTTTTCTTCAATCCGTGGGCGCGACCACTCGATTATCTTACTGAATTCACGTGCTAGGTCATTGGGGAGGCCATCAGTCTTGTTTCCGGATCGGAATTGCCCAAGAACAGAGTTTGTGAGAGGTTTCTACAGCTCTGTCCAATTTACATCTTCGGATCGGCTGTGCTCTAATTCCTTCCACCTGAGCTACCCAGAGGGGTTCCCTGAGTAGCTTTGATCATCATCCACTCACCAATTCACGCAGACACAGCTGCAATGAAGAATTCGTATGGAAAATTCAGAAATGGGCAGTTCGGACTGTATTCAATCGCTAATGAGGTTTTCCCCATGATTTGCTGAGCTTGCGGGTCCGAGGCTCTCCCTTGCTTGACAACCAAGGAGCATCTGAACTCTCGAAGGGATCGAGGAGTAGTTTTCCTTAGTTTAATTTCAGTATAGCTGTAATTTCCATTTTCCGCACTGTTTATTCTGAATTTCTTGTTCAGCTACTTTAATTTCCGATTTTTAAGTTCTTAGCTGTAAGTTAGTTTAAATTCCGCAAATAGAGTAATATAGGAACTTGTTTAGTGAATGAATAGCTCAAATTTCAGTTTAGTTCTTGTTCAAATTGCTGCGTGCCAATCCAATGGTTGCGTGCCAAGTTTAGTTTAGTTTTCTTTTCTTTCTTTCGGTTTCTGAATTTGCCTCAGCTTTCTTGTTCTTAGTTGATAATCTTTGCTCTAGTATAGATAGATAGTGTGTGTGGTTAAATTAGCATTTAATTGTAGTTCTTTGCAAACCTATTTCTTGTGTATCAGTTTTCCATTGTGATGATGGTTAATTTCTGCAAAATTTCAGATTCGCAAGTGTAGTTGTTTGCATTGTTTCAGCTGTAGTTTGGGTTAATCCTTCAGTCCAGTAGTTAAGTCACTTGTTAGTGAGTAGATACACTTTATTTTAGCTTGTCTCCTGCTTTAATTCCTGCGCATAAACCTTGTGCTGAAGTCAGAATATCAAATCTGAAATTTTTGCATGTCTCTTCTCTGAATTTTCTTTACTTCTTTACTTCTGAATTCAGTTTTACTTCCTTACCTTAATCTTGCTTAGTTCTTTCTTAATACCATTGTTTTCCAATTGAATCACTCAGTTCAACCCTTTGAGCCGAAAATCCACTTATTCCTTGATTTAGAGCTAGTTTTTGGCACAAAGTCTTCCCTTGCGTGCCAATTGCCTTAGACCTTTTTGCATTTGAATTTAGTTTGCTTTTGTGGCATCTGATTGTGTTTGAATTCAATAAACTTGCACTTACTCATATCCGAATCTTGTTTGCAGTGGTGGGGTTCCAAAAACATTGTACCTAAGATGAAGTTTGTTGCTTGTGTGATTGCTAAGTTTCCTTTGCATTGATTTTTGTTAAGCTTGATTAATTCCGAAAACTTCATCACTGTTTTTACTTCCTTGTTTAGCATTCCATTTTGTGTTTGAAATCAAAAAACAGTTGCCAAAAATTTCGAAAGTGCTTGAGTAAGTTTCCAATAGGTTGAGTTCTTAAGTGCCAAATTCTTGTTTAATGCTCTAGTTTGGTTTCTTTCGTTTTCATTGTTTTTCCATTTCTGATTGCAATCCCAAAACCCAAATCATTTATTTGAAACCCAAAAACAAACGACACAAATACAAGTTCGAATCAAACACGACAACTAGCCCCGAGAAAAATACGACCTGTGGCCCCTATACTACATTCCTAGATTTTGATTGTAAAAAGGGTTTCCAGCAATTCATTCATAAATTCTAAATTCTGATGGTCCCAACTTTCGTGACAATTTAAACTAGTAGATTCGGGACCATCACAGACCTGCCAGGAGAGCTTCATACTCTGCTTGGTTGTTGGTAGCATGGTATTCTAGGCGCACGGCCAGATGAAGGGGGTCTCCTTTAGGAGAGACCAATAAAACGCCTACGCCACTCCCTGTCCAAGTGGCCGACCCGTCCACGTATACCTTCCATACCTCCTCCTCTTCCTCTATATGAAGTTCACTGAGGAAATCAGCCAACGCCTAAGCCTTAATGGCAGTACGGGGCTGATACTGGATATCGTATTCACTCAGCTCGGTGGTCCACTTAACCATCCGACCTGAGATCTCCGGGTTGATCAGTACCTTCCCGAGCGGGTTGTTGGTCAGCACCCGGATAAAATGAGCCAAAAAGTACGGGCGTAATCGCTGAGCCATCAATACAAGTACATAAGCCAATTTCTCGAGTGTAGTATATCTACACTCGGCTTCCTTGAGTAAGTGCCCAAAGAAGTAGACCGGTTGCTGTCCGGTCTCCTTCTGGGTTACAAGCACAACACTTACAGCTCCCTCAGTAGCAGATAAATACACATACAGTGGTTCCCTTTCTTCCGGTTTAGCTAGCACTGGCAGACTGACCAAATATGTCTTCAATTCTTCGAAGGCTCGGTCGCACTCGGCGTCCTACTGGAACTTGGAGGCCTTGCGCAGGATCTTGAAGAACGGTAGGCTTCTATCGGCCGACCGGGAGATAAATCGGGATAAAGCCGTGATCCGCCCGGTCAAGCGCTGAACTTCCCTTAGGTTCCTGGGCGGTGGCATGTCCAGCAGAGCTTTCACTTTGCCCCGATTGGCTTCTATCCCCCGTTCAGTCAAGATGTAGCCCAGGAATTTCCCGCTTTTGGCTCCGAACAGACATTTTGCAGGATTGAGTTTAAGGTCATACCTCCGAAGGGTGCAGCAGGTTTCTCGTACATCAACTACCAGGTCGGCAGCTCGGAGGGACTTGATGAGAATGTCATCTACATACACTTCCATGTTTCTCCCGAGCTGCTCTTTAAAAACTTTATTCATCAGCCTTTGATAAGTTGCCCCGGCATTCTTCAGTCCGAAGGGCATAACTGTGTAGCAATATGTACCTTCGGCTGTGACAAAACTGACCTTCTCTTGGTCATCCGGGAATAACGGGACTTGGTGGTATCCTTGATAGGCATCGAGCATGCAGATAAGTTCACTCCCGGCGGTAGAGTCTACCATCTGATCTATTCGGGGGAGCGGGTAGCAGTCCTTGGGGCAAGCTTTATTAAGGTCTCTGAAGTCGATACAGACCCTCCACTTATCACCCGGCTTGGAGACCAGCACCACATTGGCCAGCCAGGCCGGGAATTGGACTTCTCGGATGTGCCCAGCTTCCAGTAGTCTCTCCACCTCTGCCTGAATGATCTTGTTCTGTTCGGGGCTGAAATCTCTTTTCTTCTGCTTGACAGGTTGGGCATCAGGGTACACGTGCAGCTTGTGCTCCATTACCTCTGGTCTGACCCCTTTAAGATCTTGTTGGGACCAGGCAAACACATCTCGGTTCTGAGTTAGACATTCTATCAGCTGTTGTCTGAGGTCGGGCGGTAGTCCGGAAGCTATCTTCACTTTAGTTTCTTCTTGGTCAGGCAAGAGCTAGACCTCTTCCTTTTCCTCTATCAGCTCAGCCCAGGGAGGGGGCTGAGAGGAATGCACCATGTGACAACTGGCCGGCGCGGCTCGGAAGGCCTTACTAACCTCCACCCGGACGTCATCCACGTAACATCGGCGGGCGACCTTCTGGTCTCCTTTGACTTCGCCGACTCGATCTCCCACCGGAAATTTAACCTTTAGATAGAAAGTTGAAGCCACCGCTCGGAACTCGTTTAGTGCTGGTCGACCCAGTATAGCATTGTAAGCCGACGGTGCGTCTACCACCAGGAAGGTAGACCATCTGGTTCTTCGCAAAGGCTCTTCTCCAAGTGAAATAGCTAGTTTGATCTGGCCGAGTGGTTGGACTTCATTCCCGGTGAATCCAAATAAGGGCGTGGCCACCGGCTGCAGTTCAGCAGTCTCAATCTGCAACTACTCAAACGCTTTCAAGTAGAGGATATTAACAGAGCTCCCCGTATCCACAATGGTCCGGTGGACCTGGTAGTTTGCTATGACAGCTGTGATGACCAGGGCATCATCATGAGGTACTTCCACCCCCTGCAGGTCGGAAGGGCCAAAACTGATCTATGGCCCTTGGGCTTGCGTTGAGCTGCAGCCCACCTGGTAAATGTCTAAACGCCGAACTTGTGATTTTCGAGCTCGATTAGAGTCCCCATAGGTGGGACCACTAGATATTACGTTGATGGACCCGTGCACAGCGTTCTGCTGATTGGCCTGTTCCTCGCTGGCATTCCCTAGCCCGGGCGAGCCGGGAGTCGGGAATAACTGTCTGGATGCAGGGGCGGCTGGTCGGTCACGAGGCTCGGATTGGTTAGGTGATGCTCTTCCTCGACCTCGACCACCCCCCTGATGGGCTCCTCTTGGGCTTCCTCGGCCAGCGCGGCCCCGACCTCGGCCGGCCTGCCAGCAGTCCTGCAGGTCGTGGGTATGACTATCATGGAAGGAGCAGTAGGGTCGCCACCTGGTGGGAAAACAACCCTGAGCCACTTGCTGAACTATTCCTCGCTCAGCTCCTTGTCGGTGTCCTCTAGCTCTGGGGCTTCTGAGCGGTCCTCCGGGGGGTACACTCCTCTGATGGTGCGGAGGATTCTCAGGTTCTGGTCTCAGGCCGCCTGGCGGCTCGCGCTTCTTCCACATCCACGTATTTACTGGCTTTACCCAGTAGATTTTCAAAGTCCTTCGGGGGCTTTCGGATCAAGGATCTGAAGAACTCGCCCTCTTGTAAACCATGAGCAAAGGAGCTGACTAACACCTCAGACGTAGCAGTAGGTACGTCCAGTGCCACCTGATTAAATCTTCTAATGTAAGCTTTTAGGGACTCCTTAGAGTCCTGCTTCATGGTGAACAAGTTTAAGCTGGTCTTGTGATGCCTCTTACTACTCGCAAAGTGTTGCAAAAACAATCTCTTGAAATCGGCGAAGTCCTTTATTGATCCTTCGGGGAGTCTATCGAACCATCGCTGGGCCGGTCCTGCTAAAGTGGTCAGGAAGGCTCGACACTTAATACCATCCGAATACTGGTGTAGTAATGCAGCATTCTCGAATTTCTTCAGATGCTCCTCCGGGTCCGTGGTCCCTCCATACTCAGGGATGGAGAAGGGTCGGAAGCGTTTAGGAAGTGGTTCCTGTAAGACCTGACTGGAGAACGGGAACCCAGTTAGTTCAGCCGAGGCCTGGACGAGGGGAGCTTTGCCTTTGCTAGCTCGGGCATGACTGGAAGAAGCTTCATGGGGATCAGACTGTCTTGTCCCCTCGGCCGGTCTGAATAGTGCTGGATGAAAGCCAGGGCTATCACCCTGTCGAGCCCCTCCTTCGGTGCCCACTCAGGTAGCAGGCTCAGTTGGGCCTTCCCGAGTGGGTTGGGCGGCTGCCTGCTGCGCGGCCGCCAGCTTCTTAGCTTTGGCTTCGACTAGCAGATCCAAGTCTTTCTGTGAGAGCATCACGGGCATCCGGTTGGAGTCACTCATCTTCGTCTCTCGATCAGGCAGATTCCCACAGACGGCGCCAAATTTGATCCTGTTGACAAGCGAAGACCGGTCCTCAATCGGATGACTCGGTCTGCCCAAGGCGACCTGGTCTGCTGTAACTCGGGGGTCGGGGTCAGGCTTGGATGAGGGTAGAGCTCAAGTCGCTCGGCTCGGACCAAAACGGGGCTCACAAAGTAGTGGCGTGGTTGCAAAATGGCAGCGATCCTTTCCCTGGGGCTCAAGCGTGGTTTATATAGGGGAGGGGGGAAGTCTTACCTCGTGTAAGACGTCACATCCCATTAAGGCCTGCTCAGTGGTCAGACTGAGCTAATGGATATTTCAGCCATGGGATGAGACTGACACAGTCGCCTGACAGTCTGTAAATCTGTCCCTTCAGCCTCTGATTAATGTTTGGCGGCTGTGTCAGGTAATGATTATGTTGGAGGTCTTTTCCTCTTAAAGAGAATTGGCAGACGCTTACAGCGGAGGCGGCTCTTCTATTACTCAGGCTTACCAGGTCGGGTCATGTGATTGAAGGCTGAGGTTGGCTGCGTATGGTAGACTATTTATCTGCTTCAACCCCCGAGAGGGCGTGGGGAGGACTGACCTCGGGTAGCCGACCTCCGAGCTCCCGACCTTGAGTAACTAACCCCCGAGCGCCCGACCTCGGATGCCTGGCCCAGGCTCCCGATCTCGAGTAACCGACCTCCGAGCGTCCGACCTCGGATGCCTGACCCGAGTTCCCGACCTCAAGTAACCAACCTCTGAGCGTCTGATCTCGGATGCTTGGCCCGGGCTCCTGACCTCGGGTGGATGACCCTGAGTGAGTTTGACTTCGAGCTGAGACTTTACCTGCCCTGGCCTTTGCTCTTCTGGGTCAGGCTCAGGCCGGGCTCGCAGAACAGAGGATGGTCTAGTTTAACCTTCTTTGACCCAGGTTGAACTAGGTAAGCCCCGACCGGGCTCATAACTCTGATAAAAAACCGCTCGCCCGGATCACCTGAGATAGCGACTAGTCACCTTACCACTGCATCACAGTCCCGGTGGCTCTACTAACAACATTCCATATGAAAAGGGATTGAAATAATCACTGACATTTCACAACCGTAACTGACCTCAAACTTACGTAAACTAATTACTCTTTCAGCCCGTGAGAGGAAGGAAACTTTGTTGGCGATCGATCTCTAGCGCGGTGATGGATTTTCGTCGCATCACTTCAACTCTAACGAAAACACTCTTTCATCCTCTAAACCAACTTCTATACAGATACAAAAACACCTTAATGTCAAGTTGGAAAATAATGATCCTTGAAATAATTCGAGCGTACGAATAAACACCTTCATCTTGACCGACGACGAGACAGACGAACCACCGAGGGATACAGATAAAGCCAGCGATGAGAATTAATACACTTGTTTCTTGGATCATGTTCGAAGCTGCGCGGTGATAGTTTGTTCTTTTCTTGAAGAATCGAAGATTGAGGGTTTTTGTTTCGGAATCAGAAGAGTTTTCTTAGTAGTGATGAATAATCAAGAACAAATTAAAGAAAGTATCTTTATGTCTTAAATTACGAACGATAGGAACGAATTATCTGGTCTTGAGTTGCTTTTGGAAGTTCTTGCGGGAGAAGACCATGCCCCGGACGCCGTCGGGGTCGGCGGCGAAGCCGAGGAGCCGGTAGAACCCCACCACGCGGGGCTCGGCGTAGAGGGCGATGTTGGAGACCCCCGTGGCGCGGAGGTCGGCGACGAGTCGCTCCATCACCGCCTTCCCCAGCCCGATCCCCTGCAGCGACGGGTCCACCACCACGTCCCACACCACCGCGTTGAACACCCCGTCCCCAGTCGCCCGTGCGAACGCCACCGGCTTGCCCCCGCCCAGCTCCTCTATCCACACCACCGCCTCACCCGCGTGCCCCAGCGCGCGCCGGAGACGCTCCGGGTCACGCCGCGGGAACCCCACCCGCGCGAACACCTCGTTCAGCGCCGCCACGTCCAGCCCCCTGGGGCTGCGCTGGACCCGGAAGCCCCGGGATTCGAGCTCGCCGTCCGATATGGTGAAGAAGCCGGCGGCGGCGAGGCAGAGGGGTTTGGTCGGGAAGGAGATCCGGTGACGGAGGGGGAAGGGGATTGGGGACGACCAAGGGCTGCGGAGAGGGAGGAGGAGGGCGTGGGATTGCATGGCCGAGGTCGCTCGATGGAGGATATGTTCCTGGCCTCTGTCTAGAAGCGACTGATAAAACTTTAAAGGGGCAAAGTGATATTTTCACCTTTATGTTTTTTAAAAAAATACATTTTATTCATTGCTAAAATTCCTAAATCTTACCTCTATACTTTTTTTTTTACATAAAAAACCCATTTTCCGATGGGAGCATAAATAATTTCTGGAGGGACTTGGCACAAATAATAAATGTATGATATTCTATCAAATTCATTAGAAGTTGAATCTCAAGAATTTCATCAATTATGTTTTTGTTAAACCTCCCTTCACGTGATATGGGAGCATGAGGCTATTGTAAGAGATCGTTAATGTGAGCTCCATATTTTTATAAACGATTTCTCCCGAATACTATGCGATGATAAAAAAATAGAAAAATCTCTTAGGCAACATTTTAGATTGGGCAATTTACCAAAAGGCGTACCCAAGAATAGATATTTACCAAACAGCGTACCATGGTTTCATTTTCACCAAAGGGCGCACTTAATAATAGTGAACTTCCTCTTATACCCCTCCTGTTATCTACTATCATTTTTCTTCTCTCTCTCAGTAACAAATTTCGAGACGTCTGCAGATACCTTTTCAGATTTTTATTTTAAAATAATATATTATGAAATCGACGTTGAAAACGTTGTAAAGTAAATATCAAAAAAAAATATTTCAGTTATTCCAACGTGATTTAAAAATATAAAAATATAATTTTTATATTTGATTAAAAGAAATTAATATATTAAATAATATTTAATATATATATTAATATATATAAAAAATATTAATAAATATATTAATAATATTTAATAAATATATTAAAATCTCATACAACGCTTTTTATTAATAAATATATTAATAAATATATATATAAATATATTAATAAATATATTAATATATAAAAAATTTTTGAAAACAAACGTTGGCAGAAAATTAAAAAAAAAGAACGTATATTAATTTCAGGTCCACGCTCGGCCTGAAATCAATATTTCAGGCCCAGCGAGGGCCTGAAATATTTTTACTTCAGGCCCACGCTGGGCCTAAAATAAAAATATTTCAGGCCCAGCGTGGGCCTGAATTTTTTTATTTCAGGCCCAGCGTGGGCCTGAAATTTTTTATTTCAGGCCCACGTTGGGCCTGAAATCTTTTGATTCAGGCCCGACGTGGACTCAATTTTTTTTTCTATTTTAAAAATATATTAATATATAAAAAAACCTATCAAAACACTTAATTTCAGATTCAAACACAGGGCCTGAAGTCATCCCAGGAGGGTCTGAAGTCAAATAACTTCAGATTATATAAATAATTAATTTAATAAATACTAATTAAATATAAAAAGATATTTTTAAAATTAAAAATTTTTCTGTGCCCTGGGCCTGAAGTCATCCGACTTCAGGCCCAAGGAGGGCCTGAAGTCATCAGACTTCAGGCCCTCCATTATTCATATAATAATATATAAAATAAATTTTTATAAAAAAGTTTAATATATAATTACATATTATATAGGAGTGGTTTAGATATATCAATGAGTTTGGGTGCCGAAACATCTAATAGCAGTGGTCTAGGAGATGAGATTTTGGATGCCGAAACATCAAATCTTGTTGTATCACCAATGCTATAGGAGTAGTTTAGGTATATCAGTGAGTTTTGAGCAAAACTCACTGATGGACTTACCATATTTGGAATTCTGAAAACTCTATATCAGTAGACAGGGTTGAGCTAGGAGATGAGATTTTGGGTGCCGAAACCTCTAATCTTGCTGTATCACCAATGCTATAGGAGTGGTTTAGGTATATCAGTGAGTTTTGAGCAAAACTCACTGATGGACCTACCATATTTGGAATTCTGAAAACCATATATCAATAGACAGGGTTGAGCTAGGAGATGAGATTTTGGGTGCCGAAACCTCTAATCTTACTGTATCACCAATGTTATAGGAGTGGTTTAGGTATATCAGTGAGTTTTGAGCAAAACTCACTGATTGACCTACCATATTTGGAATTCTGAAAACCCTATATCAGTAGACAGGGTTGAGCTAGGAGATGAGATTTTGGGTGCCGAAACATCTAATCTTGCTGTATCACCAATGCTATAGGAGTGGTTTAGGTATATCAGTGAGTTTTGAGCAAAACTCACTGATGGACTTACCATATTTGGAATTCTGAAAACTCTATATCAGTAGACAGGGTTGAGCTAGGAGATGAGATTTTGGGTGTCGAAACATCTAATCTTGCTGTATCACCAATGTTATAGGAGTGGTTTAGGTATATCAGTGAGTTTTGAGCAAAACTCACTGATGGACTTACCATATTTGGAATTCTGAAAACTCTATATCAGTAGACAGGGTTGAGCTAGGAGATGAGATTTTGGGTGTCGAAACATCTAATCTTGCTGTATCACCAATGTTATAGGAGTGGTTTAGGTATATCAGTGAGTTTTGAGCAAAACTCACTGATAGACTTACCATATTTGGAATTCTGAAAACTCTATATCAGTAGACAGGGTTGAGCTAGGAGATGAGATTTTGGGTGTCGAAACCTCTAATCTTGCTGTATCACCAATGTCGAAACATCTAATCTTGCTCAAAACTCACTGATATACCTAAACCACTCCTATAGCATTGGTGATACAGCAAGATTAGAGGTTTCGGCACCCAAAATCTCATCTCCTAGCTCAACCCTGTCTACTGATATCGAGTTTTCAGAATTCCAAATATGGTAAGTCCATCAGTGAGTTTTGCTCAAAACTCACTGATATACCTAAACCACTCCTATAACATTGGTGATACAGCAAGATTAGATGTTTCGACACCCAAAATCTCATCTCCTAGCTCAACCCTGTCTACTGATATAGAGTTTCCAGAATTCCAAATATGGTAAGTCCATCAGTGAGTTTTGCTCAAAACTCACTGATATACCTAAACCACTCCTATAGCATTGGTGATACAGCAAGATTAGATGTTTCGACACCCAAAATCTCATCTCCTAGCTCAACCCTGTCTATTGATATATGGTTTTCAGAATTCCAAATATGGTAGGTCCATCAGTGAGTTTTGCTCAAAACTCACTGATATACCTAAACCACTCCTATAGCATTGGTGATACAGCAAGATTAGAGGTTTCGGCACCCAAAATCTCATCTCCTAGCTCAACCCTGTCTACTGATATAGAGTTTTCAGAATTCCAAATATGGTAAGTCCATCAGTGAGTTTTGCTCAAAACTCACTGATATACCTAAACCACTCTTATAACATTGGTGATACAGCAAGATTAGATGTTTCGACACCCAAAATCTCATCTCCTAGCTCAACCCTGTCTACTGATATAGAGTTTTCAGAATTCCAAATATGGTAAGTCCATCAGTGAGTTTTGCTCAAAACTCACTGATATACCTAAACCACTCCTATAGCATTGGTGATACAGCAAGATTAGATGTTTCGGCACCCAAAATCTCATCTCTTAGCTCAACCCTGTCTACTGATATAGGGTTTTCAGAATTCCAAATATGGTAGGTCAATCAGTGAGTTTTGCTCAAAACTCACTGATATAGCTAAACCACTCCTATAACATTGGTGATACAGTAAGATTAGAGGTTTCGACACCCAAAATCTCATCTCCTAGCTCAACCCTATCTATTGATATATGGTTTTCAGAATTCCAAATATGGTAGGTCCATCAGTGAGTTTTGCTCAAAACTCACTGATATACCTAAACCACTCCTATAGCATTGGTGATACAGCAAGATTAGAGGTTTCGGCACCCAAAATCTCATCTCCTATCTCAACCCTGTCTACTGATATAGAGTTTTCAGAATTCCAAATATGGTAAGTCCATCAGTGAGTTTTGCTCAAAACTCACTGATATACCTAAACCACTCCTATAGCATTGGTGATACAACAAGATTTGATGTTTCGGCATCCAAAATCTTATCTCCTAGACCACTGCTATTAGATGTTTCGGCACCCAAACTCATTGATATACCTAAATCACTCCTATATAATATGTAATTATATATTAAACTTTTTTATAAAAATTTATTTTATATATTATTATATGAATAATGGAGGGCCTGAAGTCGGATGACTTCAGGCCCAAGGCACAGAAAAATTTTTAATTTTAAAAATATCTTTTTATATTTAATTATTATTTATTAAATTAATTATTTATAGGATCTGAAGTTATTTGACTTCAGACCCTCCTGGGATGACTTCAGGCCCTGTGTTTGATTCTGAAATTAAGTGTTTTGATAGGTTTTTTTATATATTAATATATTTTTAAAATAGAAAAAAAAAAATTGAGTCCACGTCGGACCTGAATCAAAAGATTTCAGGCCCAACGTGGCCCTGAAATAAAAAATTTCAGGCCCACGTTGGGCCTGAAATAAAAAAATTCAGGCCCACGCTGGGCCTGAAATATTTTTATTTTAGGCCCAGCGTGGGCCTGAAGTAAAAATATTTCAGGCCCACGTTGGGCCTGAAATATTGATTTCAGGTCCAGCGTGGGCCTGAAATCAATACACGTTCTTTTTTTTTAATTTTCTGTCAACGTTTGTTTTCAAATTTTTTTATATATTAATATATTTATTAATATATTAATATATTTATATATATATATTTATTAATATATTTATTAATAAAAAGCGTTGTATGAGATTTTAATATATTTATTAAATATTATTAATATATTTATTAATATTTTATATATATATTAATATATATATTAAATATTATTTAATATATTAATTTCTATTAATCAAATATAAAAATTATATTTTTATATTTTTAAATCACGTTGGAGTAACTGAAATATTTTTTTTGATGTTTACTTTACAATGTTTTCAACGCCAATTTCATAATATATTATTTTAAAATAAAAATCTGAAAAGATATCTGCAGACGTCTCGAAATTTGTTACTGAGAGAGAGAAGGAAAAGGACAGTAGATAACAGGAGGGGTATAAGAGGAAGTTTACTATTATTAAGTGCGTCATTTGATGAAAATGAAACCATGGTACGCTGTTTGGTAAATACCTATTCTTGAATACACCTTTTGGTAAATTACCGTTTTAGATTTGTTATAGAGTATATCATATTATACTCATGATACAGGCCATTTAATACGATTTATCTATACTTCCTCAACTTATTCCGACAGTAAGTGAAAAATTTCAACGGAATTAAATTGATTATTGCCGTTATTAATCGATTCGAATAGTTAAATATTTAAATTATCTAAATAATAATAATAATGGATCGAAAAATTCTATGGGAAAAAATCATCCCAGCAAAGGAAAAATGATGAAAATAAATTTAAAAAAAAATTGTGTGAGCCAGGTGATGCACGCCACCACCCCGCATAAGGTCTAGCTACCCGTGACTTGTAAGGTGATCGTGTCGAGCGGGCCATCCAGTTTCACAAGCTCTCGTTACACAAATTTAGGGTGGAGATATAAAAGAGAGGAAAACGTGAGGGAGCGTCTGGTTTATTCCTTTATTTTCTAAAAAATTAAGGGCGTTTAGTTTACATTTTTCAGTCTGTTTCTCATTTTCATTTTCTGTAAAAAATGTGATTTTCTGGAAAACATGTTTGGTTTATATTTTCTAGCTTTGTTTTCCAGAAAAAAACATAGCGTTTTCTGGAAAACTGAAAAATGAAAATAAGTCGTTTTCCAGAAACGTTTGGTTTGTGTCATTTTCCATTTTTATTTTCTAGAAAAATGTATTTTCTAGTTTTCTGGAAAATGACTTTTTTTTATTCTCCAGTTTTCCAGAAAACGCTATGTTTTTTTTTGGAAAACAAAGCTGAAAAATACAAACCAAACATGTTTTCCAGAAAACCGCATTTTCTGCAGAAAATGAAAATGAAAAACAGACTAGAAAATGCAAACCAAACGCCCCTAAAAAATACGATTTTCTGAAAAATGAAAATGAAAAATGACACAAACCAAACGCCATATTTTCTTATTCTCCATAAAATGATTTTATTTTAATTCTTTAGTTTTTTCAAAAAATTCTATATTTTTTAAAAATAATAAATTTGAAAAATACAAACTAAACATATATTTTTAAAAATTATATTTTTTTATAGAAAATAAAAATTAAAAAATAACACATACTAAAGACAGCCTATTTTTTTTTTCATTCAGAAAACCTCCCAAAAGCAAAAAGTGATTTATGAATGGATTTATAAATCTATCGATCCGTTATTTAATAATAAATAAAATAATAAAAAAATGAATAATCTATTATTCCTTATGAAATAAATAAGGATTTTTTTTAATTTTTAAATCTGTCCATACAAGTAAAATGCATTAAATGTCATTTTAAACCTATTCACTACCGCCCAATGGAAAGATATTAAATTATCTCCTAAATTTTTTTATTTCTCAATTACACGGTATTTATAGATTTTTTTTAAATAAAAGACTTAATTACGAAATGCTAGACTTCTTAGTCGCTTGTGATGAGTACTTTTTGATTTATTTTAATGATTAGAAAATTTTTATGAGATTAGATAAATCACCTGATTCAATATTATCTTATTATCAATTTTTTTATTAAACGCCATTTTGACATATCTAAAAAGTAAGTCATTTTAAAAAAAATCAATTATTTTTTTTGGGGCGAAATGAAATTCACCTGATGAAGATTAAGGCAGCCAATTGGCAATTGCTATAGCAAAAAATATAATTCAAAGCCAGTAGAAATATTTTACAGCGCGGCATGTAATTATGTAATATTAATTTGCAGGCCAATTCCTTATATTTTGTATATTTCTTGATAAATTAGTTGTCAGATACCAAATGCAGGTGACAGCTCAGCTTGGGCCCACTGAATTCGGCGGACTCGATCCCCGGCTTGGATCATACCCGATCAAACAACACAGTGAAGAAGGAATCAACTGTGTCCTTCGCTCGATCTCTCGACTCATCGTCCGAAGGGGTAATTCGATCGGTATGCCTTTTCCCATACGCAAAACTGTCGATTTCTTTCCTTTAAGAAATTTTTTTTCCTCCTTGTTTTTGTTGATTGATCTCCTCGGTCTGGTCAAAATCCGCGAGGCTTTCTCTCGTGTTTGTCTTTTTGCTATGGATATCGCCTGAACTGCAGTTTTTCCTGTAGTGGATCGCGAAAGGTAGCATCTTGATTTTGGTTTATGAGTTGGACATTGTTCTTTCTTCCCTGTTAATTTCCCTTTAATCTGGTTGGATTTTTGGTCCCTTTTCCTTTCCTTATCTTTCGATTTTTTCAATTCTCTTCGGTTTAGGGTTTCAATTGTGAATGATGGTTTTGCCCCTTTGCAAGCATTTATGCATCGGATTCTAACTGTGAAGTTCTTTTTTTCATCATCAATCATAGTTGCAGTTTGTATTTCTGCCATTAACCTTATCAAATTCTTTGATGGCTATGGTACCGTGCAGAATTGGAATTGGTCTTCTCACCTCTGCCGTCTGGCTAGCCATCGGAGCAGCAAGCATCCTCTATTCTCGGAAAGGTCAGGCAGTGGACTTACCATCTAGAACTACATTTGCAGTAGCCTCGTGGTTGGTCTTCCATTTTACGCAGGGCGCATGCTGCTTCTTTGAGTTCGTTTTCAGTTAAGTCACTCGCTCATACCTTCAGGCTTCTGTTCTCGCAACTATGTCACGGAGCATAAGCCCATCTATGTCACGAAGCATAAGTCCATCGAGGCAGAAAGGGGTTAAGACGAAACCACGAGGCTTCGATGAAGAGTCAGTTTCAGTTTTTGCTAAAATCGTCCATTCAGATATCCACATGGAGGATCACATATGGGCACTCTTACCAGAGGATTTACTAATGGAGGTACTTGCAAGGGTGCCTCCATTCTTGATCTTCAGGTTGATGCCGGTCTGCAGAAGGTGGAACTTAATTCTTCAGGACCGTAGTTTTCTTGCAGTCCACTCACGCGTTCCTTCGCATGGACCCTGCCTTCTCACATTTTGGAAAAGCTCACAGGCATATCAATGCTCGGTCTTCAGCCTACCCCTGAAAACATGGTACAAGATCCCTTTTGGATTTCTACCAGATTGGGCTTTTTGGCTGGTTGGTTCTTCAGGAGGTCTTCTTTGTTTATCTGGATATGATGGACTTGACTTTAAAATCCTTGTTTGCAATCCCTTAACTCAGACATGGAAGGTATTGCCTAGCATGCATCACAATCAGCAAAGGCAATTGACCTTGGTAGTTGATAAGGTGGACTGTGCTTTTAAAGTGATTGCTACAGGTGGTGATATCCTTGGAGATCAAACGTTGCCAACTGAAGTCTATTACTCAAGATTCGATAGTTGGTCAGTTCATCAGGTAATGCCAGCCGTTACTTTATGTTCATCAAAAATGGCATTTTGTGATTCGAGGCTTTATCTAGAGACTCTTTCACCACTTGGGCTTATGATGTATCGAGTGGATATGGGGCAATGGGAACACATTCCAGCGAAATTTCCCCGTTCGTTACTGGATGGTTATTTAGTTGCTGGTGCAAAAAAACGTTTGTTTCTAGTGGGAAGGATTGGACTTTTCAGCACTCTGCAAAGCATTCGCATTTGGGAGCTTGATCATGCAAAGACAGCATGGGTCGAAATCAGTAGGATGCCACCAAAGTATTTCAGGGCCCTTCTGAGATTATCGGCTGATAGATTTGATTGTTTTGGACAGGACAATCAAATATGTTTTACTTCCTGGAATCAGGGGAAAGGTCTTCTCTATGACGTTGACAAAAAAGCATGGTCATGGATTGTTGGATGGGTGATCCAATTATGCAGTACTCAGGTTTGCTTTTATCAACCAAGGTTTGACAAACTTATCTGAAATTGTTACTTGATCAGGACCAGATTGATAGTAGTGGTACTCAAGGAAAGTCATTTTTGCACAATATGGGCTTTTTGAATAATTAATTTTTTCTTTCCAAAGAGAGACCAAGTTTCACTAATTTAATTCTAGAACATTATTATTCAATATGGGCTACATTAACCAGACAATTTTGGTGCATTGAAATGTATATGAAGAGAAGTTGCCTAAATGAGAGAAGGTACCCTGGATTGCTGTGCCTAGTATCCCTCATATAACAATCCACTTGTTCTTAATTTTGTGAATTTACTATGACTTGGTATGCTATTTCAGTCTGTTCTGCCTCATGAGACCAATGCATCTTTCCATAAATGCATTTTCTTGAATCTCCTTGAAGAGACCACATACTGGACTTCTGCTGCAGCTTCAACATAAAGATTACTGAATATGCTACACAATGATTATGAAATGAGCTACACGAACAGGATAATTTTGGTGCAGGGAAATGTGTTTGAATAGAAGTTGTGTAGGTCTGAGATGCTTGCCGAGACTGCTTTGCTAGTGTGCCTTGCATCAGAGTTCCTTGTTCTTGCTAGATGGCTTCGTGGATTAAATATTAATTCGCATTAGCCTTTTCAGTTTGTTCTGCCTTGTGAGTCAAGGTGCACTTCACCATAAAAACATTTCTTGAATCTCCTAGAAGAGCAATATACCAGGGATCTGCTGTCACTTTGACATAATGATAACTGTACATGCTTTTTCCGGTTTATATGCTATACTGGAAGATATGCCAATCAACTGCTAGATATTGTATCGAGATTACACTTACAGGTGAAAGAGTATGTAAGGCTGAACTGGTATACCTGGTAATTACTTATATCCCTTGAGAACTATTTTTTATAAAGCAACTATAGGTCATCCTTATTTTGGTAGAATTTTGAAACATGATTTTGATAACATTTTTCAAATATCAACTATCTTTTTTTTGGTATTTAATTACTGACATCAGTATTTTTATACTATGATTACAGGTTGCGCATTTTTGTTATCATAGAAAACATAATAGTATACTAGACAGAAGAATCCGATCTGAACGATTTTAGCTTTCTGCTAACCTAGTTCTGTTCAAGGAATTTTCTTATGGCATTTAATCTAGTGTCTGATCAAACAGGGACTGACCGTTGACTTTGATGCTGTAGAGTGAACCGTTGGTGGACGCAAACTGTGGCAAGATGGGGACAGTCTTGAGTTGGTAAATTTGTTATCCAAGATCAGAAGCAGGCGTTTTACAGTACTTGGCACTGACACTCAAAATTCAAGAAGCTTCATAGTGATGCTGATGAATCATGTTACGGAGAGAGTTTCTCTAGTCTCTCTCTGGTGGCTCAGTTTGCTTTGATGGATTGGAAAATGTTATATAAGCATTTCTCTTGGCAATCAGTAATTCTTCAGAGTAAACTTGGGATCCTAAGACCAGAAGCAGATGTTTTACAGTACTTGGTACTGATACTCAAAATTCAAGAAGCAGCATAGTGATGCTGATGAATCCACTAGCAACTCGTCAGAGTAAACTTGTGATCCGAGAGCAGAAGCAGGCGTTTTATGTCACTTGGCACTGTCACTCAAAATTCAAGAATCTTCATAGCGATGTTGATGAATCAAGTTAGGGTGCAAGTTTTCTCGGGTGGCTCGGATAGCTTTGTCAAGGTTGAAAAATGTTATATCGGCATCTCTCTTGACAATTAAGTAATTCGAGCTGAGTTGAGGGTGATAAAATTCTACGACGTTCTTAACAATTGCTGTGTTACTCTATTTTATTTTATTTTATTCTTTGTATTGACAGTTGCTGGGTTACTAACTGACCTAACAAACATCTCTACTGAACCTACAAGCTGGTGCATGCCAACGAAAGCTTTCTTCTTCTTCAAAGCTATTAGAATGTTGCACCGAAGAAACTGGCTATTAGAATGTGGATTGCAGTTGAGTAGAGGCTTTGATAGTCAATTGAAAATGAAATTAGTTGTTGGTTTTGTGTTTCAAATGATTGGAGGTGGACTTAAGTGAGAGAGCTCCTTATAAAGCCCTTTTGAGGATCTTTGAGCATAAAGAAGTTGCACAAAATCATTCTCAAATACTCCTTAAATTGAGTGTTAGCATTCTGAAGTCTCTAAGAGCTTATAAAGGTTGAAGATTTTTATTCAAACTTCTTGATAATTTTTTTAGCATTGGATTGATGGGGTAGCATATGTTGTATAAGGCTTCTCGGACATTAAGTTTTGATGAATTAATTGATTAATTTTTTTAATAGATGATTGATTTAAGAATATTGATAATTGGACTGATGGAATTGTTTATTGCGAGTGTTTTTTGATTTATTTTAATGGTCAGTGAAAATTTTTATGGGGCTGAAATGTAAATTTGGATATTTGGTTCCAAGAAGTGAATGGAGAGAACAAGGAAAATATGGTAAGTCTATAATTTTATTAAAATGATAAATTTCATGATTTTAATACTCTTTTTAATCCTATTTAGAGGAGGTTCCACGTGTAAACTTTGCTGATATACCAATAATGTTAGTCGCACGTCAAGTTTAACGGAGATTAAGATGATATTATGATAAAGTTTAAGTTTTTAAATACTTTAATTAAAAAAAGATTAGATAAATTTACAGTTTGCAAAGGTTGTGATAAATTTTAGAAAATATGAGAACTCTAATGAAAAATAATCGTGGCGCATTGGGAGTTACTATATCTTACGAGAAGCTTTTTGAAAAAGTGTCATATCGTCTGGTCTCTCGTTGATTGCTTTCCATGTCGGAGAAGACCGTGGAAAAATCACCTTTTGATTAGGGTTTCCGTCGATCTCTCCTCTCTTCTAAATCTGCGAGTTCATTCAGAGCTAGTGAGCCTTCGTTCCTTCCTTCATTCGTTCACAGGGTAGCGTTCTGCTGATGGAGTCTCTTTCCAGATCGAGTGGCGACGAGGACGAGCTCAGGAGGGCTCCAGGATCGTCTCAAAGATGTGTGTGTGTTTGAGATTATTTTTTTCTCCTTTTTTTAAGAAGCAAAAGAGAAACTATAGTTTCAAAGGTCTCGTCTTTCATCTGCTGAGATACTATTCTGTTGCAATTTATTTTTTTGAGTGCTTCAATTGGTTTTACTTGCTGGAAGTTCAAATTTACTATTATTATTTTTAATTATCTTTTCTGCGGTATTTGCTATCTCCAGATGAAATGACGGGGAAGGTGGACGGGAAGAGTGGTGAGCAGAAACCAGGCACGCCAACTACGCCAAAATCAAAGCATTCAGCAACCGAGCAGCGTCGTAGGTGCAAAATCAATGATAGGTTGGTCACGAGTTCGGATTGCATTCACACTCTAACATCTTCTGGTTAAATGCTTATTATTCTTTTGTAATTCTATCACACACAATAAATCTAAAAAAAGAGCTTGGTAGAAGTTAAGTTGAATGTGATTGCTTAATTTCAGGAAATTCAATTATTTGTTTTTGGTTTAAATCAAGAACTTCAGTTTGTTCCTTGGTTTTCTATCACGTTTCTTAGAAATAACTCTCACATCATTCAATTTGGCAAACATAAACGGAGAAAGACATTTAACAGAAGGAATAGATATGACCAGGGAAGTTAATTCATAAACCCCAACACTTAACACGTTATAATGGGGACTTGTGGAGAAATTTAATTGGAACATCATACAAGGTTGACATTGCTTGATTCAATGGTGACGTTAACCAGATGATAAATAATTATTCATCACCAGCTGTAACTTGTCCTTGTTCTATGAGAACAAAATTAGACATTTTGTTCTTCAGTTCATCTATACAGCTCTTTTAGATGTTTCTTTAGCTATTTAACTAAGGCTTCATGAACTTTTGGCATCTGTTAAATTTAGAATGGTGTTTTTGTTCCTTTTCAGCTTAAATGGACTTGAAATTCACCCCCAGTTGATTTTATTTTGGCTATTTTCTGTTTGCATCTTTCCCTTGTATCGTCTGTCTGACCTATATGGGACTCCTTATGCTCTACAATCTCTTTTAGCCTGAAACAACAAATTTATTTTGCATTCTCATTATCTTGTTTATTTGATGCTATAGTGGATGAACTGTTCTGATTTGAGTTTTTAGAAGTCATTTTAACCATCTTTTATGCAAGTGGATGAATGGTCAATATGATATGATGATGATCTTGAACATAATGTGTTGTACTTGAGACCTGTCAATTGCTAAGTAAATTGCCAATTATGCATTTTCGACTCCATATTTATAGGAACAGTACCTCTTTTAATCTCCGAAGACACTTCAAGTAACCCTGTGGCATTGATTTCTTCTAATCTCCTTTATGCTTAGGCAATTAATTCTTTGGTTGGTAAATTGCACTAGCGAATTGAAGGGTATAAACCTAATTTGCAAGTCCTCAAGTCTGCATGGAGAACTGTTTGAACTCCTATATCCTTTAAGAATGTGTTAAGCATATAATTAGCTAGTCGATAACACATGTACAAAATAACAAGTTGAAGGATTTTGAAATCACTAATCAAACATGAAATATTTACTTGAAAATTTTACTGGTTATTAAATTAAACAGCTCACCTTGTTAATTTAAAATGTACGAGTTATTTGTTGAAATTTAATTTTGAGAAAAAAATTATTAAATTTGAAACAACTACAACAACAACCAAGTCTTATTCCACTAGGTAGGATCGGTTATATGAATATTCTACTCCATCGGGCTCTATCGCTTATTATATCATCACTAATATTTAAATGAATTTTATCTTATTTATTGTTGCCAACCAAGTATTTTTTTGTCTTCCTTGTTTGATGTGCATATCTGTCATTGTTTCGTCTAACTAGAGCTTTTGTTGGTCGTTTAAGTACATGTTCGTACCATCTTAAATGTGTGTCCCGGAGTTTCCCTTAACAGGTGCAACGACTTTCTTTCTAATATTTTTCTTTCTTATCCTGTCTATCCTTGTCCATCTTAACATCCTCATCTCTGCAATTCTCATCTTCTGCTCATGTGCTGGAGCCATAGTCTAACATTCAGCTTCATATAACATAAGTAGGTCTAATCGTCGTTTTGTAAAACTTTTCTTTAAGTCTTAGAAGTATTTTATGATAAACAAGAACACCTAATGGTTTCCTCCATTTCTGCATGTATTCTATGTCAGACATTTCTCAACCCCTCCATCCTTTTGTAAAAATGGTACTAAATACTTAAAGCTTTTGGTTACAAACAACTAGTTATCTCCTATTTTAATAATTGTCTCATTATTTCTAATATTACTAAATTTAAATTCCTTTTGAAACAACTAAGATTAAAATTTATATATATCTTGAAACTAAACATCTTATGTATGAATGTGGCCATTACATAATCTTAAGTCTCAAGAATTAAAAATGGAAAAAGTACCAATAATATTACAATGCAAAATTCTTTATCTAGCCCACAAGTAAAATTCACTAAGAAACTAGTTAAGATAAGTCATCATTTCTTGGTAGTCCTTCAATTTAAAGAAACCTATTAAGTAGTAGCCTTCATTAACCTTTCAATAAAAGGCAATGAAAATATTATGTGATATCTTGACAACAAAAAGAAAACACAACATACATATTGAAAATCTAAGATATATTCAATCATAAAATATATTTTAGAAAATAAAAAAACAATTTTTGAAAATGTTAAATTGTATTAAACTTACCTTAAACAATTGTTGAAAAGATTAATACATAAAGTAGTCAAAATATCAATAGGTAACCAATAAGATTAGTGCAAACTACGATAACCAAATTTAGTCAAAAATAAAATTTAATTTCCTACATTTCAGTTTAAATATAAACTAAAAGAGAATTATTTAATGATATTATATTCATTTATAGATACTTATTATTTTCATATATAATAAAAGGAATGAGATAGATGAAATTGACAAAGCAGCTTACAATGCAAACTATCTTTTATTTATTTTTTATTTAGGTCGGAAATAGAATAATTAATTAAAAAATTTACTTGTATCCCATTAAGATAATATTGAATTATTAATAATCTTGTTATATAGATATTACAAAAGATAAAACTTTTAGGTCATTATTCTTTTTTGATTCATTTAAATTAGATTCTTTTACCATAACTTTCTCATCAATAAAAATATTTGAGATAAGAAATACTAGTTGAGGATTTGTTTAGAGCATGATCTTTAATAAAATGCTTTATAACACAATCATTATTATTTTGCACCTTCCGAAGCATGTTCTTAGAGACATTGCGATTATTTGAAGACATCCGCTAATCAAATATTCGAGAGAAACTAAATAAATTGAGATACTAGTGCACCTGTCAATCAGTACAAACTCGAAGATTTTACTTATCATCTTAAAATGGATGATGAATACAAAGAGTCAAAGATCTAAAATATCTTCATAAATAAACTTTGGCTTGGTGTTTAAAGTGTTGAGTCATGCTAGTTAACACAGTACTTTATTGATTTTCGTGGCAACTGATATGCGAGAAGGCATTGACATCGACACTGGAGTCTCGCAAGTCACTATTGATCGTAACTCCACCACTCCGCGCAAGAATTCTTGAGAGGTGGCGGTGACACACGTGGGAGAAACAAAGGGACGAGGGAGAGAGACTAGATGAGAGAGAATGTTGCTAAAGGAGTGGGTTGAAGGGGACTGATGATTGCCGACAAATGATGTGCGCAATTGACTGCGTCGTGGGGTAGAGGAAGAGAAGAATTCAGGGAGTGGAGTGAGGAGAGCATGTGGAGAGAGAAAGAGGGAGTAGAGTATAAATAACTTCTAACCTCCTATAACTTATAGTAACCATTGAACTCATGAACTGGAGTATTGGACTACCCTATACACGATGTTAGTAAACCGACAAAAATAAGGTGCAAATTGAGCCTCTTTTGAGCTCATCTAACCCTAATCGCTGTTTGTTCAATGGGCTCCACCCAAACGTAAACTGAGTTTCATTTGACCCCCAAAACTTAAAATATTAATTCATTTCAGCTTAATTAGTCCCTAAAATTTTTAAAATTAAGATGCAAAATTTTAAATAGGATAAAATTTAGTATTTAACATCAACTATACTTGAGTTTCAACTTTCGTGATGTAGGGAGTGACAGAGATCATGAGCAAGTGAAAAAATCTAGAATTTAGTGAGATTGTGTTTGTTTGGCTTCTCCTCCATAGCTTCTTTGGTTCCCATTTTCTCGTTGTTCATTCCAGTGTTTTAATCAATAAATATAAACATAAAATAAACATTCATCAGTAATCTAATTAATTATTGAGCAAATAATTAATTATAATAAAATAGATAATTAAAAGTTATACTTGATATTAAGTAAAGTTAATCATATTATCATCAATAATTCAATTAAATAAATATTGAAATCATAATGGCACAAAATAATACGATATCAAAATTGTATCATGTCGATTTGCGATTAAAACTTTAACATGTTACGAGATTTTAAAACTTGTTTTGACATGTTATAATATCATGAAAGAAACTGTAGTACAAAATTGGTCATTAGCAACACAAGGTTGCTCGAGTTAGATTGATGTCGTTCATTCTTTTTGAGAAATATGCATCTCACAAAGATCGAGAAGAAATTCAGAAAAAAGGATATTCATTGAGAACTCGTAAGGTAAGGAGCTACAATCTTCCTCGCCCTCTTGATTGCTTAGCCTTTTCAAGGCTCAAGATTCACTATGAGATCAAGCATGACTCATTCAACTTTTTCATTGCTTGATAGAGTCGACGCCTCACCTATCTTTCCCTTGCTTGCTATTGATTAAGGATTGTGGATTAAGAAAGATTATTATAGCGTGAGAGAGAACACAATAACCTTCAACTAAAAGCCATGTCAAATATAGTTAATTGACCTAACTAGACCTCATAAATTGAATAATACATAATACTACTTTTATTAAAAATTATATTAATAATCTAGCGCTATTGGATAATTTAAACAAAAATATGATTTGATTATTGGTTATAATATTTATTATTTATTAATGTTGTATTAATATGTATGACATTATTTATAAATATTGCATTATTAAATTGATTCTAATTTAACTATTTTAGGATTGATGGACAATTGAATCCCTAGCCAACACCCATAAATTTGCGATTGGAAGGATTTTATTGTTGTTGGTTTGAAATTGAATGTTGCACTTAGGCGGGAAAGGACCTACAATTCAAGAGGAAGTGTTCTTAGGATAGCTAGAAAGAACCACCAACTCTCATTAGTCTATGCTATAACCTAGGCAAATGTCACTCACCACTATGGCACCATCGCAATGCAGTTAGATTGACTAGTTATAGTGGCCTAAGTTGATCCTTACTATTGAAGTGACAACACATCTTCCACATTGTGCTTCCCATGGTTTGAAATCTCATACCGTGCCGGACGACACGTCAAAACGTATCATATCGGCAAATCACCGAAACTCAATACAACTTTGCACCAAGGTTCAAAATATCAAGCTGTACTATAGTTTCAGCCTTTGACCAGATCATGTCGATGCTATGATGCATGATACCTATGACAGATTGGAGGTTGAAGGAGAAAGAAGATGAAGTAAAGGAAGAAGATATTGTCTTTGCCGAGTGGTAGACATTTCAGTATGCATCGAAACATTGACACGATACCTAGTCATAGACTGAAACTTCAGCATGGCTAGAGATTTTGCACCTTGGTGCTTCCTAGAACCTCACCTCAATTACGAACTTGGAATGACATTTTCTAGGAGTTTGAGATAACTATTGTAAACTCGCGTATGAAATATTTTTGTCATTTTTTTAATTTCTCATTGGTTTCAATATCACCGATCCTACCCATTGGATGCAATTAATACTTGAATTCTTTGATTATCTTAGGATGAAGAGAGATCTCAAAAACTAACCATATTGGTGGAATCATTGATCTTTGTAGAATGTGACTGTTGTGATAAAATTTCGCAAAGGCAAGCAACCCAGTATCGCCAGTCCTCCCGGATAGATAGTAAATCACGGGGGGCATGTTGCCCTAGCACAACGGCCCTTTGCACGAGGAGGTTAGACACCCAACAATGCATTTTGCACCCGTTGGGAATTGACTCCAAGGGCTATTAGAGCAATCATTCATGCCGGTACCAACAGTGTCAACCTGTGGAAGTGATAACATTTTGCAAAGGATACTATTAAGCAAGGTCCATGAAAACTCATTAAAATTTCCAAATGCAAACGAAGATGGTGTTGTATACGAAGTTTTGCTATTATGGAATGATAAGAAAAGTGTTTCGAAGTATAAAATAATATGATTATCCCAAATGCCCAACTGGATTTATGTTGATCCATCTCTGATGCTAGCAAACTGCTGATCTTTCTATTAGGAGATTTCTTAGGACAAAAGTTTTAGAATTTATAGAGAAATTCCTTATGAATTGAAGAGAGAAAAAAAGGACTTAAGGAGAGTAACAGTTTACCTAAGGGAAAACAATTTAAGAAGAGAGATGAAATAGGTATTGTATATTCATTACATAGTTATTCAAGTAGTTCAGATTTATTGGTGCTTTATGAGTTGCAACAACCAATCTAAATTAGGTGACTGATTTCTAACTTTTGGTTTATGTCCCATTGATGCATTCTGGTGATGAAGTAGTACGTTTGCCGTAAATGATGGGACCATTTATGTCTCAATCACACAATCAATTCCCATGATGAATTTCCTAAATCAATTGGAAACCTAGCACTTTAAATGGGAAATTAGCTTTTCCATTCAATTTGGAAATCTTGCAACTAATCTGGATGGTTTTCTACTGAAGCTTGTCAGAATCCATTTAGAAATTTACCATTTTGAAATTAATACAACTGTGAATATATGATGCGGCCAGTAGAGCATAAATGGGAACTTTTGATTAGCTATTCAATCTAAAGAAAAAAAAAACTATGTGGCAAGAAATGGGGACGCCAAGTGTTGAACACAACTTTTAAATGCATATAGATTTGGCATGAATGCTGACAAAGTTAACCATTTGTACATCTTGCTTAATAGTCAGTGGCACTATTTTTTTTTTTTGTTAAAATGCTTCCCCAATCATGTAAATCACTTGTGGCCATGAAATTTGCTTATGTCACAACCTGTAATTTTTTGTTCTGCTTTCCTGTGCATTTGTATGAAGTGATATTTGCAAAGTGAGGTAATTATGAAACTCATCCTGTATTAAGTCACCCATGAAGCATTCAAAAGTTGGATCTTTCACTTAGCCTTTCTTGACTTCGAATGAACAAACACATGTAACTATTGATAAATTAATATTACATCCTTGTAGTTTATTGTTGTTTCAATTGATTATTGGCGTTTATGAGGGCTATAACTATTCGAAGCATTTATGAAAAAAATGCTAAAACAAACTTCTTTGGATTGTGGAGTAATAGAAATTGAGAAAACAAATAATGCTTGCTATATTTTTGCTAATAGAACTATACATCTTTTATGATCTAAAAACTGATCCTATTCCACCGTGCAGATTTCAGATACTTAGAGACCTCATACCTCAGTGTGATCAGAAGAGGGATAAAGCTTCGTTTCTTTTAGAGGTAGCTGCAAGATTCTGATGTTTTCAATAACTTTTATTCCTGTGCGATTAGTAATTTGAGAAATTTGTTGTTGTTTCTCCTTGCAGGTTATTGAATATGTCAAATTTTTACAAGAAAAGGTACAAAAGTTCGAAACCTTCCCTAGCTGGAATCAGGAAAATGAGAAATTGATACCATGGGTAATCTTCTGTCATTTCTTTGTAATTGTGGCTTGATAAAGAATTCACATTTATAGGCTTCCTCCATGTAGATGCAAATTAATATGGTGGTAGACGTAAACTGAGCACTTATAATTTATTTGCAAGATTATTCATTCTCCCTGTGTGAATGATAACTGTGTGTGGACATGAGTCATATGACCTTTCCGTCAGAATCCAATATTTATACCCTTTTGTGGCTGAGATCGGGCTATATTTCTAGGTTGGATGAACGACGTCATAGACTTAATATTTGAGAATTGACCAGATGCAATTAATAGATAACAGTTGTTCTATAGATAACAGGTGTTCTATAAATTTTAGGACATGGGTAAAAGGTAAATCTCTGTGTCTGCATGTGTTTTAATCCATGTTCTTGTACATGAAAGCCAAAAAGAAAATGGAGCAAAACCCATATGTTTTGAAAAAACTAGAATGGTGTTTCACTAAAATCAATTTTGTTAGATATTGTGACAAGTGGAGAAGTGGGAAGAGATAGTAGGGTATGCTTGTATCATCAGACTCTGAAATTGCATGACATGTTTGTTTTGCTTGATGAGGTTGTGGTAAGATGGTTTTGGGCTTGTAAATGTTTTGTGGACCCATTTAAGGTAAAACTGTGGTGGTTGCCTGATCTGAAATTATAAGCTACCAATCAATTTCCTTGTTCTCAGTACTCCGCTTATCAAATGTAAGAGATATAATCTTAATGAAAACCAAAACAAGTAATCTGTAATGTTTGATTGCCAGATTGATTAATTTAGTTTTATGCTGGTCATTTTGTTCTTTGAATTTAGGAAAAAGAAAAGAAAAAAGATAGTCGAAGTCTAGGAGTTACTAGGCACACTAGTCAACATTGTAAGTGCATGTGTAAACGAACATACTATTTATGTAGTTTGTTCAAATGCACATTTAATTTTAATGTATGGAAATGTCTCTAAGAATATTGTATTTAGAAACTAAATTGGAAACTGATGCGTGACAGTTGATTTTTGGTTAACTGGGATCTATAATTTGTTTGCTATCATATTGCTCATTTTAGTTTCATATTTGACCGAAATGCAACCAGGTTTAGTTTGAATGATAAGTTAAATCTGGGCAGTCTTCCTTTTTTAGCATACTAGCATTTCTAGTCATTTGCAATGTGCGTTCAGCTCTTCTTTATCTTATGCTTTGCTTTTGTCGGTAGATTTTGACTAATGATTTTTCTTGGCTACCAGAGCAACAATCAAGGAGGGTCTAGAGAGAGTATAACAGACCCTTCTAACCTTGCTAAAAATGGTCCTCAGTCTGGCCTCTTGTTTGCTGGAAAGTTTGTTGATAATACCAATCTGGGGGAACAAATATCTCTCTCGAACGTGCAGAATGTAGCAGAAGCTGATGTGAATCTTGTTCCAATGCAGTCAAACTATTATGCTTCTGTTGGTAGGGGATCTGATTTTATGCAGCCTCAAGAGAGATTGATTACAGACTCCGAAAACTTATTATCTCATTCTCAATCTGAGTGGCAAGGTTCATCCTGCATGGCCGATTGCACTGTGGGCTGTGAAAGTGAACAAGAATTGACCATAGATGAGGGCACAATTAGCTTTTCTAGCATCTACTCCCAAGGGTGAGTCCTCATTCAACCTTAAGTTTTTTTTTTTTTCAAAACAAATGGGTAATTGTTAATGTCTATCTTATAAGAACATATTCTATTCTGTTGCTAAACATGAAATAAGTGATCTTTATATTACCTGATGCAGTTTATTGACTACGCTATCACAAGCGGTTGCTAGTTCAGGATTAGACTTGTCACAAGCAAGCATTTCTGTACAGATTAATCTTGGTAGGCGTGCAATCAAAAGGCCTACCAACACAAATGTGTCTGATGCTAAGGTTGAACTATTTATCTTTTGTGTTCCCCTTATCTTTCGCTTAACTAGACGGTATGTTCATCGATTGCAAACTTTGGATCAGTTTCACTAGAGCACTCGTGTCACCTAGGGTTAATCGTGCATGTGTATAGTATTTTTAGATTCAAACTCATTGTCATACGAATCAAGTACCTCATTTATTGATTAAGAGATTTCATTTACTAGATTTCAGAACGCTTGATGGCAAACTTAGTGTTTTGCTACTTGTTTATTAGGATCTGTCTGACCCTTCAACTATGAATCAAGCGGTCCGGGTGCCCGGGCCAGGGAGCAACTTTTCGGAGTCCGAACAAACTAAGAGGCAAAAGGTAGACAACAGCTAATGCCTATTTGTGCCTGTTATCTCCTGCCAAATGAACTGGTGGTGTATGAGCAATATTGTGTATTCTTTGTATTCTGCATCTTGTTTTGTGAGGTTCTCATGTAGTGGTCCTTATTAACCGGCTGGCTGCGTGAATTGTACTGATCAAGAAACATAATCGCTTTCCTCCTATGTTTAATTCGATTCATCTGTTTAGTTTGAAGTGTTGTCTATGCAGAAACTGACTGTTCCTTCACAAGCATCTCAATTGCTTCAGGCCTGTTTAATTGCAAGGACAGAGTTACCCAGAGAGGGATGAATGGAAGCGATTTGTCGGAGGCGAAAATGGCAGACAGAAGAACAAACTCGCATTGTTTGTTTGGAGAAAAATTATTAGAGAATCGGAATAAGAAAAGTATCAATCCTTTTCACTGGAGCAAACAAAGGAGTTCCAGATGGCAAGAGCTGAAGGTTTCATTTCGATACCTTTTTCTTTGGCATCAAAGAAGTACTTTCATCATTGGACGGATAGGTTTTTTGTAATTTTGACAGCAAAAGATAAAATAATCTCAACGGCTCTTCCATGGTGACCTCTTGTTGTCTTCAAGGGAAGTAAATCATGAGAAGTTTCATCCAACAGCACATGTAAGGAAGAATTAAGACAACCAGTGAACAGTTCACACTCATCGGGAATCAATCCAGATCCATTGACAGTAACATTCTTATATGAATCAACTAACTACGTTAACCAGTGAAAGCAGCAATCTAGGATCCATGCGCAAAGGTCCGACACAGAGAGGTAAGCTATTGCTTGAATTGCTGCACTCCAGGACCTTCCTAACAAGCCCCTTGGATGGATCGACAGACTTTGAAACCTTCAACATTAAAGTTAGTACCATAAGCCAAGCCCAACAACCTGAACAAATTGAAAAAAAAAAAAAAAAAAAAAAAAAAAAAAAAAAAAAAAAAAAAAAAAAAAAAAAAAAAAAAAAAAAAAAAAAAAAAAAGCCCACACCTGACATTGGTTTTGCAGGTTAGAAGACAGTCGGAAGGTTACATCGATTTAACAACCAGCATACTCATACAATTGATTCCCGCCACCTTAGACATTCATCTACTAACACTTTTTACATGGATCATTCTCACAAGTCTCTTGTCTTTGCTCATTAGGTGTGTTTCTAGAGTCGAACTCCAGATTCATCTCTTATTGGAAACTGAAAAATCCACAGAAGCAGTTGGAGGAACAATTTAACATGAAATGGCAAAGATATTCATATTACAGATACAGCATTGCAATTACACTGAATTGACTGCAAACTATTTTCTATCCCGTGCCAAGTTATTAATCATATTCACAAGAGGAAGAGTGCCTTTTGCCATGATTTCTAACCTAGAAGTATTTGAAGCATGGGAGAACAAAGCAAGCCCAAAGAACACAAGCTCTGGAAGAAACAATCTCGATGACAGAAACCCATGCCAGTAGTGAGGTTCCAAGTCAAAAAATGCATCAAAAAATCTCCTTGTGCCTTCCAAGTCGAGTTTAAGCAGGATATCCATGCCAAAGCAGAAAAACTCCCTCTGTCTTCTTCTTTCAATCGGCCAGAGGTTCTTCCAAACTTGCGACGAGAGCTGATCGCCAGTGAGGCCGCCATCCGAACCAAGGAACTGAACAATTGATTCTGCAACTATAGGAGCAGCAGCGAGTGTCCTAGCTACCATGTACCCAGTGGATGGATGAACCATTCCTGCAGTTCCCCCAATTCCAATCACCCTTTGCGGGAGCACGGGGAGTGGGCCGCCCATCGGAATCACACACCTCTCGTCCTCTTCAATGACTTTCACTTTTATGCCCAGGTGCCTCAATCTAGCCACCATCCTCTCCTGTATGTCATGCATCTGCAGTCCAGGACGGGCTACTAGTGAAGTTTCTTCCAGGAAAATCTTGTTTGATGAGAAAGGCATGGCGTACAGAAACGTCGGAATCTTGTCATTCCTATCTTTCAACTCTGAGCCCTCTTTGAGGTGTGAATCTCTCCAATCCATAAAAACCATCTTATCCGCATCAAACGGGTGTTCTTCGACTTCAGCAAGGATTCCGTAAGCCACCTGGTAGCCTGGATTGTAAGGTTTATCATACTGGACTAGGCATCTTGAGAAACCAGTTGCGTCAAGTACCACAGCCGCTTGAATTGTGACTCCATCATTGCAAATCAACAACGATTTGTTCTCTTCGTGGATAACCTTAATTACCTTAGCTTGATGAAACTGCACACCATTAGATATGCACCTCTGCATCATCTTCGACTTGAGTTGCTTGCGGTTCACCCGACCGTAAGGCCGACCGAGAGACTTCTTCTCCACTTCATCAACATAGACCACAGCACTAGACCAAGTGGCATCAAGACAATCAAGCAGATCCATAGCTTCAAACTCATCCACCCAGACACCATAGTTATTCGGCCATATCAGCTTAGGCGATGGGTCGATAGAACAGACAGAAAGACCTGCCTGAGACACCTGCTGGGCCACAGCTAGCCCTGCAGGACCTCCTCCAACGACAGCAAGGTCCAAGGTGAGACCTTTAGACGGGTCATACAAAGGGAGATCGAATTCGAGATTCTCCTTTTTAGTTTCTGGAACAAGTTCAAGGAGTGCACTGCTGCTAGCTCTAGCAAAACCCCATCTCCTGTGAGTTTTCCTACTGAAGCCGCCTATCAGGCGGTTCTGAAGCTTGTGTAAAGACGAGAGGCCATGCCTTCTGCTGACCCCATGACTGAGGTCTAGCAACTCAAGCCTGCTGTGAGTTCTAAGAAGCGCATCCATCAAAACAAGACGTAAACTCGCCCAATAGTGCAACGCCGATCCTGTTTCCGAAGGCTCGTGTCAAGGAAATCACAACACATGCCTAGAAATAAATTTCTGGACGAGAAAAGAGGCAAGAAAACAACAACAACAACCCCAGAACATTTGATTTTGCTCCGAGATGTCAGTAAAAGCTTATCGACTTCAAAAAAACAACAGGAGCAACAAACATCATAGATTCACCAAACCTAAGAATTAAGTATGTAGATTCCAAGAACTCGATGGGTTCTATTATCCCAAAATCAAGTCCTAGCGATCCAATGAAAAGAGAGGAGAGGGGAAAAAACAACCGTACGAGATTCGAGGAACTAAACGACCACCAGAAAATACTCACCGGAGGAAGCGATCGAAGCAGAGAATCTCTCCCTGGCTTAGGGATTTGGAAGAAGACGAGCGAACGCCTTCGTGAGGCCAACAAATCTCGTCATCTCGCCCCCTGCCAAGCGCACTCACTGATATAGTCGCATAGCGTCTTCTCGCCTAGGAGTTTAACCACTTTTATCATTTATCCTCTTTAAGTTGAAATATTTTCATCCATCTCCCGGAGTTTCTTGTCAAAACACACCCTCTATTAACTCCAATTTGCAAGCATGAAGTTGTCTCGATAAATTACAAGAGGTTAAGGGACGTTTGGTAAGTGTGTTTATTGGGAAGGAATAATAATAAAATCTATTTCATACCTGATATATGAGAATCAAAATTAAAATATAGATACGATATTTTTTATTTTATAATTCAGTTTTTATTAGATTATCATTAAATTTATAAACTTTTTAATCAAAATTTATTATCATTTCGATTATCGAATATATATCAAGTGTCGCCTAAAAAATCCCCGTAAGTCGGCTTTCACCTATTTTTTTGAAAAAAAAAAGTGAATTTGAAAAATGATTAAATTTCTAGGCCTATGTGAAATTGCTCTCGCATTATTATTATTATTATTATTATTATTATTATTATTATTATTCCGTTCGAGAAACACCCTGACAAAATTAATATTACAAATTGGCCGGCTAATTCACGTCCGACAACAGGAACAACCGGCCTGGAGCGACGAAACGTGTCCCACGTCGCCACGTTCTTCTCGGATTGGACCGGGTAGGCCGCACCGAAACGGCATCGATAGGATAATGCACCAGATTCAGCACCGAGATATTTTGTTGCGGGTGACGTGGCACGCAGAACGCATATGAAGTGCCGTGGAGGCCGGATCCTCTGTCTCGGATCCGATCTCTATCCTCTGTCTTGTTCATCGGTGATCATCGACTAATCATTCGATTAACGATCGAATATCATTAGCGATCTTCGATCGTCATCTCGAATAAAATTATATTCTGAGAGTATGGTGAATTCATCGGGTATCGTCGCAATTATGATGTTGCCGTATTCACCGTCGAATCCGACGAGATTATAATACGACGTTTCTGACCGATTTACCGTTCTTCGAGGATATCGTCTTATTCGGGACGACGATCAAAAATTATTAGTGGTGTCTAATCGTCGATCGGACGACTTATCAATAATCGCCGGCGAACGAGACCCTAGGACAATGGTCTTTTCTGAGACAGAGGATCTAGCGCCAGTGTCGTGATAGTAATAATGAAATAGAGTGGCGGAGAATAATTATTTTTATGATTTTATTATAATATGAAAGGATATATTTATATAAGTTATCCAAATAATAAATGGAAAAGTAAATATATTAAATAATCATTATAATTGTATCAACGAATAGGAGAAATTTGAAAATATTATTTTTTACTACCGATTTTGGTCCGTATTGACGGATATGATAAATATCAATTGATTGACCTGCGACGAGCTCAAGGGAGTGTTAAAACATTGAGTTTGGATGTTAATTTAGTAAATCGTTTGTTCCTGTCAGCAAGTGAAATGGACTGCTTCGCGATAACAGGTTTTGGATTTTGACCAAAAGTTGACTGCCGAGTAGTCAACCGACCGCTAGCGGGTACCTGCCGATCGGACAATGGAAATTTTGCTGACCGGATCAGCCCTCGGTGATAATCTATCGAGTTCTCTTTTGGTTGTTCAAAGGATTTGCCGGAGACCTCCTTCGTGGATGATGAGGACTGGCCGGGCGGTGTTCCGGCAGGGCCACGTCAAGAGAGCTCCGATGGCGGCAGAACTTCCGGCGAGTAGTGGACCCCCCTCTTGTAGTCCTTGAGCGAAGGTGCTATCATTACCTCCGGTGTGGCAGTCGACACATCTACTGCTACCTGTTGAACCTTTTTATGTAAACCGTCAACGACTCCTTTGGGCCTTACTTGAGCGCGAAGAGGTTGAGACTGTTTTTGTGTTGTCGTCGGCTACTCACAAAGTATTGTAGGAAAAATTTCTTAAAGTCCCTAAAGTTCTGCATGGACTCACTGGTGATCCGGTCGGGCAGGTTCTCTGAGTTGATCGGAAGCCCGGTCGGATCAAGTCTTGGTCAGGCGGGGATAGGCGGGTGTACCCAATGTCGATCCAGCTTGAGTGGTCAGAGTTCGAGGTTACTTGAATTGTGGGTCGGTCGACGATATCCGGTTGGACGTTCCCGGTCGGGAGTCACCGGTCGGGGATGCTCGGTCGGGCCGAGTGGAAGCACTTGTCGGGGCCCCTGGAAAAGAAAGCACACAGTATAGAGTGGTCCTCCCGGCCGGGAACTCCCGGTCGGGCGTTCCTGGTCGGGCATTCCCGGTCGGGGACATTTGGTCGGGCAAGCCCGGTCGGGAGCTCCCGACCTAATGACTCAATTCCTCTATTAACGGGATCACTCGCCTCGCCCTAGGAAACAATCTGCACCGGCCGGCTGTTCGGTCAGGCTCAGCCGGTCGGGTCCGCCCAGTCAGTAGAGCGGACCCATACGTACCCAGGATGAATGGATCTCCTGAACACTGAGTCCCTTATAAAGACATGAACCATCGGGAGACCGTACTTAGCTGACCGACCGTCTCCACTCGGTTGACCATACTTTAGTAGGTTCACAGTTGGCCGATAAAACAAACCTGAGTGATCGATTGGCCGTGATTGCCCAGCTGGGATAATTGGGGCCAAATTTCCATCAACTGTGAGATCTCCCAAATCTTCCCATTATAAGGAAAAGATATCTGTCATAATTATGACCTGACAGAGCCGCAAACATTAATTTGGATCAGAGGGGACAATTTGGACAGATTGTCAAGCGACTGTGACAGTCTCATAGAGTGATTAAGGCGGCCAGAAGCTCAGTTTGTCAACTGATCAGCTCTTAATGAGACAGGACAACCCTGACAAGACTGAGACCTTCTCCTCCCCTATATAAAACCCCCTTGGTCTTTCAGAAAGGGGGGGTTCAAACATTTGAAAACTTTCCTCCACCTGGTGCTCTTGTTTTGGTCTGACCCAAGCCACCTTTGTCCTACTGAGTTCTCAGGCCCGACCCGGACTCACCCCCTATCGCAACCGAGGTCATCTTAGTCAGACTGAGTCACCTGAGGAAGAGCCCTCTCCGCTTGTCGACAGAATCAGTTGGGAAGTCGATCAAACCAACACTGGGCGGGGGCCGCCAACGTGGTCAGGAATGCCCGACACTTGATGTCGTTCGTATATAGGGATGGAAACAGGCCAGGCCAGGCCAGGCTTTCACCTTAACAGGCCAGGCCTGTATAATAGCAAACAGGCCTGAGCCTGGCCTGTGGCCTGTTATAGGCTTTATTTTAGGCCTGAGCCTGGCCTGGCCTGTGGCCTGTTTACAAAGTCTATAATTTAATTCGAAAACATGATAGATATAGATTTGAAGCTAGCAATATTAATCAAAACAGATATGATTTGTTGGTTAGGTGGGTGTAGATAAGTATTGGCTTGGGCAGGAGGCCAGGGATCAAAACTCTACATTTATATTATATTTTAACATTTGGTAATTTATAGAATACATGTTTAACAGGCCCAGGCCGGCCTGTCAGGCTTTATAGGCTTTATATTGAGCCTGGGCCTGGCCTGATAAGAAAATCAGGCTTTCAAAAAAGCCTGTTTATTATTTTAATTTTTAACAATCCAGGCCAGGCCAAATACAGGCCAGGCCACAGGCCCCTGACAGGCCGCCTGGCCTATTTCCATCCCTATTCGTATACTGATGTAGCAGGGTTGCATTTTCGAATTTGGCCAAGTGTTCCTCTGGATCTAAGACCCCTCCATACTTCGGGATGTCCAGGAGGCGGAAATGCTTGGGAACGGGGTCTTAGAGGATGCGGCTCGCGAAGGGGAGACCCATCCTATCGGCTCCTGTCTACTCGGCCACAGCCTTTCCCCTGGCCTGGTCGAGCGGGACTTCATGATTGGAATAGACTTCCACCCGACCCGACTGAGCCTCATGTTCTCCTTGTTGAAAAAGAGCTCAGGGGAAGTGAGCACTTGTACCGGGGTGAGCTTCTTCCACCAACCGAGCGGGCCCCTCGTCTACCGAGCCGACTGGCGCTCGTGCCATCAGGTCACCGCTCCTTTGTTGCTAGGCTAGCTTCTGGGCATTTGCCACGACTAGCAGCTCGAAATCCTCCAGCGAAATGGTGATGGTCATCTTGGAGTCACCCATTTTCGTCTTCTGATCAGGTGAAAAAGTTCCCACAGACGACACCAAATTTAATCGTGTCAGCGAGTGAAATGGGTTGCTCCGCGATAACAGGCTTCGGATCTTGACCAAAAGCTGACCGCCGAGTCGCCAACCGACCGCTAGCGGGTACCTGCCGGCCGGACGATAGAAATTTTGCCGATCAGGACAGCCCTCGGCAATGATCTATCGAGTTCCCTTCTGGTCTTCCGGAAGCACAGCCGACCTAGAGGCGGCTGGCCTTCCGGTGAGTAGTAGAGCAAACAAGAGAGCTTCGATGGCAGCTGGCCTTCCGGTGAGTAGTAGATGCGAACTGTTCCCCCCTCTTCTCTTCTATCCACTTGAGCCTTTATATAGGCTGGATAACCGACAAGGACTGGACCCCTGCTGCTAGCGGGTCCATCCGCAGGCCTCTGACAACCAACAAGAGGGTGGCCGAGCCCATCCTAGTACTATGTAGCCCCTTGACCTAGGGGTACGGTTGCCCATCTTTCATAATTGCCTATCGATTCAGGTGGCTAGCACAACCTTATTGTCTCCTAGTGTAAATATAGAAGTACGACAGCCAACTCTCCATAAATGTACGCTACCTCAGCGGGTCCACTTTGTCCTGTTGTCTGACAGGGATGTCTGCTAGGTCTTGTTAGATCGTTGCCGGTTGCTAAAGGGGGGGGGGTAAATAACACTTCTCGGTTTGTTCTTCCTACGTGGTTAGTTGCGCAAGCGGAATATACTAAAATAAAACTAAACTAAACTACAACAAGGAAGAAACTCACGATTTACATGGTTCGGAGATAAACTCCTACTCCACGGCTGCCCGTAAGGTGGGAGATCCTTAATCCGTCGGTGGATGAGTCCCAGGAGCACCTCCGGCTAGATCGCGTAGCTCCTTGTGGGTGGAGAAACCTCTCTACAACTCCTGGACACTATCTGATCACAACAGGCTACTAACTCACTTTACCCAAGCAAGTTTCACCAAGAGATAGTAGCATGAAACGAGCTCCTTTAAATAGAGCTCGAGTCTAAACTGGCCGCTACCAGTCGACTGCCCCTGGTCCCACTCAGATTCGACTGTTACAACCAATGTTGGAATCAGCCAGCCATTACTACCATCACCAGTCGACTGCTCCCAGAGCAGTCGATTGGTCCTTTTCTAAGCCTAGGATTACACTCCCCGAGTACATTTCACTCCGTACTCGAACCCTCCCAGCTTAGTTCCCGAGTACAACGACTCACACTAGGACCCTCACAACCTGGTCGACTCATCACTAACAGCCTCGACTGTTGCCTTCACGCCCTCTTCATCTTTGACCCTCGTCCCTCGGATGTGCACACAAGCCTCCAGCTTGCCTCCATGTCATCCTTCACGTACGCCTCGAAGTCTATGCCCCTCGACTCATCGTCCCTGCTATCCACGGTCCCTCAGATGCGCACACAAGCCTCCAGCTTGCCTCCATGCCACCCTTCACCTGAAGACATCAACCAAGTCCATGTGTACCTGCAAACCTGCACACTCACGTACACATGTTAGTCCAATAATAAACCCTAACTTAACCATATTGATCACACACATCAAAACCCCATGATCCTCTAGATCATCTTAGGATCGATTGCCCCAACAGGTCTTTCGCATTTTGAAAGTCACTAGGGGATATCTCTAATGGCTCGCGAATCCATGGGTTCGATCGGCTGCCTAGTTTCAACCGACCGGATGCCCGGGACCAGCCGATTGATCGCTCATGGTACAACTGCACGCCAGGTATCGGCCAGGCCGGCAGGCCAACACCTACATGCGTTAGGGATCTAGCCAGGTCGTTAGGCGCCTCAATCCGACTGACCGGAGAACCTGGCAAGTCAGTCGACCGGAGAACACCTCAAGCCGGTCGGCTTAACTGATCCACCCTCAGATTGTCCCCCGACCACTCAATTCTATGAGCTCCGCCGGGGGTTATACCTTCATAAACACCCTGTCCGAGCGGGCCCGTATCCTCATCCAGATTATCCCAGATCATCCTGGATCAACGTTTTTTGGATAATGACTTGGTAAATATATCAATAATTTGATCTTGTATAGTAAGAAATTGAAAGTTGACATGTTGTTACACGTTCATAGGTAAAATAAAAATTAATCTCCATATGCTTAGTATGAATATAAAAAACTAAATTTGCGATATGGTATATTACTTCAATATTATCATGCCATAGTTTAGAAGTAGCACTAGTAGAATGATGCTAGCTATTTAGAAAGAATGGACTGATACCAAATTATTTCAGATGCTGTATTGACTATAATTTTATGTCCGACCTTAATACTTGAGCGAGAAAAGTAGGTTGGTTTTTAGAATGCTATGAAATAAGGTTTCAACTAAGAAAAACTATATATCTACCCGTCAAACATCTGTCTTCAGAGAATCAATCTAATCTACATCATTATAGACATTTAATTCTCTCGAGAAATAACGATATACAAAGAGACATAAAGAATAGCGTCTTTGAGATAATGATGAATCTTTTTAACATCTTCCCAATGTTGTTTAGAGGTAATATGCATAAATTGGCAAGCTCGACAACAAAAATAATATCAGATCGAGTAATAGTGACATACTATAGTGCTCCAACAATGCTTCGGTATATTTTAGAATCGGTCATAGGCGGAGAAGATGACGACGTAAAAAAGTTATCTACAACAATCGGTATAGAAATAGGATGTGCATAATCCATTTTAGCTCATTATAGAATCCCTAGTGATGTCATGTGCTATATGAAAGAAGACAACCTTTAGAATTTGAGAATAGTTCAATACCAAAAATTAATGAGCATTGTCAAGATCTTAAATCAGAAATTCTTGATTAAGAAGATAAAGTATAGAAGAGATGTCTTCTTAATCACAGTTATTGGAATATCAATCCATATAAATAAGAAAAAATATCATAAAGTCAATATTGTATTTATAAAATAAAGAAGAATTGGTCTTTGAGTCAGAGAATCCTTGAGCATATATATTTTCTTTTCTTTATCAAATAAATATAATTTTTAACTAAATATTTAATTTAATTTAATTTATAAGGACATCCATATTGTTAGTTGAACTTGATAAAAAAAAATTGAATTTAAATTGACTCGATAAGTTTTTTAAAAATAAATAAATTTGATAATTAAATAAAAGTTTAAACAAAATTAAATTGGGTCCGATTTGACTCATTTACATATTTAGTAAAATTTAAAACGCCACCACTTTTATAAAAAAATTTATCAAAATAATACTTTTATTATTTTTTATTTTAGCTTTATTTTAAGATTATTATAATAATTATGACTGTAATTATTACATCATATAATAATTTTTTTTAATTTTTACCTATTTTATAATAAATATTTAAATATCGAGCCTTAATTTTAATAATTTAATGAATAAATTTTATTTAATAAATGATTAATTTTAAAAATATGGTATTGCTATATTAGCCGTACTCTTATGATTATCTCATAAATAACAAGTGCATGGGCAAAATCTATAGAGATAATAAAACCCCTTTCGAAATTTCCACTCCCATCAATCATTATCCAATATACTTACTAACTGAGTATGTCAGCATAGGACAATTGATTTAAAAAAAATGATGAATTAAATAACAATTGAATCTGGAGCACTGATCAACCTTATAAAAGTTTTCTACTGATCATTAGATAAATGAGAAAATTCATGCAAACAGTCAGTCAATATCCTATAATTACATGTTCCATTTTAAAAAAATAAAATTCATCGTAACTAAGAATTAACTCGTAGATGATAATTTAATACTCTTCTTTTATATTAGAATTTGAGGCAATAACAAATTTATTTCATTACGACCAAATATGATTTGCTCGTCTCAGTGCTCCTCTTAACCGTTTCAGGATTAATACGAAAAAAATTAAGGAACTATACCGTAATATCGCTATAAGAGAATCAGGTGATTTACTCAATCTTATTGCGATAATATTTGATATATTAGTCATCGGGATAAAATTACGATGAATTAATAGATAATTTATTTAAAAATTTTGCGTGGATGAATGGTTTGCTACGAGCTATTTTCAATTTATGATCGATGAGAAATTTCATAGTATCGGTCATCCCAAATTATTCGGCACATGTTGACAATTATAAAAAATAAATAAATAAAAATGAATTATTGGTTTGGTTTCCACACGACACAGAGACGCCAGTACAAATACATAAGCGCCCTCGCATTTTGCCCAAATGCTAAGACGATTCTCACGCCATCATCTGCGCCGTCGCCGCTCCAACCCTCGTCGCTCCATGACTTCTCCCCCTCTCTTCTCCGCGGTCGCCTTCTCCGGCGGAGATGGAACCGCTGTCCTCGCTCCCCAGCCAGAATCGCAAGCCGGAACCCCGCAGGACGAAGACGTGGTCCCTGCCGCCCCTGATGTCGCTGCCCCTCCCGCAACTGGGGAAGACGCCGAGTTCGGCTTCCAAAGGCTGGAATTCGGGACGAATCCGTTGGTGGGGTCGGTCCAGCCCTACGATCGGCACCTGTTCCTCTGCTACAAGTCGCCTGAGGTGTGGCCTCGGAACGTTGAGGGGTCGGACTCCGACCGCTTGCCGAGGTTACTGGCGGCGGAGATCAAAGATTCTAAGTCTTCGATCGATAAGAAGGTGAGTCTGTTCCCCGAAGTTTCTTAGTGACATCTAAGTTTTTCGTACATTTCATAAGGTAAAGCATATATGATGATCTGACTCCTCTGTCCGACTTGAGAGCAAAAAGTGTATGCAGATCATATTTTTATATGAAATTATGAACTAAGTGTATCATCAAATCTTTTGTTGTCATTTCTGCAACGGATGTGTTGGAAAAGAAACATCCGAGATGCTTGTCCTAATTCTTGCCATCACGTTCATTAATGTCTTGTGGCGAGTCCATATGCATGTTCATCTTGTGCTACGGTAATAGAGTTGAGGGTGTCACAAAATGTTACGTTGCAGTTACACTTCGGACTAAGAACTGTAACTCAGTAGTTGTGCGGTATGGTGGAGCTTCCTCTGTTTCTTAACAAAGAAATTTCAGTGCCTGAAATTAATTTTGTTATTCTTTTGTCTTGATGATTAATTTTGGAATGACAACTGTATATTATTATTCTCCTGTTTGAATTGATCACTAATGAGTGGTAAATGTCTTGTTTGTTCGAAAGAATTTTTCTGACATATTACCATAGATTGCTATCCTATATTTCCTCTGTACAATGTGTGTAACAAGTAGGACCTCCAGATGATGCAATGCAGCTTTTGAGCTAAAAGAATTGCATTGACAAAAGTTTGAAATAGATTTAAAGAAAGAGGAAGCTCTAGTTTGTCTAATTGTACGCAATAAGCAGTATATGCCACACAAGAATTATTTTTAGATAACAGTTATCAATGTTCTCAAACCCTTCAAGTTTGATGAAGGTGGTTTTGAGCACAAGAGTCAATAAGTTCCATGATTCTCACTAGTTGAACTAGTTGGCACCTTTGTGCTTCCAGAATGTTGACACATCTCACCAGAAGTTTGAGATTTCTATTAGAGTTGCATTTTATACCGTGTGTAATTATATTAGTTTTAATGGAGCACTAGTCAAGAATAGTTCCTCTCATTAGTGTGTTTCCTTGTCCATCCATTTTAACATTTCTTGTGGATATTGCTCTTTATTAAGGGTGTCACAAGGGTCAGGTTGCCTATGACATGACTTGGCCAGTCAAGGTGTGGGTTGTGCTGGACACCATGTAGGTCGTGCTTGACTTGGTGTGGGCATAGATTGCCAAAGATTGATTCGTGTCATGTTGGGGCCAACCAATCCTATGGGTTAGGTTGCGTGGCAGCAACTCAGCTCACGGGTTGTACAGAAATTTGGGCCCCCTTTGAAGAATTAACTAAATTGATCATGGGAACGGGTCCAAACCGACACAGACACTGTCACTCGGATCTTTGCCCGTGTTGGGTGGAGCTTATGGAAGTCGTGGGCCATGTCTGGAATGGCATGAAAATTACACAGGCCCAATGGTTCTGTACCATGGCGCAACCTATTGACATCTCTAGTTGCACAATGAGGAGTAGCATTATCACACCAGAATTAGAAGAAAACAGATTCCCTTCCAACCTGTGACAGAACATTGGCACAAATAGTTGGACACATCTAGTTGGCAATTGGAAGGAATCTAGCACGAATTGAATTGAGCAGTCCATTCTTTACCATATTGTATGAAGAGATTTTTTGGAAATAATTAGCATAGTTAAATGTCATTCATTATTAATAGCTTTTCTTCCAAACCTAACAACCTTGATCACTGATACTGAGTTTTTTTTTTTTTGCCTTGGCAGATTCTGATACTATTTTGTGTTTATACAATTTAATGGATCATTGGTTTTTGTTAACCTTATTTGCTATTTAATAATCAATTATCTTTTATTTATACATTCTGATGCTATAGTCTCATTCTGTATACAAACAAATCATAGTTTGTTTCTTCCTGTATATCCCTTTGGGCATATTATGAAAGATATATCTGTGTAAAATTGGATCCTAAGAAAATTGAAGTTATATATGCACAGTCTTACCATGAACTTTTCTTGCACTGGTTTTTGTAGACTCGTCTCACCATTTGTCAAGGAGAGGATGGCACTGATTTCTCAAATGGCGATGTGTTGATCTTTCCAGATATGATAAGATACAGGTTGGTAAATAATCTTTAGTCTATCAAACTGCAGAATGTATAGTCACACTTATATTGGATTGGATTTGTTAATTACAGGCAATTGACGCATTTTGATGTGGAACCTTTTGTTGATGAAGTGCTTAAGAAAAATTCTGAGTGGACTCCTAAACCACCTGAGCCACTTTCAGGTTCATATATCTTTGTATGTGCTCATGGAAGTCGAGATCGCAGGTGCGGTGTTTGTGGTCCTGTTCTAATTAAAAGATTCCAAGAAGAGATCTCATCACGAGGTCTACAGAGTGAAGTATTTATTAGCCCTTGCTCTCACATTGGTGGTCATAAGTATGCTGGCAATGTCATCATATTTAGCCCAACTGTCGGTGAAGCAGTGTCCGGACATTGGTAAGGATAAAATATCAGATGGCATAAATTTGTTTTTCTTGTCATCTCAGAGAATTACCATTCCCCTTCCATGTTTAGTTCCTTTAACATTACTCTCTTAATATAACCTTTAAAGTGGAAGCAATAGTTTACTTTTGTTTTGTCTTGCTTAAGGTATGGATATGTGACTCCGGAGGATGTGCCTACATTGCTTGAGCAGCACATTGGAAAAGGCAAAATTGTGGAGCATCTTTGGAGGTACTTGATTGTCTTGTATGAGGTGGTATTTTATTTGAATTGTACTCGACAAATTGTTAGTCATTTATGAGCTATTCTTCACATATTAAAAAAAACAATCGCAAGTTTGACAACCATTATTTTGCTTTATAAGCAAACCTCATGCAATTGAACTGATGAGTTTAGTGTTGGATCAGGGGACAAATGGGATTATCTGAGGAAGAACAGAAAGCCACGCTGAATCTTCTTAAGGTCCAGCTCAACGAGGGATTAGATGAAAACAGAAGTAAAGAGTACACTAATACCTCTGTTGGTGGCACCAATGCTGCAACACCTGTTGCGGGCTGCTGTCAAGGGAATCCAAATGCTACTTGCTGCCAAGTTATGGCAAAGGAAAAACCCATAGTGAGCAAAACAGAAGATGAAAGTACTCAAGAGATAGAGCGGGAGAGTCGCAACAAATTGTGTGATGCCGGTAACAACCAAGGTCCACGCGCCAGAAGCTCTACAAGTTGCCTACCTGGTTTGAGAGCTGGGAACGAGAGGATGCCTATGCTGCTGTTGCTGTAGTTGCAGCCATTGCTTCTGTTGCAGTTGCTTATAGCTACTATAGGCAACCAAGATGAGAGGATTGTTCGTTGAGCCATCTGTGGGTGGCATAACTGTGTTTCTGTTGTGTTTTGTTTCGAGGCAGAGTAGTATATGCCTTCATCATAGAAATAGTATGTTGGCGTGTGAGTGCTATAGCATGTTTGAAGTCGCATACTCTCAGATACTTAACTTTTGAACACAATGTATTCAAATGCAATATGAATGGTTGGGCTCCCATGTTAGCCTTCCAATACTATGGATGTGAATGCAATATGATTGGGCATGGATGTTGGCAGTCGAGTGGATGTTTCATGTTTATCAAGCTTTAATTGCTTGTTTTCAGTAATCAGAGGATGCAAAGGTCTTTCCTTTAGTTTTGAATTGGTTGACTATATCAAATGAAGGGGCATATGAAGTTTTTCCCTAAACTGGTGTTACAATGTGACGAATTTTTCTTCACAGATATTTCTACACAATCAAAAGTTTGCAGGAGTATACTGTTTCCTCGAAGAGAAGATCTAAATTTTAGCAGGCGCCACTTCCATTGCAAAGTAGGTTCAGAATACACCGGTGGAGAAGGCAGGATAACCTCCTCTGCATCTTTTCCTTCATCCTTCTTCCCGTCTTTAACTAATAATCAAGCATCACATCCTTCTACCAACTGATATTGTCTGTGCACTAGAACCTTAGCCTATGGATTACCCGTCAATATAGAGTCCCAGACAAGAATTGAACCGCATTGAATCTATTGCACGCAATCATACTCTAATTGTAAGAGATTATTTTCGCGATTGATCCAATGTTATACAATAATAATGACTTTATCATTTCCCACGGGATGAACTGATGATTAGTGTGTGGGTGTTGCCACAAGAGGTCTGAGGGTCAAAACTTGGCAAAGCCAGTATGCTTGTCCTCCTACGTATTAGTCATAATATTCGGACTAGTAATCTTCATGATTTATCTCTTTTGTATTGGCCACGAATTGATAAATTGTCACTAATAATGACTTTATCATTTCGTGAAACTCTCTTTTGTTCTCAGATATGAACACCAATACATCATTAAAAAATGTGGTGTTTTAATAGCTACTTTTGCCATGGAACCATAGATTTCCACGTGTCATAATGTTGGTAAAATAATTATATTATGATGAGTAATGATTTGGTCATCGCGTATTTCGACGTTCGATCGTCAATCGGATACTATTGACGGTCTTTGATCGCCAACCCAAATTAAACTATACCTTGAGGAGACGATGAACTCGTCGGGATCGACGGTGAATGATACAAGATCATAATTGTGACGATCTTCGACGAATTCACCGTGCCCCAAAGGTATAGTTTGATTCAGGACGGCAACTAAAGGCCGACGATCGGGTGTTGTATGTGCCACCGATATATGACTAAATTTTTTATTGAGATATTCACTTTAGATACATATCATAATTCTATTATGATTCATGTTTAACCACACATTTTGATTAAAAAAATGTTAGGCAGTGAAAAAACTTTCTTTGTATTAAATAAAATTTAAGTAGTTTAATCATTTTAAAGTTTATGCTTTCCAATTAAGTAGTTATAGAATATAATATTGTTTAGAAAACTATAAAACTTAAATGTTATAGTATTAGAGCTAGTAACATCTGTGACTCTCTAAATTAGTCGGACAAACAAATCAATCTTGCTTAAAACGAATATGCAGAGAAGCTTCGTTTTAAAATCTAAAATTTGATTGATTTTTAAAAAACGATGAGACATAATTTTTTTAACAAATATTTTAACTTTTACAAAGCAATTTTAACATTTCCACGTGGAATTAATATGTGAGATGATCGAACTAACTATCTCTATATCCATCAAAAGAAAAATTCATTGCTAAACAAATAAATTGGGCTAGTGATGGTTTTGGACGTTTCCGTGGACTTGATGATGGCTGCTATTTCCACTTGTGGCACAGAAGCAGCCTACGCATTCTTGTTGTCAGAGTTTCAATGAAAGTGGTTCAACTACATTTTCGGTCGGCTGGCGTCTGCACATTCATTGGCTTTTCTCGGATCCTCCTACCGCTTGGCTTCTTTTTCAGCTTCGACTCCATCTTCCTACAGCCCTCCGCTGAATTGATTGGACGTATCATATGCATAGTATGATCACGTGATAAAACTTGGTAGACTCTCAAGAGCGAGATGAATTCAAGAATTGTTCCTGTTGGCTTCGAAAATTATAAGGAAGATGATCGTCAATAATCCATCGGGAAAATTTTCGACAAGATCCTCCGACAATCAAGTCAGTGTCCGATGGAGAAAACGAAAACTAAAAAGAACTATAGCAAAAGGGTCTCGCGCGTACATGCGAATGAAGAGAGGAGAGCCTTATATAGCCGAGGGAGCCGACAATCTCTGTCCATTTCTATCACATTTTGTCTCATGTGAGGGCAGACTTAGGGGTCACTGTCAGCTCGCCGACCGACGCCGCCCATTCTGACATGGACAAAGGAGCGCCGTGGATATGGATTGCCAGAGTTTGTCAGGCAAGTACTGTGTCAGCAGGATATCCGCGATTCGACACGAGTAATTTCAGGCCAGTACCAACCTCCGTCGACTCTCGTACTACCTTTATCAGTATGGTATCAAGAGGTAGATACTGCATCGGATAACAACAACTCCCGAGTCCGAATGTGGACCGACTGTCCCGAGTGAGATCCTGCTATATAGTTAATGCCATAGAGATTAGAATAGGCGGCACACCGAATCTTGGGGTACTCGAACCTGACCAGCCCGATTCATCCTTCGACGGATACGACTGCAACACAGGGAGGACACCGACCAGGTGCTGACCGAGTGTTGAATCGACGACTTTAAGCCGAGCATTCGGTATCTCTCGCTCTGACTAATTTAGACTATATCTGGTTAACCATCTAATCGGGCGTCCTGACTCGAGTGACACTCGTTTCATGCCCTGTCACGCTGAGCTATCGAAGTCTTCTTGACAATGACCTATCTCCATACAACGCTATATAGATCGACCAGACTACACCTAGACTAGGTCGGGAATAGCACTTCAATAAACAAATCCCACACTTGGCTTTAATTTAAACAATCCAGCCAAATCCATCTCTAAAAAATGATGAATCAGGCAGCAGACAAATTGAACCTAGGACGATCGACCCGGCCCTACAAAAGTTTCTCATCGATCACCAGGGTAAATCAGGAAGCGCACGCGGTGGGCAGTCTAGAAGCCCAGTGTCCCAGGGTTCGTGCCCCATTTAGAGAAAAAATTTCTACAAAATGCACCGTAATTAGGGATCGAACCGCGAATGCCTAAATTAACGACTAGTTATCCTACAGTGCACCATAGCTCCGGGGGCCGCCAAATCCATCTCTAGATGTCACACACTTGACAGCCATCTTATCTCTTCGTCATTTTTGACTTGCTGGCTTCGTCCATCGGTCCATGGCCGCCGCCACCGCTCACCCTCAAGGACCTTCCTCGAGTACGTTGTATTTTCATGTTTTACGTTACTGTTTCGGTGAGGCACACTGCTGATCGATGCTGCACCAACGGCGTTTTGTTCAGCTACTGCGAAATCACTGATTGGTTTGGCACCAAGCGTGAGGTTTGGAGTCCATAAGAAGCTCTCTCACGGCCATGGACTGAGAATCCGAGCAATTTGTTGCGACGGCGACAAGGTGGAGATACCGAGGCAGTGGTACAACCTCGTCGCTGATCTCCCTGTAAAACCTCCTCCTGCTCTGCATCCGAAGACTCATAAGCCACTTAAACAGGAAGATCTATCGCCCCTTTTCCCAGATGAGTTGATCAAGCAAGAGGTCAGTGATGAGAGGTTCATCCCTATACCGGAAGAAGTTATCGACATCTATAAGCTCTGGCGTCCAACCCCTCTTATCAGGTTTGTGTTCTTGGATTAATTAAGCAACTTTAACAGTCATATGAACAAAACCCCTGAGAATTTGTCTTCCTTTATCTTCTGATATATAGAGCCAAGAGACTTGAGAAACTGCTTGAAACACCTGCAAGGATCTACTATAAGTATGAGGGCACAAGCCCTGCAGGTTCTCACAAGCCCAATACTGCTGTCCCACAAGCATGGTACAATGCTCAGCAGGGAGTGAGGAACGTCGTGACCGAAACCGGCGCCGGCCAGTGGGGTAGCTCTTTGGCTTTTGCTTGTAGCCTCTTTGGTCTCAATTGTGAAGTAAGATCAGAGAAATCTAGACCAGTGTGTATACCTATTTGGTTCTTGAAAACTTAGACAGGCAATTCGACATTCAGGTTTGGCAGGTTCGCGCTTCTTATGATCAGAAACCTTACCGGAAACTCATGATGCAAACATGGGGAGCTAGAGTTCATCCGTCGCCGTCTACAGTCACCAATGCTGGTCGAAAAATCCTTGAGGATGATCCTCTGAGCCCCGGAAGTTTAGGGATAGCAATCTCTGAGGCAGTTGAGGTTGCAGCTGCTCATGAGGACACCAAGTATTGTTTGGGGAGTGTTCTAAACCATGTATTGCTTCACCAAACTATCATCGGTGAGGAATGTCTCGGGCAACTGGAGGCGATTGGTGAAACACCGGACGTGATCATAGGCTGCACCGGCGGCGGGTCAAACTTTGGCGGGTTAACGTTTCCTTTCATTCGGGAGAAGCTGAAAGGGAAATTGAACCCCCTGATAAGAGCTGTAGAGCCAGCAGCATGTCCTTCTCTGACCAAAGGCATTTACGCCTACGATTATGGTGACACAGTCGGGATGACACCACTGATGAAGATGCATACTCTCGGCCATGACTTTGTCCCTGATCCAATTCACGCAGGTGGAGGAATTTCATGAGTGATTTTGGTTCCATAGTCCATAAATAGTTCTTGCCTCTGTTTTACCTCTTGAATTCTGAAGTAGTTCTTTGTCTTAGGCGGTTTGCGCTACCATGGAATGGCACCACTAGTTTCACATGTTTATGAGATGGGATTCATGGAAGCTATATCACTTCCTCAAACTGAATGCTTTCGCGGTAGCTAAAAATTTAGTTATTACCTTCGTTTTGGCTCTCCACTTTGTCCCTAGAATCAAAGATATTTCTTCCTGATTGATTTGAAAAGTTCAGTAGGCGAATAACTGTCGAAATTGTTCACAGGTGCATTGCTGTTTGCACGAACAGAGGGTCTAATTCCGGCTCCAGAGCCAACTCACGCCATTGCTGCTGCAATTAGAGAAGCACTGCACTGTAAAGAGACAGGCGAAGAGAAAGTCATACTGATAGCAATGTGTGGGCATGGGCACTTTGATCTGGCTTCCTATGAGAAGTATTTGGAAGGCAACATGGTTGATCTCGGCTTCTCCAGTGAAAAGGCACAAGCATCGTTGGCTGCCATCCCTCAAATCGTTCCCTGAAGCTGAACACATAGATTGTAATAACTCTTTGATTGAAAACTTGTAATCTGCAAGCTGCAAAGACAAGTTTTCATTGGCTACTTCATTTGCTGATATCAAACTCTTTGCATTTTACGAATGCTGGCATAACTAAGAAATGGAGAAAGAAATACCTATTAGGTCGATGCATTAGCTTTTGCCCGCTAATTAACATTTAACTGATGCAATATCATTTAAACAAAAAAAAATACATATATGGTCATTTTCACAGAACATGAGCTTCAAACATATTCTAGTGGGCAAAAGGAAGGTTAGAATGTCATTTAAACACTAATGCAGAGAGGAGGTTGAATCCTGTATATATACAAATTATGCTACCAATCTAGCTTCTTCAGAATCTGGAACTATGATGTCCAGCCTCATCATAGGCTTGTAACTCTCAGGAATCTCTGCCCCTGCTTGTACACATACTTCTACCACTGCTGGAGCCTTCCCATAGTACCTTCTGAGAGCAGTCCTCAGGGGAGGACCATTCGGATCACAAACGTGCCAAACGTAATTGTGAGGGATTACCTCATCCAACGTTGCATCCTGCCATCCGTGCTTACCATCTCTCCATTGGTGCTTGAAGGCTCCACAAAGCTTCACATTGTGACCCCATGGACCTACATGAACCTCAGAGCAATAACCGCACGCCTTCACTGAATATTCCTTCATCAGCTGCCTCACACCGCGTCTGACTGTGCTGTATGCTTTCAGAGTTGTTTCAGCAAGTTTTCTTGTTTTCTCTGCTGACAGCAGCAGAGGTTGCTCCAGTTTGGCTCCGTAGGTGTCCAGCTCTGCAAGGAGTGACATGTAATCTTCTGGACACTGTGGCTTTGGTTCCTCCATATATCCACCCCGGTCAATTACCTTTTTTCCCAGCATTCGAATAGGGGATGTCCTTCTACGAGAAGGGTATTCAGGCAAATCAGCACCAGCCTGAATACAGAGCTCCACAACTGCTGGGATTCTGTCATAGTCGAAACGAGTCTCATGCTTGATGCGCCTTCCAAAGGGGTCAAAGAGGTGGTAAGATTCGATAGGGATGAGAACATCATTGATGGAACCTTTGACCCAGCTGTGGTAGTTTCTCCGTTGCTCACTTCCAGTGCCATGGCAATCTTGAATTTGGTGGCCAACTGGACCAACATGGACTTCAGGACATTTGCTGAGGTGGATTGTCAAAATGAATTTGATTATTTTTAAGCTAAATAAATAGGATTTTATGAGATAAAAATCAAGAGACTTCAGCTCATCTTAGGTAATTGACAACATAATGGAAAAGTAGAAATTTAGTAATGTGATGAACCTATTTTTCCAGTTCATAGCAGTTTTCATTCTTCAGTTCATCTTATCATTGAACTTACTAATGCATAGAGCAAATGGCTACTTTGCAACAGAACTAACTTCTAAGCATAAATCAAGCAACTGTGATCATGAGATGTTAAAAAACAGATTTAAAAAGTGTAACATTTTCCAAGATATTGGTATTTGGTGAAGCAAATCTAGTTCAAAACTCAGAAGAAAATAGAATTTCAAGATCCATCTGAAGATATTAACCAACAAAATTGCTAATGCCTAATTAGTCCAGCAAATTCTCGCTGGCATTTAATCTAGACAACAAGATCTATTCAAATTACGCACACTCTTGCTGGCATGTTGGTATTATTATAAGGCAATGCATGAAGGGAAAAAAAAGGTATATACGTACAGATGATAGGTAATCAGGGAAGCAAAAGAAAAGGAAAAGCCATTGTTTTTATATTACCTACAGCCATAGACTGTAACCACATTCATCAACTGTGAGAGGCCTCTTATCAACACCTTCCAGTAGTCCAATACCTCATAAGCAACAGGAATAAGCTCAGGGACCAGTAAGCCATTTTTGGGCGGCTTGAGAGGTTTCTCAATTCCTTTTTCTGCCAGTTTCTTATCTTGCCTAGATAATTGTAGCATCTTCTGGATTGGGATAGGGAAGGGTTTCTTTTTGTTCTTTGGCAGTACAGGTGGAAGATCAACATTTTGCCGATGACGTCTATAAACCTTCTTGTTAGAAAGATGCTGTGATTCCTGAGAGACAAACACAAATCAAGTGTTCAACAAAGCATCAACATTTTAAATGGGAATAGTTTGTGAGCCTTATACTTTATTGAGCCATCATGAAAGACGCATAGCATACTACTCGTGGGATTACCAAAAATGAACAACCAGACACTAAGCCGTAGGAAACATCTGCTATATAATATTAAACCAACAGTGTATATGTCATGTACATAGTATAGCACCCACTCAATTACACTTAATAATCTAGGTGTTCGATAATATTGTTGTTGGATTTTTCTCTTCCTTGGCTTTCAACGAGTAACTTGAGCTCAATGTGCTTTATCCTCAACTAGATGACCAATTCTTTTGTGGTGGCTAATCACCAAAATTGGAGGTGGATTTACTTCCATAGTTGTAATTCTGCTTTATGGTACAAGATATGAATTTTGCAGGGCATAGGCCCCTATGACTCTTATGTTCAATTTTGAAGAAAGAAAATGATTTTACTGCAACAACTCGAAACAAGTGATCGCATCACTATTTTTCAATACAAGTCACACATCCTCAAAGAGAAGTTGTATACTTGGCCGAAATCATGAAGAAATCAAGAAGGGAGAAAGTGCGACAGAAACTAAAAGAAAATTTTCAACTTTTACATATCCAGTCTAACTTCGACAAACTAAAACCTAAAAGCCAAAACCCTATATGGGTATAAGAACACATTGATATTTGATACTAAAAACTTACACGACCGTCATGAGTATGGCGACCCGAATTCGACCTATCCATCGCCAACGAAGAAGCGTGGAACCACCGGGCCAGCGGCGTCTTGGAGATGCGGACGGGAGAGAGGTTGTTGATGCAGGAATTACAAGAGTCGTGAAGGGTGGGCATCGAAGGAGGTGTCCGCTCCAAGTTAGAACATGGAGACCGGAGGAATGGATAGTTGTGGGACGGCGATACAAAGGCCGCGGCCGATATCGCCGCCATGAACGCAGAGATCAAATCCCCCGGTCGACGACGACTCACTGACAATACAAATATTTAGAGGTCTGAATTCTGTTGGGCTGGTTTCCAAATGGCCATGGGCCTTTGTGAGGAGCATTTAGCTCGGCCTCTCTTTGTTGTCCAAGCACTTTTTTTTTTAATCTTGGAAAAATAAAAAACAGATGCCCCAAATTATACAAATCGTCAAAAAAAAAAATTTTTTTTAGTCAGCAATATTTTATCCCTAAAATATCCTTTATCCAATGTTATTAACGGTTACAACGTGTAATAGCTACCGATAATAATTAGTATAACATATACTAGCTATTGAATAGTTACTGCAATGTTATTTTTTATTCCAAAGTTATTGTAATAGCTACGATTAATTGTTACATTGTTCTTTACTACTAGAGTTATTGTAGTAATTACCACTAATTTGGTAAAGAATATTTTATCCACAAAATATTCTTTATCCAATGTTATTATAAAAGCTATCAATAACTATTATAATGTGTATCAGCTACTCGATAATTAGTGTAATGTACAGTAGCTATTGAATAACTATTACAATATTATTCTTTATTTCCAAAATTATTGTAGTAACTATGATTAACTGTTACAATATTATTTTACTTCTAGAGTTGTTGTAGTAACTACGACTAATTGTTATAACGTGTAAAAGATACTCTATTACTAGAAAATATTAATTGACTATTATAATAATTTTAAAATCATTTTGATAAAGCTAAAATAATTTTAACTAAATTGGTAAAGAATATTGTTATATAATAATGTTTAGAGTTTAGGATTTAGGATTTAAAATTTTAAAATTTAAGATTTAGACACAATATGTAAAAGCTAATCATTAATTGCTACAATATGTAGAAGTTACTTGGTAGTTGCTATACCATGAAAAATTGATTTAGTTGTAGAAGCTAACTAATATGTAGAAGCCAATTGATAGTTGTTACCACGTGAAAAATTAATTATTTTATTAAAATTTTAAATCCTACATCATAAATTTGAATATTATTATATCAAAATATTCTTTACCAAAATTATTAAAATTTCATCATAATTATTCTAAATTAATTAAAATCACTAAAAAAACAATTATAACACTATTTAAGTAGCTATTAAATTTGTAAAGTTAGTTACTACAATATTACTGCAAAATTATATTAAACCTCATAATTAATCGGTGATTGTTATACATTATAACTGCTAATCGTAATTCTTATATAACATTTTTATTTTTGCACCCTGTAATAGCGTGAAAATAAAAATATTCTCGAGATAAAATATCCATTGAGGCGCCCTTTGACTTTGATTTTTTTTAGTTGGTAAAAAAAAAAAAAGACATGCGCAGTTTTTCAGTTTGAGGCTCTTCCAACTGAACTTATCCTCGCCGAAAAAATCCAAAAACTTTAGTAAAAAAAATTTGCTATAAGATAAATCTGAAAGTAGTGTTAATGCTTGCAGTTCAATCTCGACAACTTGTTACTGCCATCTTCAACCAAGAAACATCTTTAGATTTCTTTGTTTTCTTCACTGTCATTGATGGTACCTGCGCCAATGGATCTTGTTTCGCCTATGAAAAATCCTCATGAGATGGACTGATGGTTAGTATATGAGTATTACCACCATGAAATCTGAGGGTCAAAATTTAACAAAATCAATATATCCAGCCTCTTCACATACTAGCCACAACATCCAGATTAGTAGCCTCCGTGATTTACCTCTTTCAGTTGATCCTGAGACGAATTGACGAGGATGCTGGAGACGAATAAATCACCTTTTGCCAGCTTGTTTCGCCTATGAAGACTCCCTATTAAGCACATCTAAATGTACTCTTCAAGTTGTATGATTCCTACATTTGTTTCTGCACTTACTACAAACCTATTAAACAATGCTATTTCCTATCCTTCATCTCCTTTTCCTGCATAATTAAGCATTCTTGTGATATTTACAGTAACGAAAAAACAATGCAGATACAGAATTTGCTATGGCAATAGAAGTGGCTGTTATACACCACCTTCAATGAAACAAAATTTGCTACTTTCTGAACCTGAAGCAGATCAAGGTGTTCTTTCTCCAGATTCATCAATTGTAGCTCGTTCGATGGCTATCCTGTCGTCGAGGAAGTCACTGTCAGTGTCGATTTGTAGCTCGTTGAACATTGCCATAACTTGAATCATTGTGGGTCTTTTCGGCGGTCGATCATCCAAGCACAGGCAGGCAATATTCAGATATCTGAATAGCTCAGCCACTTCAGACTTTGTCTTCATCAAATCAGGATCAAAGATTTCACTGTACCTGTTCTCTTTCACCAATTGCTTAGCCCAACCGGCCAGGTTGTTGTCTCCGAACTCATACGGATCGATTGGCTTCTTCCCCGATAGGAGCTCCAAGAGCACTACTCCGAAGCTATACACATCCCCTTTCGTCGTGCACCTAAAGCTCATGTAGTACTCCGGCGGCACATAACCGGGTGTTCCGGCCAGCGTGCTCACGCTAAGATGAGTGTCGAGAGCATTCATAAGCCTTGCCATCCCGAAATCTGAGACCCGGGCCTCCATGTTCTCATCCAGTAGCACATTGCTGGATTTCATGTCTCTGTGTATGATGTGGGGTATGCAATTATGATGAAGGAAAGCGAGCCCCCTCGCCGAACCAATTGCGATCTTCTTCCTCACAGCCCAATCGAGCTTGATGGCTCCGCCCTTCGCCTTTTCGTGAAGAAGAACATCCAAGCTCCCGAACTTCATGTATTCGTAAACCAAAAGCCTCTCTTCGCCAATCTTGCAGTAACCGAGAAGAGGCACAAGGTTTCGATGCTTAATTTTGCCAATTGTCTCCATTTCTGCGGTGAACTCCCGATCCCCCTGGCCGGTGACATGAATCAGCTTCTTGATCGCAACCACAGTTCCATCCTTGAGTCGAGCCTTGTAAACCTCTCCAAAGCCACCCGAACCAATCAAGCTATCCGCGCTGAAGCCATTGGTGGCCTCAAGGAGGTGTGCAAATGTTAGCTTCCTCAGAGGTTTCTCAAACATGGCAACATTGATACTGAGAGGCTCGGGAACACCGGAGATCTTCCAGCTATTTGTCCCAGATACAGGGAGACTATCGACGTTGCCGAATCTCAAATTCTCAGCTTTTTGGCGCTTCTTCATCTTATATAGAGCCAGTATGAACAAAAATATGATCAGCGCCGATATCACAATGCCAATGAAAATGCTACCAAAGACTCTCCTCCTCCCACCGGAATCATGGAACGAGTCGTTGTCTCCACCTTTAGCCCCACATGGGGGCAAAGGTAGCCCACAAAGACCGGAGTTGTTCGCATAGCGAGATGCTGGGAATGTGGTGAGCTGGCCGGTAGTCGGAATCGGACCGGTGAGGTTGTTGTTTGAGACATCCAAGTCGCTTAGAAATGTAAGGCTTCCTAGTTCCCCGGGGAGGTAGCCTGTGAGATGATTGTGGGAGACATCAAGAACACCAATGGTTTTCAAACCCCCAAAAGAATCAGGCAGTGAACCGATCAGCTGATTGTGCCCGATGTTGAGAACTTGAAGGTATTCCATGAACCCGATGCCGTCTGGTATCGTCCCTGAGAGCGAATTGTATGATAGGTCCAGGTAGATCATACTGCCATTGTTCGCAAAAGTATAGACTGTTGTTCCAGTGTAAATTCTAGTGGCAGGGCAAGAATGAACTAGAGGAAAATTGGCCAGTCTCTCTGGCCTTATGCCCTCGAATTCAAATAGCACACCGGCACCCGGGCATATGTTCCCTGCTTCATTCCTCAAGAATGCAAATTGCTTACCGGAGACAATTCCCGGGACTACAAGCCCAGCTTGAGCTGCAAGGGATGGGGGAATGGGGCCGGTAAGGCCATTGCTGGTCAGGTCGAGCCATATGAGATTCTGGCAGCTACCAAGTCCTTCCGGTATCTCGCCTGAAAGCGAGTTGTTGCCCAGTTGGAGGATAGCCAGGCTTTGGAGATTTCCAATACCGACCGGAATGCTTCCTGTGAGTAGGTTTCCTGAGAGAGAAACCCAAATAAGATTAGTGCAATTAGAGAATGAGGGCGGGATGCTGCCATGAATGGTGTTGTAGCTCAGAATTAAAGTCTCCATCGTGGTAGTGTTCGAGCAGAGGTTGTCAGGTATCTCGCCGGAGAGATTGTTTGCCCAGATCACCAAATTCACAAGCTTCGGCAGGGACCAGATCCCCAATGGAACAGGCCCACCCAACCCGTTGAAGCTAAGATCAAGCGTTCGAAGATTTGTACAGTTTGCAAGATCCACAGGCAACGTTCCTGAGAGGAAATTGTTGGGCAGGAAGATGCTCTCGAGGTTAGGGAGAGAGGAGCAGAGGCCGGCGGGTATTTCTCCGGTGAAGGCATTCGAACCGAGGTCCACAACCTCAAGCACCGGGAAGCTTGTCAACGCCTCTAATGGAACGGGGCCGGTGATATTGTTGAAGGGAAGGTGGAGATACCGCAGAGCCGGCATAGTGCTAATGACTTGCTCGATGAAATTTCCGGAGAGCTGATTGTCTCCGAGATCGAGCCGCATCAGCGATGAGCATGAGATGAAGGTGAAAGGCAGGCCGCCGGTGAGGTTGTTTCCGGAGAGGTTGAGCTCCACCAGAGTCCCACATGTGTGGCCAAGCTCAGGCGGGATGTCGCCCCCAAATTGATTATTTGCCATCGACAACCGCCGCAAATTTGAAAAGTTTCCCAGGAAGGATGGAATGTATCCGGTGAAGTCATTTCCGGATAAGTCGAGGTCGGCGAGCTGCCTGCAGTTGACCAGGCTCAGGGGAAGCCCAGCGCCGCCGAGGCCGGCGTAGGACAAATCGAGCACCGTGATGTTGCCGCAGGCCCCAAAATCGAAGCTTGAGAAGTTGCCGGAGATATTGTTGTAGGAGAGGTCGACGGTGGTGAGGTTGGAGCACGACGGCAGGGCTCCCACCCTCGCAACGATCTTGTTGGCGGAGAAGTTGAGAAAACTGAGAGCGCCGCAGCTCGTGAGGGAGTAGTTGAGCAGCCCGGAGTCGGATATGTGGTTACGAGACAAGTCCAGCTCACGGATGGAAGCGCCGAAGGGATAAATGCCTCCGGCGATTGTGTTACGTGATAGATTGAGAGAAACCAAGCTCCCGCAGGAGGTCAAGAACCCGGCGGGGACCGTCGCGTTCAAGGCGTTCGACGAAATATCCACCGTCTCAAAACTGCAGTTTTGGGGGGAGGAGGAGGCGGCGGCGGCGCTGCCGTAGGAGAGGTTGCCGTGGAAGGAATTCCCCCGAAGATTGACATCGCGAAGCGCGGTGAGCACCATGAGATGATCGAGGTTGAGGCGGCCACTGAGGCCCATGCCGCTGAGGTTGAGGCCGCCAACACGGCCGTCGGACGTCGGACAGACGACCCCCGTCCAGGAACAGGGGCTGCCGCTCGAATTAGAGGAGGACAAATTCCAGCTCCGCAGAAAGTTGTTAGGATCGGAAGCAACGGAGTCGAGCTTGAATTGGATCAAAGCAGAGGCCTCCTCCGGTGTCGCCATGGAAAAAGGCAAAGCGAGTAAGCTCGTGACGAAGAAGATGGCGAAGCTGCTGCTCTCCATGGCTCGAAATAACTCGCAGGGAACAAAGGCGACTCTTTTCCGATACGCTAATCCTCTTCCTCCGGTGATCATCCTACAACACTAACTTCGCAAGGAAGAAGAAGAAGAAGAAGAATCACAGATTTACAAGTGCACAGAAAAACATCATCCAATCGCCGCAGGAGGAGAAAAAAGTCGGGATTTTTGCAGCCGAAGTGTAAAACTGCAGGCGAACCAAAGACAAATCACGATTAAACTGATGAAGTTCTTCCCGGAATCTTCAAAAGCAACAAAAACAAAAAGCTTACCTTTTAAGCTGCCGGAATCGATCCCCAGCGATCTTTCGCAGGGACAAAGCGACGGAAGCAATCAAAATGGGATATCGACGGCCGTGTACAAGCCAGAAATGGACAGGAACAAGGGAAAGATTTCGCCTTGCTTACGAGAAGGAAAAGAAGCCCGCAGAGCGCAACTGCAAGAGACGGAGGGACATGGGAAATGGGCAATTAAATTACAAAAGGCCGCGATTAATTAAATCAAGATAATAGAGCTCTGTGCACTGCTGCGTCTCTACTTCCAATTCCATCTTCAACCGTGGAAAAAGGAATTTGTCCAGTGATCAAGTAAAAAGCCCTTCCTTTTCTTCTCCCTCCCTGAGTCGGTCAAACTGGGGATTTGATGCTCCCGAGTCCGCTCTTTTCGCATCCCTCTTTCACTAAACATTAATTAAGGCCTCTCCATTTCCATTGTAAATTCTAAATATTGATGATTTTAATATATCACATCAATATTATATAAAATATTTAAATATTTTCAATTATAATTGTATGATTCCATAATATATAGTTGGATGATTTCATGCATATTATATTAATTTTAAAATAAAAGAATATATTTAAATTTTTACTTTATTCTCTGCATTATTCAAAGTGTTATAATTTAACAATAGAACAAGTGAGAATTGTTTTATTCAATTATTCTATCAAACACCCCTATTTATAGGATAAGTGGATTGGTATATAAATAGAAGAATACAAATCTGGCTTTGCATCTCATACGTTCACCTTTTTCATTCTTTTTTCTACAAATACTTATTTATATCCTATTAGGACTACATCTTTAGTTGTACAAACTATAAACCCAAAGAATTTACATTTCTCTAAATATTCTATTTTCATTCTTTTTTCTACAAATACCTATTTATATCCTATTATAACTACATATTTAGGTGTTCAAACTATAAACCCAAAGAATTTACAATTCTCTAAATATTCTAGTTCAGTTTCTATAGCTGCTTTTCATTTTGGCCGATCATTTCTTTCTTTTAACAATCATTGATAAATTGTGGTTCGAAATCTTCATCACCTTGCGTGATGTTAAGGGCCACATTGAGAACAAAAATACCATCAATGGTTATATTGTTTTAATCCCATATTTTACAAGACATCAAATAATTTATTGAAATCTTATTATTTTCATGTAACTGTGATTCTTCATGAACAACATTATCCATATCTGATTCAATGATTTCTCTTATCGTATCATCTGTCCTCGGGGTTATGGTGCAGCGGTAGGGTAACTAGTCGTTAACCCAGGCATCCGCGGTTCGATCCTCAGCTACGGCGCATTTTGCAGGAATTTTTCCTCCAAATGGGGCGCGAACCCTGGGACGCTGGGCTTCTAGACTGCCCACCGCGAGCGCTTCCCGATTTACCCTGGTAACCGGTGGGAAACTTCCGTGGGGTCGGGCCGGTCACCCCAAGTTCAATTTGTCTACTGCCTGGTTCATCATTTTTTATAATTGCTTCTTTTAGAGCTTTTAATTATTCCTTTTCTTGTACTTTTCTTTTCCAAGATAAAATGTTTTTTGATCCAATTGGCGTATTCTAGATATATTTACAGGTAGAGTAATTGATAATCCTATAAGGACATCGATTTTTACTGAAGCATTATCTACTTGTATGTATGAGTTTGTCGTCTTTTTTATATTAACAAAACCATCAAGCAATTGATTTATAATTCTTTGCAAGTGAATGATTCTTTCCACTTCTTGCTCACATTGATTATTATGGGGATCAAAATGAGATAATATTTTCTCATTCCGATAAATTTTTCATTGTTCTTTAGGATACAACCCTCCTCCAGCGTTGGAAAATTTATTTCATCAAGGTGGCAATATACAAATATTGCAATAAATTAGTTATCTGTCAAACGTTCTAAATATCTAATGATGAATGATGAATTATATTCCACGTAAATCTCAAATTAGCATTGTGGACCCATTTGGTTCTTTGTGTAGGTGGGATAGGGATTTGTACTGCACAACCAAATGTTTGAAGGCGAGGAACATTAGGTTCTCAACCATAGACAAGTTGTAACGATGAGTATTAGTGATAATTAATTGGTTTTACATGAATTAATGATGCAGCATATTTTATGATATGACCTCAAACAAAAGATGGAAATTTCATTTTCATAAGTAGTGGTCTAGCAATTAATTGCAACCGTTTAATAAATGATGCATTAAACTACTTGACATATAATAGTCATCAACTTGTGACTTAAAATCAACATCATTATCAAGATGAATTATCTTGATTGAGTAATCAGGGAATGAACTTGTAATTTAATAATTTGCCCAAGTAGTTTAGCGTAGGCTATATTTCGAAATGTAAGTAAACTAACATGTGACCATGTAGTTGAAGCATCAACCAATACCATGAAATATTGAAATGGTCCATATAGTGGGTGTATAGGTCCACAAATATCGCCATGAATCCTCTCCAAGAAAGTTGGAGTTTCAGCATCAACCTTTGTTGGGGAAGGTTTTATAATTAGTTTGCCTTGTGAATAAGTCACACATGAAAAACTGTTATGTAAAAGAATCTTCTAGTTCTTTGAATGATGTTCACGTGTATTATTTATTAATTATTATTCTTTGCATCATTGTTGCCCTATGATGACTTAGTTGGTTGTGCCATAATATGAAACCGCGTTTGTCAACAAATTTCTAATTTATGATTATATTTGTGTCAACTACTTCCATCGTTGTATAATACATTTTACAAAGGAGTACATGCAAATTTTCTTTTATCATATATATAATAGATATAATGTAAAGTATTCAATATCATTTTCATTTAATGCTTCAATATGATATCCATTTCGATAAATATTTTTAAAGCTAAGTAAATTTCTACTCGATTTGTTAGCATAGAGTGTATTTTCAATATACAGATTTGTATCATTTTATAAAATGACATTTGGTTTTCCATGACCTTCAATAATTTTTGATGCAACTAACATTGTTATAACATTATTTTAAGCTAATATTAACTTCAAAAAAATACCATTTTCTTTAAAGGATGGTGCGGGTTGTACTGCTATGTTAGATATTAATCTTAATATTCCATCATTAATTTTAAAGAATAAATGTATAAGTAAAAGAGTTATAATTCTAATATAATTTCATGCAAGAATTATAAATGAACACTTTATTAAATAAAAATCTAAAGTAATAATTTATAATAACAACTTAAAAAAATAGAAAAGACATTGCAACTAAAGGACAATCATTCCATAAATTTTCAAACACACCACCACCAATTAAAAGACATCTAAATAGGTTATGTCCACTGGACCATAATCATCTATAAAATTTGTATCTATTTTTCTTTTTCATTTGATCAAGTTTTAATATAGATCCACAAGATGTCTTGTTGTACAACAGGTACGAGATTAATACCTCTCAATCTCATATTTAAATATTCTTTTGTGCTTTTCTTTTTTACTTCTTCATTGTTAGATCTCCATTGTTGGTGGCTTATTTTAAGTCTTTTATCATTTTGTTGTTGATAATTTTTCCTTGCGTCACGCCCACGACTTATCCCAATTTTATAATTTTGAGATGAGTTAGCATTCACTTAGGGGAATAATGTTCCATTTGTTTCAGGAAACGGTGTCAATATAGTTGGACGTAATTGATGTTTTTCATAAGTAGCTCATCATTCTATTTAACAACTAGTAGGCATGAGATAAGTTTAGAATATTTTTTAAATCCACGCTTATGATATTATTGCTGAAGGAGCAAATTTGATGAATGAAAAGTAGAGAAAGTTTTTTGAAAATAAATTTTGATAATAATTTTCTCACCATAAAGTGTGAGTTTAGAACTAATTTTGAATAATGTTGAGTTCTAATCGCTTACAGATTTTTAAATTTTACAAGCAAAGATTAATCCATTCATAATAGACTCTTCGGAGAATTATAGTTCTATGAAGATTAAACCTTTCTTTCAATTTTTTTTGAAGTTGTCGTGATTTTTTTTTTACAGTGACACAATAAACTTTCAATTCATCACCAAGATAGTGATGAAAGAAAATAAGTGCTTTTACACGATCCTACATGCACTTATCATAAATTTTGAATCCATCTCAACATTCAAAATTTATGATAAATATCTTTTTTTTTTCAGTTAAGTCAAGTGCTTCAAATTCAAATTATGTTATATTTGTTATAGCAATCATAATAGCAAATTAAGTAAATAATTAGAATAATATCATTTATAAAACAAAAATGTTTTAATATTTGAAGCAATCAAAAATTTACGTTAACGCAAAAATATTATAACAATAAAAATTTAAAGGAAATAAATGTTGGATATGTTGGATATCTATTGTGAATGGAAAGGGAGGTGGTGGGACTTTAGTCCTATATTAGAACTTTCCATTCAATGGAAAGTGAGGAGGAGAATAAAGGGACTCCCTTGTGAGTGGGGCTTTAGTCCCACATTGGGAGTTTTAAGACAAAATGTTTGGTTTATATTGTATCACAAGTATGATAGTTGTGAACAAATGATAAGGAGAGACTCTCTCTCACGCGTGGGTACGCAGGGGGTTAAAATCCAGGGCCCGAATTTGTATTAAACCAAGTGAACTCGTGTGCGTGCACGACCTGCGCACGTCGAATGTCCGACCGGTCGGGACAAAATGTCCAAGCAGATGAACAACATGTGCATGATTTTGCTCGAGCACCGCGGAGGAGGACGAATCTGTTCAAGACTGCGCTGCGCAGCCTCAGTTCGGATCCACTCGGCGGCTCGGGAGCTCACTCGCATTCCGCTCGGACTCCACTCGGAACCACTCTGCTCGAAGACCTACCCGCGGCTTCACTCGGGCCACCAACTCCACTCGGAATTCCACTCGGAGTTCGGAAGACGTTGCTCGGTCGGGATTCCACCGGAGCTCACTCGGCCATCCGCTCGGATCCACTCGCTACTCGGAGTTCCACTCGGCTACCGGAACTCACTCGCACTTGGAGCTCATCCGGCTCGGAGCTCGAAACTTTACTTGAAAGATTGCAACTTGGAAAGAAAGCAGTCGGGCCACTCAACAATAAATACTAGACATGCATGTCATAATATGATCAAAACATTTTATCTTTCCATAGTCAAAACAATCAAATATTTGTGTCTACACAAAAATATTATAGTAATAAAAATTAAAAGAAAATAAATACTAGACTAGTATATCATAATATGACCAAAACAAATATATATTTCAATATTCTTTAGAAATATTGATATATCTCTATCTTTAATCGAAATTCTTCAAGAATATTGATATACGTGAATTATCAATATTTTTCAAGAGAACACCATCAATTATATATAGAATTAAATTTTTTAATTTAATTTAGTGAAATTACTACGTATAAAATATTTTTTTATTATTTTTTTACAAACTCATTCAATATTACTTTAATCTTAATAAAATCACTACTAAATGATTAAAACAATATAAAATATTAAACTTATTTTAAATGACTACAATCATGGTTATTACTATAATGATATTAATCATTTTAAAATAATTTTAATTAATTTTTGATGTTTTAAGGATAAATTTTCCTAAATTCCCTACTTACCAAGTCAATTTACATGCAATCCCTACATAAACTTTTCTTTACATGCAGTCCCTGATGGGATGTTTGGTGAATATTATTTGAAGAAAATTGAGTATAAAAATTAGAAAATTGAGTATGACAGGTTGCATCTACCACATCAATAACCTATATACTCAATTTTTACTCTTTTATACTCAAGTTTCACTCTTTTATACTCAATTTTCACTGATATATATTTAATTTTTACCCTTTTATATTTAGTTTTATCAGGTAGTAAAAACAAATAAAAATTTATGTGGGGAATATATGTAAAGATTAAAGGACTATTAGGGAGTTATAGTAATTTACCGATGTTTTAAGTTGATTTTTTAAAAGTAAACGATGTGACCGGATAATTAATGGCGCCGACTTTTAATTTTTTGCCCGGCTTGTACTCTGCGTATCTATACATTAAGTGGCAGGTTAGATTAGATAGGGAAATGACAAAATCTTTCTCGAGACTGTCTTGGATCTTCTCCGGTGGCCTAAGCCCGCGGTGTTTAGCCTAGCCGAAACACTAGATCCGGTTCAATCTACCGCACCCCCAGAATGTTCGACCGTACGTACTGCGGTATGGGCTAGTAGTTAGCGGTGGATGGATCTTGTGCGGACGCAGAATCTTGTCGATCGGAATCCGAGGATGCAATCTAACGGAAGGGGTACGAGACGCACGAGGGGCGATGGTTTGTTTAATTTATTTGGTAAAATTAATTTTTTATTTATAGTGAAAATATAAAAGAAGAGCTGAATCCTCGGGGATAAACCGCCGGTTCACATTTATTCTTACCGGCCTACAAGGGCGGTGCTTATCTCCACGGGGTGGGGTGGGGCCGGCGGCAACGCCATCCCTGGGTGGGTGCACGAGCGGCCATTGATTCTGGCAAACGATGACGACACGTGGCGGGCAGCTAAGAAGTGACCCCCGGGCCCGTGCGAATCGGCGCCCCGCGCCCCGATGAGCTTACCTGAAGGGCATTTTTGGCAACGACAAAATGGGCGGCGGCCCAGAGGGTAGATGTAGCAACGGGCCCCACCTACGGCTGCATCCTTAATTGGTGAACTGTCAGACTCGCACGTGTCGAAAGGCAAAAATTCAGGAAAGGAAAAAAAACTGATCCAAGATGTCCAGATTTTTCAATTATGAATTCTATAAACAACTGTTTTAGGACAAAAAATAAAATCAAAAGGCTCCTAAATCATATAAATCAAAAGTATTTTTTTTAAAAAAAAAATCAAAACAATCCCGTGACACATATTTTTTTTTAAAAAAAATCTCTTATCCAACATTAATAAGCAGTTATAAACCTACCATAACGTTGTTCTTTATTTCTAGTATTATTTACTAGTTAAGACTAATTATTATATAACTTTTTCTAGTATTATTTACTAGTTAAGACTAATTATTATAATATATAAAAATTACCCAATAATTATTATAACATATAGAAGATATTAAATACTTATTAAAATTAATTTAAAATAATTTTTATTATTTTAGATAATTTTCTCTTAATTTAAAGTGATTTATGATAAGTTTAAATATTTTTTATGGGTGCAATCAACCTCTGATCAAACGTTAGCAGGTTGATCAAGTTCGAGTTGACCCAAGTTGGGTTTGATATTTAATTAATGTGTTGGTTGACCATCAAGTAAGTCAAGGTTGATCAAATACTTAATAGTCCATCAATATGTTAAGTTGGTTTAGATAAAAGTTAAGTAGGTCAAAATTGATTGGATACTTGACAAAATATGAAAAGTCTAAGTGGGTTGTGGTCGACCAAACACTTGGAAGTCAGAAGTCCAACAAAGAGTTGACAAGTGGGAAGTCCAAGTGGGTTATAGGTGATCGAATACTTGGCAGTCAGAAGTCCAACAGAGAGTTGGCAAGTAGAAAGTTCAGTGGTTCATGAGTGACCAAACGCTTGACGGTTAGAAGTTCAATAGGGAGTTGTCTGTTAGGACCAAAATAAATTTAAATATCTCCACAATGGTAAAATGTTGTTCACTTTGAACCTAAGTCCTCATGATTTTATTCTTGGATTCTCCCCAAAAGGCTTACTTGACGGTCGAAAATTCAATAGGGAGTTGTCTGTTAGGACCAAAAGGAATTTAGATATCTCCACAATGTATAATATTGTTCACTTTGGGCCTAAGTCTCATGGTTTTATTCTTGGACTCTCACCAAAAGGTCTCATACCAATGGAGATATCTTTCCTTGTAAGCTTATGATCTTTTCCATGTATTTTCAATGTAGGACTATGTTTGTAACCTTACAACCCCAATAATCTCCTCCCCTTAAACAAAGGACCATAGGGCCCCCAAAAGTGGAAAGTCTTTCCGTTTAATTTCTGATCCTTGACCCACCAGGACTTTCTACCCTCGGTCCACCCGACCTACTAGGACTTCATTGTCTAATTGCAACTAGGACTTTTTTGCCTAATGTATAGTGCTCTTGATCAAGATACGGGAGTCTACACTTTCTTTGTTCAAGGCTTAACCCACATGGTTAGATCTGGATCATGGTTGTAGCTCATGCTTCATCCAGCGATTAGTTCCGTGATCAATTGTTATGATCAAAAGAAATTTATATATCTCCACAATGGTATAATATTGTCTATTTTAGGCCTAAGCCCTCATGATTTTATTCTTGGGCTCTGCCCAAAAGATCTCATACCAATGAAGACAATAGAGATATCTTTCCCTTATAAGCCCGTGATCTTTTCATGTATTTTCAATGTGGGACTATATTTGCAACCTTACAACCCCAACATTGTCATGAGGCGTAAAGTCTAGCAGATCAAGGTTGATCAAATGTCAAATAACAATGAAGCCCTGACAGGTCAAGGTTGATCGAATGTAAGCAACGAGGAAGTCCCGATAAGTCAAGGTTGACCCAATACTAGGTAACAGAAAATTTGTAGGTCAAAGTTCATCAGATGTCAGGCAAAGATGCCCTAATAGGTTGAGGTCAACTAAATATTAGATAAGACGAGAATTCGACTTTGATAAGGCTAAAATATGAGTATTAATCAATTGATAGGGTATAACAATCGACTAATGAATGCAAAACTTCAAAAATATGATTGTTATAGTGTTGTTACAGTAATAGTTGACGGCTGAGTTTGATCAGTTGATTGATGGCACCGTAGCAGCAAACAAAGTTTTGAAAATCGATTGGAAAACTCGATTGATTATTTCAACTAATGGAGTGTATCAGTCAACTGATATCATTGTTCGAGCAAACAGAATGTTCAGAAAATAGGGTTGCATTGTGTTGTTAGAATACACTACCATAGTAATTGTAAACAATATTTTATTACAGTAAGGCTACGTTTGGTAAGGGGTAATCAGTCTTGTAATGTAATCAGGATTGCATTACAAGATTGATTACTTTGTTTGATAATTTTAAAACTGTAATGTAATCTGCATTACAAAAGCTAGTAAAAGTGTTGTAATCTGGATTACAATACCAACAATATGTAATCTGGATTATATTACATGCTCCATTACATTACAAACTGGATTATATTATCACTAACCAAACGTAGCCTAATAGTTGACGACTGAGTTTGATCAGTCGATTGATGGCACCATAGCAACAAACAAAAGTTTTGAAAATCGATTGGAAAACTCAATTGATTATTTCGACTGATGCAGTGTATCAGTCGACTGATATCATTGTTCGAGCGAATAGAATGTTCAGAATTCAACTGATTAGGCAATAGTTGACTAAGGTAGATAGAGCATTGAAATGATTACGAGTTCGACATGGCACGGTCGCATACGGAAGTTCCAGGCCATAAATCGGAAGCGCTCGATGGGTTCTAGAAGCAATCCAAGTTCGCGCCATTGGAGAAAAATTTACAAATAGCCATAGCTAGGACAACAATTCTGAAAATGATAGTCGTATATAGCAGATATAAAATAATAAAGCAATATTTCAATTTATAGTTGATCAATTGACTCATGGGTAAATATTGATAGACTGGAATTAACCAGAATAATAACCTTATAAAAGAATATTTTGAGGTGTTTTGAAGATGTCAATTCTTGAGGGGTTAGAAGTTACCATCAAAAAGAGTGATAAATATCAATCATAAGTAAAGATCATTTGTAAAGTTGTAATTTTCATTTTGTGTCTGTGTACTTGTTTTATATCTCATTTTTGTGTTTTATTTATAACAATAAGTGGTGTAAGAGATTTTTCACCTTCAGAAGGTCTCACGAAGAGATGAATAATGGTGGTAGATCACTAGGAATAAGTTTTTGGTGTAGTTTTTAACTAAGTAAAATAGATTATTAATTTGTTATGCAGGTGTTTATATTGTTTTGTTGCATTTTGTTTTTGCTGCCTATCAATTTTGTAGATAAGTATGAGATCGGAAGTGATTGAATCTATTCATCATCTTCTAGTAGTTCACAAAATTCTAACTATTTCGATTAAGTTGATAAAGAATATTTAAAAAAATAGGTAATGGAATTTGATTTTTTTTTAAAAAAAATAGACGTTCTTTTGAGAGGTCCTTTTGATTTTCATTCAAAATATTATTATTATTATTAATAAAATATTATTACTATATTATTTTTATTTTTGATAACATTATAATAATTGTGATTTATAATTATTATAAAATAAATATTTCAACTATATACATAATTTCTGATCATTTAATCATTTGAATTATACATATTATAATTATATTTAAATTATTTTTATATATTGTAATAGATAGTAGTAATAATTATTATAATAGTTTCGAAAATAAAAATGAAGTGTCTTTTATCATTTTAATAAAAAATATTTTTTTTAATTTTTTATCAATATTTAAAATCCTTTATTGTTTGTTAATTTTCACTGAATAAAAACAAAAAAAAAATTTATTAAATGTTTTATCATTCATATGTCTGTGTAATAATATCAGAGTCAGTCAACTACCTTAAAGCATACATTTAATTTGTCTATAGCTGAATGCACACGCAAAAGACAGATAGAAAGTAGTTGGTAAATATTTATTTATTTATTTTTATTTCAAGAAATCAACTTTTTGATATCTGATTTGATTGATAAAAACATTGTTAAATATTAATTATTCAGTAAATTTCATAGAATAGTTAACTAACACACACAGCCTCAACTAAAAATGTTTTTTAAATTTTTTAATGATATTTAATTTTAAACTTTTGGGTCTCCATGTATCCTATGATTTGATTGGAAGTATTTGTTAATTAAAATCTAATCACTGAAACAACCAAATCTAGAGGATGAACATTAGAATCAGGTGGGATGATTTAGGTTAACAACTAAGATTAATTAGTACAAATCCTTAATTAGACAAATGGCTACGCCTACTACGTCCATTTAATACTAGTTTAACATCTTCGTCAGCGTGTGACGTGTATCGATCACATTAACAACGACAACAAAATTTAATAATAATAATAATATTTATGAAATATATTAACAGATATCGTGCACACTCATTCACGTCTCTTACTCAAGCACTCGCTATCAGCAGTGTTCATCACTTTGATTTGTGATTTTTTAAATATATATTCTATAGTTTTTTATATTTTATAAATTTTTAAATATTTATATTGTTAATTATTTTGAAAAAAAATGAACAGATAGATATTCCTTCTACAAAATTAAAATACATATACTTCCAATGCTAGTGCGATTGTGTAATAATTAATAAAATAGTGTCGTAGTATTGCGGTGGTTGGTATAATTTATTTAATATGATTTTAAGTAATTTAAAATAATTTTAATAAAAATTAAATATTTTTATTAAATGAAGAATATTCTAATATAATAATGTTTAAGATTTAGAATTTAATTTAACTATAATTGTATAATAACTGGCTCAGTTAGGTGATAAAAGACTATTCACTCATTTAACCGCCTTGTCAATTTATTTTAGGATCAATATGGAGAAAAAAAATTATGAAAACTATTAACTTAAATATTGTAACTAGTATATAAAAAAGACGAATACTGAATTTATCAGATTTAACTGTTAGGCCCATCAATTTTTCTCGTGGGACAACAACTAGCTTATAAAAAAATATTAATCAGGTAGCAGACGAACTTGAAATGACCAATCCGATCCCACGAAAATTTTTCACCGGTCATCAGAGTAAATCGGGAAATACTCGCAGTGGGCAGTCTAGAAGCCCAACGTCCCAAGATTCACGTCACATTTGGAGGAAAAAATTCTACAAAATACGCTGTAACTAAGGATCGAACTGTGGATGTCTGAGATAACAACTAGTCACCCTACCGTTGCACCATAGCCTTGGGGGCGCAACAACTAGCTTATAGCTAAAAAAAATGATTAACGAGGTTTTTCTAACCTTGGGCGACCGGCCCGACCCTACGGAAGTTTCCCACCGACCGCTAGGGTAAATCGGGAAGCGCTCGCAGTGGATGGTCTAGAAGCTCGGCGTCTTAGGATTCGCGTCCCATTTGGAAAAAAAATTCTATAAATACGCCGTAGCTAGCTGCTACAATGGTTTGAAAATGATTTTGATTAAGTTTGATGAGTAATCATACTAGAATAAAAGATATAACACCCGGTTGAATATATTTTTTTTGACCTTTTTCTTAAAATGGGCATTCTTCATACAATTTTCATAATTTGATGTTTTTTTAATTATTTTTACCTAATTATTTTTTATATTAGATAAACTAGGTGAAGTTGAATATGAGACAGTCCAACATTTCGGAGTTTTACGTTTCATTTTAAAATTTTTTATAAATTACGACATAATTAGAGGTCGAAATGAATATCTACATAATAATTTGCTACCCTTCTACTACATCATAACCCTAGGAGTTGCCTAATTATTTTTCATGCTAGTATACTCTATATATCTCAGGCTAGCTTGGGCACCAGGCACAGGTCTAACCCGAGTGAGTAACAGTGAAACAGGCCATTCAGGCGCATGTCATGCTCCATCCGAACTCAAGCAATTCATCTCTACTTCAAATTAACCACCATCTGAACACATTTTTCTCGACCATTATCGTATCGTGCTTACGGTGCCTTAGTCGGATTGTTTGACTCATGGTCGCAAGCCTTCTTTCACCTACTCATCACGACGCCATCCATAGTAACCTGACCCATGGCGTGCGAGAGACCCAACCATGCCATGACGTGTGACTCGACTAGCTCGATTAAGCTCAGCTTGCTTGACTCTCTAACCTAAATATAGGTGGAGATATAGATATAGGTAGGTGAAGTATGACTAAGCGTGCAAGCTTACTCATGCTTCTTCGATATGGTTGGCTGGAAACGGCATCTCATTTTGATCACCATAATTAATCATATTAAAAAATTTATAAATATATGTTTCCCATGTGTGGTTTAATTATACAAATAAATGGTAATGAAAGTGGAGATGTCAATTAAATAATTGAAGGGAGGAAGAAAAATGTGGGAGCTTTTTATATCATTAAATGAAACATAAAGACCCTCCCTATTGGTTTTTCTTCTTCCTCCTCGTTAATTTGATGCGTGCTACTCCATCGTAGTTATTCAGTGACGTTCTTGAGGAGAAACCTCAAGTAATTAACTAAGTGCCACTTCGGTTTGAAGCATGAAGCCTTCTGTGAGTCCAACGCGCCATTATTAGTCGGTTAGCCAAGACGGAAAGGATGGTTCATTTGGGAAGCACCTTGAGCTAAGCTATAGCCGCGCGCCCTACCGGTGAAGGCCCTTCTTGGTCGAGTTTCTTTTTGCATTGTGCATTTGGCGAGTTCTCGAGAGGTTGTATTGGTAGATTGACCAAATGTTCTGAACAACCAAATGACATACTAGATGAGTCGACTAAGTAAATTTGACAAGCCACTTGGCCAATGGACTGAACAACCAAATGAACCGATTGTCAAGTAGATAGGAAACACCAGAAGTACGGGGATAAGATGGACAAAATGGATCAAATTGGACAGAATAGAACAAACCTAGAATAAGTTATTCCACTTTGGATACTATTTCAGCAATATTACTAAACAACAAAAAGAATACATGGCTCCGCAAATCATTCAATTTTCAATCTAATTCCAATTCCTCGTGCCAGACGAAACAAAATTCTTCTTCAATACTAACTCTGGGGCATCAACTTGACACAATTGCCAGAAATATTGTAAGCTCTGTACAGCAAAGAGTCCAAGACTTCGAGATTAATGAATGTGTCACGGCTATGTTCTGACTCATTTACATTAGTTTGACAAAACGGCGAACACTTGTGAATGTGCAAACCATAAAAGGACGAAACACATGGTGAATTCAGCGAAGAGTCAGCTACTTCAAATGTGATTGAATGCTTGTAGTGTATACAAAGTCTAGCATTTACATATTATGCTGCTGTGTCTTTCTTTACGACAGTCTACCATACGATTTATTTCGCCACGGTTAAATGTGTAAGACTAGAGGCTGATCCATCAACCGCATGAGTTTCACTTTTTCCTGCTTGCCTCCTGCAACTGGATGTGAGTCTGGGAAAAAAAGATAGTAGAAAAACCCAGAAGGCAGGTGAAGCTCGCCAATTTTACACATGACCATGGGATCCTCCTCTTTAAGTGTTCTGCCTCGGTGATTCATCTGCTACACAACCATAAAACCACAACTGACGAGAAGGATCCAGCAGCGAAAAAAAATGGTAACACACAGGTATCTGCTGGTAGCTAATTTACAAACTCTCAAACATCTTTCAACAACCGATTATTAGAGGTACGAAATATGGGCGATTTACCAGCCATAGCAGGCTGAAGTATTGGTGCCCAAAAGTTCGATAACAAATTTAGGGGATATTTACTTCCTTTCAACTTGAAAATCTTCATCTTTAATCTCTGTTGATCTTATATTACAAGTTCAAATGTGTGCACAAAAGTAGAATGTTGAAGCCAAACAAGAAAGGAAACACACTGGTATCATGCAGCAAATTTTGTAGAATCTGAATATATTTTCTTTACCTTAGTGATCATTTATAAACTAGAAGCAGGAATTTTGAGGGTTGAAATGAATTTAAAAATATACACTGAAAGTCCAAGTGGTAAAATATATTTTACCCTTTAAGCTATAGATTTAAACTACATGCAGCAATATACATTCCTCATGGAGAAAGATGGATGTATGGCATGGCGCCTTTAAATTCTGCAGGGTGAGTTTGAAATTTCATGGTAAAATAAATATGAATGGCTAATAAGAATTTCTGAAGGACCAAACAGAATTAAACTAGAATATTATTGTAGTGTTATATTTGGAGATCATAGAGCTTAGTCTCGAGCTATTAACTATTAAACAATCTCTATATTAACAACATCATGCCTTGAATACAAGAGAATAATATACTTTTGCAAACCAATAAATGCATTCTTTTACTAGTTGAAATGTTCCAGGACTATAACAATATTTCTCGAACAAAAACACTAGTTCATTACTTGATATTTGAACAATTTGTTTCACATTAAAAAAACAAAAGTGTGGGCATCATACCAGAATCATCTTCGCCATTATTTTGAGTTGTAAAGAATGGAGTTAAGTAATTTTTATCCAATGCAGTGAAGGATGTAGTGCTGCAGCAGCAAAACAGCCAGCTTAAAAATATGTATTATTGAAACATAAGGAAATTGCTAAAATCTGAAAGAACCTCTTATGGAACTCCTTAAGCTTCATCTTTATCTTACTTCCCGATGATGTTCCTTGGTAAGTTGGAACAGTGTAGCCATTATTACTCTCAAAGTTCTGAAACAAGATAATAACAACAAAATTAATGGATGCTAAAAGTTTCTTTTAAAAGTTAATAGAAAGTAATAAGAAATGTGTGTCATCTGACAGCACCTCCGACAAATTGGCTTCCAGTGTATCATGTTGGCCATCACCTACTACTTCTAGAGCTTCGAGCATGGTACCAGTTGAGCCACCAATCAATATTACCTAACATGAAAGTCATTTTGTTGCAAAAGGTTGTTGAACAATTCCAAACTAACAGGGAAAAGAAGACACACACACACACACACACACATATATAACTAAGTTATTGGTCATTATTTTTCAGCTTGATGCTACTGATTAGTTCATATTGGAAGAGAAAAGTCCATAAAGAAAATAGCCATAGCCATTAAGCAATTAAATAAAAAGTGGCACCAAGACAAACAAATATATACAATCAACTAAGAAAGCTTAATGAAATTATAGTAATATTTTGATATAGACTAGTTTTCATGCCTTTCACTATCAATACATGATCCTTATCTATCAAAAATATAAATTCATTTTTTATATGTTGTTTTCTTGATAACCCTCTATCCTGACAGGAAATAGTAAGAACTCGCAGTTTGTGTCATTGTTGTGTTCTTGGTAACATTATATATATTTCTACATTTGAAAGGAAAATTGCAAATGGATGGTTATCATAAAGCAAAGGGAAAGAACATTGACAAATATCTACAGCGTGCCCTGTTTGAGTGGTTTACTGTAAACATTACTAGCTCGAGAACCTACAGTTAGTACAATTATTGCAGTGGTGGCTGTCAGAATGGTTTTTCCATGAGCCTCTGGAAGATCATGTACTGACTGCAGTGCAAGGGCAAAAGCCATGGCTCCTCGAAGACCTATTCAGGGGTAAAAGATAAGGTAAAAAACGAATACCACAAAGTGGACTTCCAAGAAATTAAATGGCCAATTCTCACCACTATACCAAAGCGCCTTCTGATGTTTAGGAGGTATTTTGCGATTTGCTGGCCGAACCATGTTCACTAAGTAGGCACAAGTAAAAACATGTGCAGCCCTTCAAGATAAATCAACATAGACAATAAGTTGTAATACGGCTCACCCCAAAAATTCTCTGAATAAAATATTTAACTTGGAAATCCTAGAAGTTTGGATTGGTAAATAGCCTACAAGAATCCACAGAAAAATAATCATAGTTCTTCTTCAACTAAAGCGTACAATTAATGTCTAATTCCCTTGTGTCATGGAATACCATAAAAACATTAGACATAATAGAAACAATGTCATAAGGGCTAAAGGGCTATGCATGGAGCAAATATTGACATCATAACCATAATCTTTGGTTGAATCACTATATATTTCCAAAGTAACGGTAGACACCAGACCAGGAATCTGAGGTTCTATTTTGGTTAATAACTCCAAATCACAAGCATAACTCAATCTTCCAATTGGTTTTAAAAAATGAAACCAGAATGAGTTGATTCATTTAGAAACAGAATGACTAGTAGTGACTGATATCATATACTACAGTAGAAAGAAATAATGAGGCATTACTCTGCTAATTTTAGTAGAGATTTGGAACTAAAGGTGGTAGGGAAATACCTTGCAACACCTATGAAGATCTAGTTCACCAATGAAGATGAAGTTAAGGAGGAAGAGATAGCTACATACTTCAAATGTAATAAAAGATTCTACTTAATGAAGTGACAAGGATACAATTGAAAAGAAAATAAACCCCAAGTGTGACCAACTATGTTCCTCCATCGCAATGTCAAAACCCATGTAGATAAACCTGAAAAACACACAATATAGTGAAGGTTGGATTTGTGGAAGAACACGTGGTAGAAAAATAGATAAGGGTTTCAATGCATATCCTCCTACACAAATGTTTCAGCTAGTGATGAAATCAAGTGGAAAAAGGCAGTAGCAAAACGTTGAGAGTTCTCTGACAAATTGGAGAATGTATAATGCTTCATTACCTGCAAGAAATACAAATGCAAACACTTAGAACAAGTAGCCATAGTATAGTTAGTGAAAAAAGAGAAGATACGTACAATTCCAGTAAACAGTATGGACACAATACCAGATAGACCTAATCCTTCTGCTAGCATGTAACTGCAAATAAGTCATGACTCACTTATTTCTTCTTGCTTTGTAAAAGAAAATTAATCCAGAGGATGAGATCACTTACGAGAAATAAGGGAAAAGGACGAAGAGACAACACTCCAAATTCTGAAGGCTGAAAGAAAAGTGTCTCAATTATTCAAATGGGAAAAAGATACCAAGCAACAGGCAGAGAAATAGCAAAAATTCTTACTTTTCAAGATCCAATCCAGCATACTTGAAGAGGTATTCGACAGTTAAGGCTTTCCAATGTGCAAAATTTTTCAAACCCCCAACAAAGACATGCATCATGAACTGAGATTTAAGTCAAAATAAAGTGCTACAATCATAGTCTAGGCTAACAACAATATTGGATCATTCTCTAACATTGTTCTCAACATAGAAGATCTGCACACATTCAGGATAGTATGATCACTTAAACAAGCCATATTGTTTGTAACATGCCCCTGTGCCAAGAAAGGAATTCCAGTGCCATTTCTTTAGGACAGGGAATGTTGAATGACTATGTTAAATAGCTAAATATTTCACATAAATTTACCTAAAAGAAATATATATATATATATATATATATATTCAATAATCTTATGATGTCACAGTGCTCAAAAGAATTGTTCAAACACGATAAATATAATAAATGCTATTTGGGGCTTATAATGAATGAATTAATTATGCTTTAGATGCGATTGTCTAAAGAGGATATATAAAATATCAGAACAAATTCACCAAATAAAAATGTAGTTCTTTGTGATGCTTCCATTCATTTTGAAGCATTGCTCAATGAATATATAAATAAGTGATTGAAACTGTAGAAGCAATGAAAATCATAGTTTTATAGTTAACAAATCGATATCTTGATCAAAATTATGATTTATACACCCAAGCTAAGATTTATCTTGTATACAACAGTCTATTCCATTGGAACATTTTCTTATATTTCTTCAGCCACAATCTCAAAATAAACATTAAAAGAAAAGAAGTTTTTCCAACTGTCATCTATATAGACAAAATTCATGGATGGATGGATTGTAATGACTGATACAAGTTAAAGCAGTTATCCTAGATACGATCAGGATAGCAGGGGTTGAAAAGCCTCTAAGGATGAATAAAGCATAAACACAATTAGAAAATGTTAGTTCATTCTTTTAGGATAAAATGACAGATTTTAGAAATAAGTGTTTTCCTAAAGAAGAAAGTTAAGGATAAAACAAAGAGTGATGATAGGGAGAGTGAATTTGGGAGAGTCAATGACGTGGCAGTTATTGTATACACGTCCGATTGACGATCGGACACCACCGGCGGCCTTCGGCCGCCGCCCCGAACTAAACTATATCCTGGGGGGCATGGTGAACCCGTCGGGGATAGCCACAATTGCGATCTCGCATCATTGACCGTCGATTTCGATGGGTTCACCGTTGCCGGCGATCCTGACGAGTTCACCGTCCTCCCAAGGTATAGTTTGATTCGGGACGACAATCAGAGGCTGCCAGTGGTGTCCGATCGTCGATCGAACATGTACACATTAGCTGGACGTCATTCACTCTCCCAAATTCACTCTACCAATCATTACTCTAAAACAAATTTCTTCATCCAGATAGATAGTGGTGTGGGTGGTACATGCTGTTTAGAGGGGTTTTCTCTAATTAAAATATATTTCAAACTATTGCTGCAACTTCATAATAATTAAAATATCAGCTTAGACAGAAGCATGACCGCCTAAAAGTGTTTATATTCTTAGGATTGAGAAACCTGTTAAAACTTTTTTAGAATCTGTAGATGTGCCTGCTCCATACAAAACCAAAAACAGGAAAATAGAATAAGGACATGAAAGCAATGAAGATTGAATGAACAAACAAATATTTGATAAAGGATATGAGAGAAGAAATGAATCCAACACCAACCCCTGTGCAAAATCAACATGAATTAGTTGTGCCTAAAAATAAAAAACTTTTGAGGGATTTGACTTGATACAAAGCCATTAACAAAGTTACATCATAGAAAAGTATATACTTTATTTAATCATTGCAAATTGTATTATGAGCAAGATTTCATTCACATAGAATTTATGGTGTTATTACATGAAAAAGGAGTGTTTCAAAGAAACAAAATTTTCAGAATTTTAGGTTACCCATTCATCACCATGAGGAAGTGAGATTCAACAAGAATAACAGTTAAAAAAATAGACGTAATTCTAACCTGCAGACATTGAACCAACAAATGTCTCGAGAAACCTCAGCACAAGCACAAAAAAGCTTTGTCCTGAGGAAGCACGACTTTGTACTGATGACATGGTCCTAGAGTAAACAGATTCTATCAAACAATGAAAATATGGAACTCAAGAGTACGGGGAATGCATCCTCAATTAGCAAACCTGTACAAGGAGATAGCCATCTGCATTTCCAACAAAATTAAGAAAAATCACCGGGAGATGCAAAAATGTGTAGCAGTTTTTAGCATGTTAAAAGTGGAACATACTGCGTCGTTTAAAACGGATTCGCCAAACACCAGGGCATATAGATTCATGTCAGTACCAAGTTCCTACATAAAAAGGAGACAAGAAACCATGGAAAAATAGAGTAAATGAAAGCTTAAAAACAAAATGAATATAAAAGAATACAAAAATGCATATATGCATTCTATCTAATCTCAGCTAAGGACAGTTGGTTGTTGCAGATAATTTGATTTATTTGTTAGTAGTACATCATTTAGTTCAATCATAAATTTGGTAGTGGTAAAATAGAAACCCACAATCTGAAGACAAGTTATCAATATATGATTGTTTAAGAGTTTCAGAATTAGATGATTAAGGTGAGAAAGTATAAGAACCACGAAAATGTTCTTTGTATAGGAAACGTGAATTGAGTAGTGGAAGCCAAAACGCATGACAAGGTTGCATGCATGTATTGTTTGCTCTAATTTATTAACAGTTTTTCTGTTTCAATGTGATATTCTTCTTTATCCTTTCCTTATTTTTTTTTCTTTTTCTTCTTCTTCATTTGGGATTTTTTTTTAAAAAAATCCTTACTTTGGGTTCACTCCCCACATGGCAGTTTAATTTTTTGGACTCCCTAATACCTCCTTTTTACTCCCTAATACAAAAGGTATTAGGGAATAAAAAGGAGGTATTAGGGAGTGAAAAAAAATAAAACCCCATGTGGGGAGTGAACCCAAAGGGAAGTTTGCAATTGGGGATTTTTGTTTAGTTTCCATTTCTTTTTGGACTGGGTTTCATGGGCAGACCATGCTCAATATTTGATCACTATCACTAGTACATGGTGTGTAATTCCAGCTGCCACACAAAACCTTCCTGACACCAGAACTTACATAGTTTCAACAAAGAAGTTTTGAATATTACACAACAGACTTACATGAAATGCAAAAGGGCATTGATAAGATAAGAAATAGACTACTAGAAAGATACACAAGTTTAATCTTCATCCTATCTTCTTGAAGTTATGAGTGAGAAGAAATAGTCGGTGCATTAGCAGATGCTCGTTGCAAACAGTATCATACTTATATTAATTTTTTGGATGATAACCTTTAGCCCGAAGTAGATAGTTAATCCATAAATAACATGTTCAAGATACCTGGAAAATAGATAGCACTGTGACAGGATCAGTTGCTGATATAAGAGCGCCAAACATCAGGCACTCAACTAATGGCAATTTGTACATCAGAAATGTCAACCCTCCGAGATAACTACAAAATAAAAATGGTACCCATAAAATTGTGCTATTGTTGAAGTTTAACAAATAGGGCCATGGGCTTCAAATGTTCTTACACTAAAAAGCCTGTGACAACTGCAGCAATACATGTCCCTACGATAGCAAATGTAACAATGGCTCCAAAGTTTGAAAAAAAGGGTTTCTGTAGATAGCAAGCACAAGAATACATCAGATTCAACTCTAGTGCAACTGAGCAAGTACATTCTTACACGATTGACATAGCCTCAAAACTTACCGGTGCTAAACTGAACCCTGATTGAGTAGGTTAAAGTTAAGCAAACCAATATCGATTTAAGATATTAGAATGGTGCAATTGCTTTCTCAAGTTGAAAATAAAAGAAAAAAAATAGTTTAAAATATGCACAAGTTGGATATAATATAATTGGCGGCAACAAGAAAAGGAAGAAAAATTCCTCATGGAAATTAAACCACCTCCTGTAAAGAGCAATAATATCATCATTATTGCAAATAAGATATGCTTGTTACGGATGAACAAAAACATAAGACACAAACCTGATACTGACTTCAGTATCTGAGATGTTAGCAAGTATACCAACAAGTAGACCTGTCATTAAAAGCAAATAGTACTTCATCATGCTACTTCCATCAAGAAAAGAAATTGCAACCATAGGCACTTCAAAAGAGACATCTGTTCATGAAGTTATAATTACTGTATAACTTTTCATTAAATTTATGATGAATGATGCTCTATGTTTGTAACTAATTAAATCATGTTTGTAAAAGGACATGCTAAAGTAATTGAAGCAATGATAGACCATCTTAACACAGAGTTATATTAATGATTATTGCTGCCCTAGGAGTTAACTTGTTTGCCTACAGTCAACTTGCTTGCCTAATAAGATACATTCAAAAACAGCATTCTAGTGATCCAGTATTATTGGTTTCAGTAATTCCACTGTTGAAACAAAAATAAGTAAAATAGAAAGAAATAGTTGAATCTATGAAATTTGAATGTCATTTGTTATGGGTTGGAACAGGAAGCAGAATTTGCATGCGTCAGTTGTCAACAAGCATTCAGCTAAGTATGCGATAAGGAACCAGAATTTGCACTATTCACATGGTAATAAGGATCTATCACTCTTTATCCATACAAAATCAACAACCACTATGTTGAGCTCTTCAATGAAATAGTGCCCCCGGGGTTATGGTGCAGCGGTAGGGCAACTAATCGCTATCCCAGGCATCCGCAGTTCGATCCCCAATTATGGAGTATTTGCAGGAATTTTTCCTCCAAATGGGGCACGAACCCTAGGACGTTGGGCTTCTAGACCGCCCATTGCGAGTGCTTCCCAATTTACCCTGGCGGCCGGTGGGAAACTTCCGTGGGGTCGGGCCGGTCGCCCGAGATTGGAAAAACCTCGTTAATCATTTTTTCTTCAATGAAATAGTGTTGTTAAAGGCACGCCTCGGGCACGCCCGAGGCACGAGGCGCCGAAGAAAACTCCTCAGCAGCCTTGAGGCGAGCACGGTTCTCTAGGTGTGCGCATCTCGTTAATTGTTGAGGCACGCCTCGGGCGCGCCTTTGATACATCAGCCATGTCTTGACCTTTGAAAACGTGTTTGACATATTTTAATTGGTTTTATGTGCACGACTCGTCCAACCCAATTTTCGGTAATTAGGGATTTTAGCTAAGAAAACACAAAAAATTTGAGGAACCTGTCGCTACCCACCACCAGTCGCCTAGCCTCCACGCAGCTTCCCAGCTTGTTTACGACAGCCAGCAGCACTGCCGAAGCATTGCCGAAGCTGCACGTACAGTTTTTACATAAGAAAAATCAGAAAAATGTAAATCTGTTGCTACCCACCACTGGCTGTTGGTCACCCAGTGGTCGCCAGCCTCTCTGCATCTTCCTAGCTTGATTCCCGCCGCCAAAGCTGCCGCCAGAGCGCCGCCGGAGCGCCGCCAAAGCTGCACGTACTGTTTTCAGATAAGAAAAAACAAAAAAATGTAGAATCTGTTGCTGCCCACAACCAGCCGTTGATCACCCAGTGGTTGCCCAGCCTCCACGCACCTTCCCAGCTTGATTCTGCCACCGCTGGAGCGCGGTCGGAGCTCTCCCAGTATGCTATACTTCTATGTATTTTTTAATTCTTCTTTGATTAATTGACAAAAAATGTACTGTTAATTTCTAAAATTTGGGATGCTGATATTGATTGTAATTTCTTCAAAATGATACTACCTTCTTCAAAGTTGAAATTGATTCGATTGAATTGCATAAATGATTCATTTTTTTTAGCTTTTCAGTTTTGTTTCTTTTGTTTTGTAAAATCGGTCAGCAGAACTTTTACTTTTAAAGAATAAATTTTCAGCCAGCACATAATTTGGGCAAGGATATTTGCTAATTGCTATTCTCATTCTATTTCCAAGTTATATATATTGAATTGCCGGTATCTTTATTTATTTTTCAGGTTATATGCTGCTCAAATTTATCATGCAAGGTTCAACATTTACATCAAAAGATCCAGGATGGAAGTACTTCCAAAGAGTCAAACCAGATAACAAAAATGATTTGATTTGTAACTTTTGTGGAATAGTTACAAAAGGGGGTACTTGTCGTGGCAAACAACATCTTGTTGGAGAGTATCGAAATACTATAGCTTGCAAAAAAATGTCCTGCTCATGTGAAAGAAGAAATTAAAGATTTTATGGAGAAAAAGGCTCTTACTAAAGCTAATATTGAAAAACTTGCAATGTCGGATTTTGAGGATGTTGATCCTCTTGGTGATGATGTAGATTTGGATGGCATTGGAGTTCCTGTGCCTAAGCCTACAGGTTTCAAATCCATGAATGTGCAAAAGAGGCCGAGGCAAATAGGGCCTATGGATATGTATGTTCAATCACAAAGAAATGTTGGAAGCGGCAAGGCTGGGAAAAAGGATAGGCAGACGATAATAAATGAGGCATACAAGAAGGAATTGAGGCAAAAAGTTTGTATGTCTATAGCTCAGTGGATGTATGCTGCAGCGGTTCCTTTTGCTGTTACTTATGATAGCTTTGATGTGATGTTAAACCTCATTGGCCAATATGGTGTAGGTTTGAAAGGGCCTAGTTATCATGAAGTGCGGGTCCCTTTTCTGAAGAAGGCAACTGATAATATAACAAATACTTACATGAAGTCCTGTGAAGAAGAATGGGCCAAGTATGGTTGTAGTATCATGGTTGATGGCTGGACAGACAAAAGGCACAGGACACTGATTACATTTTTAGTGAATTCTCCTAAAGGTTTAGTCTTTCTTGAGTCCGTTGATGCTTCTAATTATGCGAAGACTGGAGAGAAGATATGTGAGTTACTTGAAAACATTGTGGATCGCGTGGGAGAAGCAAATGCCATTCAAATTGTTACAGATAATGCAAGTAACAATGTGCTTGCTGGTAAGAAACTAAAATTTTTCTTAGCATTAGAGTTTAGAGATGTCATGTAATATATGCTAAAACTAATTAAGTTTTCCAATTTCTTTTGTAGGAAAAATCTTGAAATCAAGAAGGCCGCACTTGTTTTGGACTCCTGGTGCCGCTCATTGCATTGACTTGATTTTAGAAGATATTGGGAAGCTGCCTGATTTTAAATCAACACTGAAGAAGGCAGTTAGTGTAAATTCCTATATCTATATACGCCTTGGTGTCGTAAATATGTTAAGGCAATTCACAGGACAAAAAGAGCTTGTTCGGGTGGGCGTCACAAGATTTGCTACTTCTTTTTTCACTCTTGAAAGAATGCACAAGCAGAAGAAGAACTTAAGAACAATGTTCAATTCACAGGTCTAGACTGATAGTAAATATGTAAAAGAATCTGCTAGTAAGACAACATCCAGAGTCATCATGACACCTAGATTTTGGAGTCGTGTTCTGTATATGCTAAAGATATATGGCCCTTTAGTGCATGTATTGAGATTGGTTGATGGTGAAAAAAGACCTGCGATGGGCTATATTTATGAGTCCATGGACAGAGCAAAAGAGGCAATTATGAAGGCCTTTGGAGAGAGAAAGGAGAAATACAAAGAGGTGTTTGAGATTATCGATAAGAGATGGGAATGCCAACTCCATCAACCTTAGCATGCTGCTGGATATTATTTGAATCCACAATTATTCTATTCAAACACGAGTTCATCTCTAGTTGGAGAAGTGGTGAATCATTTTTATAAACTATAGAGATTTTGGTCGCAAGCCCTGATTTGCAAGATAAAATCAATTGCCAACTCACTTCATATAAAAGGACTGAAGGATTATTTGGGAAGAACATGACAATTAGACAGAGATCAACATTATCTCCAGTAGAATGTTGGGACTCCTATGGAGCAGAAACTCCAGAATTGCAGAAGTTTGCTATTAGAGTGTTAGCCTAACTCGTAGTGCTTTCTGCTGTGAGCGCAATTGGAGCATATTGAGCATGTAAGTATTAAATACTATCTTATTAATTTATTATTATGGTACTTAAAACTTGTAGATGTAGAGAACATCGTTTGCTCCTTATTGTCATACTTATTGTGATTTTTGATATTTTGCAGGTTCATAGCAAAAAAAGAAATAGACTAGATCAAAGCCGCTTAAATGATCTGGTATTTTGTGAAATACAATCGTGCATTAAGGTGTCGGTATGATGCACGTGATCGAATCAACCCCATCTCTTTGAAAGATATTGATGATAGCAACGAATGGTTGATAGGTGGAGTGATAATGAAGAACAGGGGTTTGTTTTTGAGGATGATGACTTGACTTACGGTGTTGTTGGTAGGGCTAGTGGAATTGAAGAACCTGCATATCGTACTAGAGGAAAAAACATGGCATATGCTTCTACTTCAGGTTCTAAGAGGCCCAAAACATTGGAGAAGGGGAAGGTAACTTCCCACATGAGAAGCCCATCTCTTAGACTTAGAGATGATGATGAAGAAATTGAATTTGAAGAAGATGATGGTGAAGAAGAGGAAGAATATAACGAGGAAGACGCACAATATGATGATGAGGAGGAAGATGATGACATTGAGCTGGATGTTTAGTTTGACTTATTCTACTTGACAGCATATATTGCACTTTTGCTTAACTGGTGGACTAGTGGACTAGTGGTGTAGATAACTAGGTGTCGTTATGCACTTATGCATAATTGGTGGACTAATGGTGTAGATAACTAGATATGACTTTTGCTTAACTAGTGGACTAGTGGTATAGATAACTATATACGAAGAAGATCCTTTTGCACTTTTGCTTAACTAGTCAACTGGTGGTGTGTAGATAACTAGATACGACAAAGATCGCCACTTTTGCTTATCTAATGGCTATTGTACTTACAAAGAAGATGACAATAACGAATAGTTAAATGAAATATTACTAATTATTGTATTATATGAGCATGTTAGTAGTCAAATAATTAAATTTGCCATTTTTATTTAGTTTTGTTAATTTTGTGCGCCTCGTGTTCAAGAGGCGTGCGCCTCAGGCTCCAAGAGCCCCTTTGCACCTCAGAGGGCGTTGCACCTTTAATAACTTTGCAATGAAAATAATTTCACGAATCTAAGATACATGAACTAGTAAGAAACTTCAATGAGCTCTATGGGTAAGTGTAGTATGTCAGGAAACATGGCCATGCTGGAGATAACACAAGGAATAATGTTTCATATATTCACCACCACAGCAACATTATAGAAGATGCTAATGTCCTCGGTCATACCCTTTTTTTACTGCGGTAAAATGAAGTTTTTTGAATGTGTCATGACTTCATACCATGAACTTCATTTATTTTAAGCAACCAAGCTACATGACTGAAAGTTCAAAATGTGTTTAGAACAGTTTTCAATCCAACAGACTGCCAGCATTACATGATCATTGATATAAAATCATGTATTTACATGTAGATAAAGAAAAACTAGTTCGGGTTGATACCATCTATGCTATGCCACCTCTAGAATATATGCGGTTAATAAGCCTAGTTTATACACAAAACATTTCCTGATAGTCCACTGTGATCCATAGCCTAAAGACGGGCTCGCAGACCAAATCCTCAGCATATATTAAATAAATAATAACGGAATTCAGAAGGCACTTCCCCTAGAACTACAAAATTAGGGATTTAGGTGAAGCAGCAATTATAAGAAGAACAATGATCGTAGAAATAGGAACATGAAACAACAGAGTATGAGAGGGAAAAAAAAGTGTTACCTATGATGAGGGAAGCACTGGCCTCGGGGATGTAGTAGAACTTGTGGCGGCGGAGCACATGACCTACGACGAAGGCGAGCACCAGCATAGAGATCTGGAGGAGGATTCCCACCCCGGCAGCCTGCTGCTCCTTCCCCGGCGGAGGGCTGCCCGCAGGCGCCGTCATATTGAGCTCTAACATCGATGGCGACGATTCTTCGCCGATCAATCTCGCTTCTGGGGACGATCGAATTTGTTCTTCTCGACTCTTCTGCCGCCGTTGCCTGCGATTGCGTCCGCGATAAGCGGAGTGGGCTTCAGAAGGACCGGCGGCGATGGGGTTCTACGCGAACTTAGAAATGTTGGTTATTCATATTGTTGCAACTCGCTAACTACCTGCTTCGTTGTTAATAGTATTTGTGGGTCCACAGCAGGACCCAAGGCTTCCTCAAATAAAATCTCAGGTATAAACTTGAGTAGTTTTCAGACATTAATATTTTATTAGCCATTCAAACTCGGGCATGGCCAAGTTGCCATCGATACCATCACGACCCGAACCATAGAGGAATTGGTCAATCGGGTCGGGTTTCGTGGTTTCCGGATCCAATGTACTGGCTTGTAGGATTAATTTGAAATATTTATAGACATGTGTAATAAATGCTCCAAATTATCATAGGGAGACTTATTAAAAAGTCCCTAATCAAAAAATCATCTTTATGTCAGCTCCCTTGGCAAGGGAACAATAGTTTTCACTCCCTAAACTTTTTTTTTAACTCCCTAATACATAAATTTACCAATCTACCCTTATTAAATGTTATCCCTCTCTCTAATACCTTCTCCCCCATTTGTTGACGATGCATCCAAAGCAAAAACCCTAACCAGCGCCTCCCTCTTCTCCATTTCTTCCCTACAGATTCTCCATCCTAAAGAAACCCAAACCAAGGAAATCGATGGCTCGACCATTTCCCTCTTCTCTATTTCTTCCCGTTACAATGTCCATCCTAAACAAACCCTAACCAGTGAAATACATCGCTCTACCTATCCACGCCGAGGAGGAACTGAAGCAAGATCATACCCATCGAGATCCATCGATCGGGAGTAGCGAGATATCAACCGAGAGCAAACGACCGACGAGGAAAGTGAAGTAAGCGTCGACGTCGAAGACAGAGTCGAAGACACACAATCACCTTAAAAAATAGTAAAATTTTTTAATTTTTATAGTCTTTTTTAATCTATTAGTCGTATTTTGTTTGATTGAATTTTCACATATCTCATTATTTATATTTTATTGGTTTTTGGTCGAATTTTTTGAGATGGAGGTGAAATCTTGAGATAGCGCGTGTGGGCTTGTTCGCTTACGCTTGCTCCTCCAACTCCAACTACTACAGGAAAGAATCCACCTCCATCTCAAAAATTCATTTTATGAATCATATCTTCCTCTTTTGGAAGTTGGAATTCCTGAAAAATTATATTGTGTTTCACTCCCTAAAGATAATTTTATAATATTTGAATATAAATAAAGGCCAATAATATTTGAATGAGTATATTATTCCTCATTTATGCTGTGTTATGAAATTAAATATAATTTATCAAATTTATTTAAATTGATATCGTGTTATGATTGATTATGAAATTGTATAGACTTTTCCAATGCAATTTCTCAATCACTCAGGTGACAGATTTTGATCAGTTTGTTAGAGAAATGAAATCTGGATCTGGATCTTCAAATTTTTCATTTCTGGGTAGTTGCAAGTATAAAGAAGACCTCTATATGATTTCAATTTTTAATGGCTTCAGTCTAATGGAGTTGTTTGTTAATCTTGGAAGAAAATGTGAGGAGATTGTTCCACAAAATGTGCTTTTGCAATATCTTGCACCACATCAAAATATGTATGTGACATTGCATGAAGATGATGATGTCCGGATTATGACACATCTTTACACGTCTATGAGATTGACAATAATTAATATGAGAGCGGTGGAAAAAGATCACATGAGTGCCCACAGTCTCGAGAGGTAAAAAATTTCTACCTTGATTTTTTTCTGCATGTAGATATTAATGATGATAAAATTTATTTTTTTGATTTGCTTGATATGTCGTTGTAAAGTATAATTATTGATGATTGTTTAGTTATTTATCATGGAAATATATTGTGGGTGTGGTTTTTTCTTGTGAATCTTGAACATATGTAAAGTCATTGCCCTTGTGGAGATTATGTAAAGTCATTGCATCCTAAAGGTTAAGTCTTTAATTTTAGTTTAGGTTTGTTAATATATTACATAAAGTACTCTCCCAAAGGTTAAGTCTTTAATTTTGGTGTATGGATAGTAGGTTAATTATAATTATTTTATGCTTATAATGATATTATACTCATTGTTAAATTGATAAGGTTTGAAACTGAAGAAGAGACACAGACTAATAATGATGGATATCTTGAAGTGGGTTTGGTAAGAAATTCCATAGATGCTTGGAGTCATTGCATCCGTGGAGAGGGCTAGATATTCAAGGATGCTACAGAATTTCGAAAATGTGCTAAAAATTATGCAGTTGCTATGAGACGATCGTTTTTGTATAAAAAGAATGATAATAAGAAGGTTATTCTTGTCTGTAGCGAAAACAACTGTTCTTGGAGAATATATGCTTCAAGACATAAAGCTGACAAACTTTTTGGCATTAGAAAATGCAGTCTAATACATACTTGTGGAGATGACAATCTTCGTAGTAGAGGACATCCTAAAACTGATGCTGCCTGGGTTTCCAATGTTGTGATGGATAGATTGAGGGGAGAGCCCTCGTATCGACCATGCACAATGTTGAAAGATATTCATAGAGATTATGGGGTCGAGCTTAATTACAACAGAGTTTGGAAAGGGAAGGAATTGGCAATGCATGACATTCATGGTGCAGAGGAGGGGTCTTATGATAGATTACGATGGTATTGTAGTGCTATCAAAGAAACTAATCCTGGAAGTTTTGTCGAGTGTGAAATTGATCATTGTGGTAATAAATTTAAACGGTTATTCATCTGCTTCAATGCATGTGCAATTGGTTTTATCAATGGATGTAGACCCTTGGTTTTCTTAGATGACACTCACATAAAGAATAAATACAAAGGATGCATTTTGGTTGCTGTGGCAAAGGATGCTAATGATGATCTTTTCACATTAGCATATTCAGTTGTAGATGCTGAAAATGATAATAATTGGGGATGGTTCTGTTTCCAACTTAAAAGTGCCCTGCTTTCGCATTCCTATATTGAGTTCCATGAGTTCACCTTTTTTCTGATAGACATCCTGGGATAATCAAGGCTATTCAGATAATATTCCCAGATAGTCATCATGCCTACTGTTTGAGGCATTTGGTAGACAATTTCGTGAAACAGGTTTGGCTAATGGCATATTTGTGTTAGGAAAACATTGCTTTTTGAATAATACTAGTTTATGTACTATTTTTTTGTTATTTGAATGTAGGTCATGCGAAGGTACCCACTTCATAACAAAAAATATTGGTCATCTATTTTCAAAAAAGCTGCATATGCCCTATCGACACAAGAATTTGAAGAATATGTTAACATGATAGTAGGGTCAATGCCACTTGCCAAAGACTTTATAGTATCTTCGTGTCCAGAAAGCTGGGCAAATGCATATTTTCTAGGAAATCGGTGGGGTGTCATGAATAATAACATAGCTGAGTCTTGGAATAATTGGGTTAAAGCAGTACGATTTCTTCCTATCGTGGCCATGGTTGATCACATACGGATTCAAATTATGGATATGATGCACAGACGACGTGAAGCAACAATGGAGATGGTTAAAAGATTGAGTCCATCAAAGGAGAATGCTCTTGCAAAAACATATGCTGAATCTCGTAGTTTGATAGTGCGCAAGGCATGTGGTTGGAGTTTTGAAGTTGTGGATGGGAATAAATCATTTGCTGTTGATTTGTCTGCTCGGACTTGTTCGTGCAAAGCATGGCAGATTAATAGGTTTCTATGCAAACATGCATGTTCAGCAATAGAGTCAAAGTCATTATCAGTATATGATTTCTGTGACAAGTACTTTAAAATAGAGTTGTATCGTGAAAGCTACAAAGGAATCGTAAATCCGATCCCTACATGTCATATGTCTGAGTACAATCTCGAGCAACAATTTGTAATCAATGCTCCCATTGTTCGAAGCCAACCAGGCAGAAGAAGAACTCAAAGGATACCTTCGTAAGTCGAAAAATGTGTGACAAAGTGTGGTCGGTGTCATGGGCGAGGTCATAACCGACGCAGTTGCAAAGAAGCCATTAACTAACTTTACTTTTATTTTGTGAAAATAGTATGGAACTGTTTGATTTACAAGTAAAGAATTGTATTCTGAAATTTCTTTTAATGAGCATGTATATTTGATCTCTAATACATTTTCCAATTTACAGGAAAAAGAGGATGATAGAACAAGCAAGAAGCAAGGATCTACCTAAGAGAAGGAGTACTCGAACCAGTGCAATTATTCAGGGCGTGCTCTTGGTGTAATGGTCCTTTAATATTATGTTATGTTAGTGATGTTTATGTACCGGGAACTGTTTATGTAATGTGGGCTTGATATTAGTTGATGTTTAAGGTTGGTGTGATATCTGTATTTCATAGTTTTGGTAAATGACTCGTATTTGTTGTTGTTATTATGTTAGTTCAGTTGTGAACATGAATGTTAGTTCAGTTATGAAACTTAATGCTTTTGATATATATTCTTTATTGTGTGAGTTTAGTTATGAAATTGAATGTTTGTTCAGTTATGAAAATAAATGTTTGTTCAGTTATGAAACTCATTGTTATGATTTGTGTACTCTTTATGTGCATGACATATGTGGGATATACAAAGGAGATGCTGTCAGAATTTCATCCGAAATTGAGTACAGATCAGCAGAAATTGAGTACAGATTGACGAAAATCGAGTACAAGGTTAGGAAACCTATACCTCTCTCATGGTCTTGATGCAAAGTCCATTGTAGTTGAGTCGAAGGTTAGGAAAACAAGATATGATCATGATATATGCCCTATTATTTGACAATCTAAGAGTTGGCAAAGCCATTGAGATTTTGAGTACAAATTGATACAATCTCGGTACACATTGGCTGAAATCGAGTACAAATCAGCCCAAATTGAGTACATATTGATGAAAATCGAGTACAAGGATAGGAAGCATATACCTCTCTCATGATCATGATGCAAAGTCCATTGTAGTTGAGTCGAAGGTTAAAAAACAAGATAGGATCATAATATATGCCCTATTATTTGACAATCCAAGAGTTGCAAGGCCATGGGGATTTTGAGTACAAATTGATGTAATTTCGGTACACATTGGCTGAAATCGAGTACAAATCAGCCCAAATTGAGTATAAATTTATGCAAATCGAGTACAAGGTTAGAAAACATATACCTCTCTCATGATCTTAATGCAAAGTCCATTGTAGTTAGAGTCCAAGGTTAGGAAAACCAAGATAGGATCATGAGAGACGTATCACTTACCTCTCTCATGGTCTTGATGCAAAGTCCATTGTAGTTGAGTCGAAGGTTAGGAAAACAAGATAGGATCATAATATATGCCCTATTATTTGACAATCCAAGAGTTGGCAAGGCCATTGGGATTTTGAGTACAAATTGATGTAATTTCGGTACACATTGGCTGAAATCGAGTACAAATCAGCCCAAATTGAGTATAAATTTATGCAAATCGAGTACAAGGTAAAAAATATACTCTCTCATGATCTAATGCAAAGTCCATTGTAGTTAGAGTCCAAGGTTAGGAAAACCAAGATAGGATCATGAAGATATATACCTCTCTCATGTCTTGATGCAAAGTCCATTGTAGTTGAGTCGAAGGTTAGGAAAACAAGATAGATCATAATATATGCCCTATTATTGACAATCGTCAAGTTAGGATCTATGCAAGAGTCATTGTATTAGAGGTCAGGTTAGATACCAAGATGGTCATGAAGGTATATACCTTTGTTGATGCAGTCATGTAGGTTAGGAAAACAAGATAGGATCATAATATATGCCCTATTATTTGACAATCCAAGAGTTGGCAAGGCCATGGGGATTTTGAGTACAAATTGATGTAATTTCGATACACATTGGCTGAAATAAAGTACAAATCAGCCCAAATTGAGTATAAATTTATGCAAATCGAGTACAAGGTTAGAAAACATATACCTCTCTCATGATCTTAATGCAAAGTCCATTGTAGTTAGAGTCCAAGGTTAGGAAAACAAGATAGGATCATGAGAGAGGTATCACTTACCTCTCTCATGGTCTTGATGCAAAGTCCATTGTAGTTGAGTCGAAGGTTAGGAAAACAAGATAGGATCATGATATATGTCCTATTATTTGACAATCCAAGAGTTGGCAAGGCCATGAGGATTTTTAGTACAAATTGATGTAATTTCGGTACACATTGGCTGAAATAGAGTACAAATCAGCCCAAATTTAGTATAAATTTATGGAAATCGAGTACAAGGTTAGAAAACATATACCTCTCTCATGATCTTGATGCAAAGTCCATTGTAGTTAGAGTCCAAGGTTAGGAAAACCAAGATAGGATCATGAGAGAGGTATCACTTACCTCTCTCATGGTCTTGATGCAAAGTCCATTGTAATTGAGTCGAAGGTTAGGAAAACAAGATAGGATCATGATATATGCCCTATTATTTGACAATCCAAGAGTTGGCAAGGCCATGGGGATTTTGAGTACAAATTGATGCAATCTCGGTACACATTGGCTGAAATCGAATACAAATCAGCCCAAATTGAGTATAAATTTATGCAAATCGAGTACAAGGTTAGAAAACATATACCTCTCTCATGATCTTGATGCAAAGTCCATTATAGTTAAAGTCCAAGGTTAGGAAAACCAAGATAGGATCATGAGAGAGGTATCACTTACCTCTCTCATGGTCTTGATGCAAAGTCCATTGTAGTTGAGTCGAAGGTTAGGAAAACAAGATATAATCATGATATATGCCCTATTATTTGACTATCTAAGAGTTGGCAAGGCCATTGAGATTTTGAGTACAAATTGATACAATCTCGGTACACATTGGCTGAAATCGAGTACAAATCAGCCCAAATTGAGTACATATTGATGAAAATCGAGTACAAGGATAGGAAACATATACCTCTCTCATGATCATGATGCAAAGTCCATTGTAGTTGAGTCGAAGGTTAGGAAAACAAGATAGGATCATGATATATGCCCTATTATTTGACTATCCAAGAGTTGCCAAAGCCATGAGGATTTTGAGTACAAATTGATGCAATTTCGGTACACATTAGCTGAAATCGAGTACAAATCAGCCCAAATTGAGTATCAATTTATGCAAATCGAGTATAAGGTTAGAAAACGTATACCTCTCTCATGATCATGATGCAAAGTCCATTGTAGTTGAGTCGAAGGTTAGGAAAACAAGATAGGATCATGATATATGCCCTATTATTTGACAATCCAAGAGTTGGCAAGGCCATGGGGATTTTGAGTAAAAATTGATACAATTTCGGTACACATTGGCTGAAATCGAGTACAAATCAGCCCAAATTGAGTATAAATTTATGCAAATCGAGTACAAGGTTAGAAAACAAGATAGGACTCAACTACAATGGACTTTGCCAACTCTTAGATAGTCAAATAATAGGGCATATATCATGATCCTATCTTGTTTTCCTAACCTTCGACTCAACTACAATGGACTTTGCATCAAGACCATGAGAGAGGTAAGTGATACCTCTCTCATGATCCTATCTTGGTTTTCCTAACCTTGGACTCTAACTACAATGGACTTTGCATCAAGATCATGAGAGAGATATATGTTTTCTAACCTTATACTTGATTTGCATAAATTGATACTCAATTTGGGCTGATTTGTACTCGATTTCAGCCAATGTGTACTGAAATTGCATCAATTTGTACTCAAAATCCTCATGGCCTTGCCAACTCTTGGATTGTCAAATAATAGGGCATATATCATGATCCTATCTTGTTTTCCTAACCTTCGACTCAACTACAATGGACTTTGCATCATGATCATGAGAGAGGTATATGTTTCCTATCTTTGTACTCGATTTTCATCAATATGTACTCAATTTGGGCTGATTTGTACTCGATTTTAGCCAATGTGTACCGAAATTGTATCAATTTGTACTCAAAATCTCAATGGCCTTGCCAACTCTTAGATAGTCAAATAATAAGGCATATATCATGATCCTATCTTGTTTTCCTAACCTTCGACTCAACTACAATGGACTTTGCATCAAGACCATGAGAGAGGTAAGTGATACCTCTCTCATGATCCTATCTTGGTTTTCCTAACCTTGGACTCTAACTACAATAGACGTTGCATCAAGATCATGAGAGAGGTATATATTTTCTAACCTTATACTCGATTTGCATAAATTGATACTAAATTTGGGCTGATTTGTACTCGATTTCAGCCAATGTGTACTGAAATTGCATCAATTTGTACTCAAAATCCCTATGGCCTTGCCAACTCTTGGATTGTCAATTAATAGGGCATATATCATGATCCTATCTTGTTTTCCTAACCTTCGACTCAACTACAATGGACTTTGCATCATGATCATGAGAGAGGTTTATGTTTTCTAACCTTATACTCGATTTGCATAAATTGATACTCAATTTGGGCTGATTTGTACTCTATTTCAGCCAATGTGTACCGAAATTGCATCAATTTGTACTCAAAATCCCCATGGCCTTGCCAACTCTTGGATAGTCAAATAATAGGGCATATATCATGATCCTATCTTTTTTCCTAATCTTCGACTCAACTACAATGGACTTTGCATCAAGACCATGAGAGAGGTAAGTGATACCTCTCTCATGATCCTATCTTGGTTTTTCTAACCTTGGACTCTAACTACAATGGACTTTGCATCAAGATCATGAGAGAGGTATATGTTTTCTAACCTTGTACTCGATTTGCATAAATTGATACTAAATTTGGTCTGATTTGTACTCGATTTCAGCCAATGTGTACCGAAATTACATCAATTTGTACTCAAAATCCCCATGGCCTTGCCAACTCTTGGATTGTCAAATAATAGGGCATATATCATGATCCTATCTTGTTTTCCTAACCTTCGACTCAACTACAATGGACTTTGCATCATGATCATGAGAGAGGTATATGTTTTCTAACCTTATACTCGATTTGCATAAATTGATACTCAATTTGGGCTGATTTGTACTCGATTTCAGCCAATGTGTACCGAGATTGTATCAATTTGTACTCAAAATCTCAATGGCCTTGCCAACTCTTAGATAGTCAAATAATAGGGCATATATCATGATCATATCTTGTTTTCCTAACATTCGACTCAACTACAATGGACTTTGCATCAAGACCATGAGAGAGGTAAGTGATACCTCTCTCATGATCCTATCTTGGTTTTCCTAACCTTGGACTCTAACTACAATGGACTTTGCATCAAGATCATGAGAGAGGTATATGTTTTCTAACCTTGTACTCGATTTGCATAAATTTATACTCTATTTGGGCTGATTTGTACTCGATTTCAGCCAATGTGTACCGAAATTACATCAATTTGTACTCAAAATCCCCATGGCTTTGCCAACTCTTGGATTGTCAAATAATAGGCATATATTATGATCCTATCTTGTTTTCCTAACCTTGGACTCTAACTAAAATGGACTTTGCATCATGATCATGAGAGAGGTATATGTTTTCTAACCTTGTACTCGATTTGCATAAATTTATACTCAATTTGGGCTGATTTGTACTCGATTTCAGCCAATGTGTATCGAAATTACATCAATTTGTACTCAAAATCCCCATGGCCTTGCCAACTCTTAGATAGTCAAATAATAGGGCATATATCATGATCATATCTTGTTTTCCTAACCTTCGACTCAACTACAATGGACTTTGCATCAAGACCATGAGAGAGGTATAGGTTTCCTAACCTTGTACTCGATTTTCGTCAATCTGTACTCAATTTCTGCTGATCTGTACTTAATTTCGAATGAAATTCTGACAGCATCTCCTTTGTATATCCCACATATGTCATGCACATAAAGATTACACAAATCATAACAATGAGTTTCATAACTGAACAAACATTTATTTTCATAACTGAGCAAACATTTATTTTCATAACTGAACAAAGATTCAGTTTCATAACTGAACTCACACAACAAAAAATACTCAAGATTTATAGGAACTGTCTTCTATGAAACCCACTCTGCTCCAATACAGCAAGTGAAGAATATATATCACAAAGCAAGTAAGAATACATACTCTACCTGAACACTTTGAATCTCAGATCATATCAAATGCAAGTGAAGAGCAATCAAAATCATCAAGTAAGAAATGAAACAGAATGCCGAATGCATCAGAAAAAGAAATGCCCAATAAGATCACATTGACATCACTTAGCACATAATCATGCATAATTTTTTCCACAACAAATCATCCATAATCAGCAACAAAACATCCATAATCATCCATAATCACATATTTTCCATATTTCAACAACAAAACATCCACTTTCCATAACATTCAGCAACTCACAATTATAATTACATAGGCTAAAGGTGATGAAGATGAGAATATCTGCAGATACACCAACTTACAATAAATATACGTTTTCCACCAAAATTTATAATCACATGAGATTAGAAAAGTCTATTTCTTCATAATTCCATTTTCATCTGACAGAATAATTGCTGCCATGTGTGCCCGATACGCATCCATCTTTACCTCTTTTTCAGAATTCCATATTTCATCATCATCAAGCGCTAGACACTCAATCCACAAACAAGTAAAAACACCACAATCGAGTGTCTCGCCTTGGTGACGGCACTTTGTTTTCATTACTGTTATTTTACCAAGGTCAAAGCCTGAGAAATTTTTCATGTATCCAGCCAAAAATTCAGCCTGCAAATATTGATTCAGCTGTGAAATTTAAGTTTTAAGAGTTATTGAAATACAAATGATGAAACTTACATAAACTTTGGCTGTCCCGAAAGCAGCTGGATGAGGCTTGGAGTTCATGGTCTTGAATTTGCCTTCTCTTGTTGAATAGAATAATAGATACCAATGTCATCCATAGTTCAAGGGAAAAATAATATATCTGCATCTTGTAAATAAATCTTCATTGAGATGTTTTAATTGATTCCTTGTCACTGAAGTAAGTTTTCCAACAAATTCTTCATACTCTCCCTTCCGCAGCAATCGATTACTCCTATGTCCTTCCAATTTATGAAGGACTTCTCTCTACATGTAGAAATAGAGTCATATTTCTCATTGTAAACAAAAATTAAAGAATTCATTTGTAAGGTCAAAGAACACCACAAACCTGAACACCCATGTCCATGCCAAAAATTTCAAACCTTTTCTTGACACTTTGCTTTCTCATTATTCTCATGTAACAATCAATAATTTCGGATTCAACTGGATTACGAAATAAGAATTCACAGAATTGGAGGCCATCAAGGACCACATCATCTTCCTCCCACACAACCACACTGTAAATTTGAAAATTTATATAATATTTCACTATAAAGGACTGATATTCTAGAAAAGGAAACATGTACAAGATTAACATACTCTAACTTATTTCGAGAAAGATATTCTGTTACCATCTCTCGCTCTTCATCAGTTGCTTCTTCATATCCACAAAAATTTCTCGTTTCTCTATATTTATTCATCACATCCGCAACAGCATCCCTTCCAATTGTAGCAACATCTATAGTCGTCTCTCCCTATGTAGATAGATTTAAGAACATAAGAATAAAATAGAAACACGGTTAACAATGAATAAATAAAATTAACTCTATTTTACCGTTTCCAGCACTATTGGGTCTACAATTGATGCTAACACTTCTTTGCCTGCCTTCCTCCTACGTTTAGGTGTTGTACTCGGCGGCGTAACATATATTTCAGTCTTTTTTTTCTTCATTCTGTCTGCCCTTGTCCTAACCGTCATTGCAATAGAGGACACAAATTGCTCTACTATATTCTTTTCAACCGGCACTTCAACAAACCCAGCCATTTCACCTTCAATGGAGTCTTTAACTTCAACTCTCTTGTTGTATTCTGACCCACTGATATCATCAGTCTGTGGATGTAGCTCACCACCAAACTCTTTCTCCATTGGTTCAGTATTGGCCCAACTTGTGCCAACAATCAATCCACCACATTTAACACATTCTGAGCCCTGAAAAAATTACAAGATTCTTGTAGCAAATAAATATTTTCTCAACTTCATTTAACAAAATACTTATTTAATGATAATATTACCGAAAAACTTGCTCGCCTATGATGAAACAGTATATCTTCATCCGAAAATGGTACAATGGATAACACCTTTTCACAATTAAAATTAAAAGGTCACTACAATTCATCATATTTGAGTATGTCTACTATAAAATATGAACTTACTTTACTATAGTCAATGAAATTCAATAACCTCTCCGCTAAATCAGGTTTGTTAGGTATCTTACTTTCCCCCCAACGGAACAACCTGGGAAAAGTATGTAACGAACGTACTACTCCAAGAGAAGGTATTCTTTCATATACCCATCCCTAAATAAATAAATTTATTAGTATAACAGAACAAAACATAATAAAAGCATACTAAAAAAACTCACCATCAATCCAACAGTTGAACCATCTAAATACTTCTTTCTGCTAACATCACCCTTTCCAATATATTTGAAAATTTGATTGCTCAAAAATCTATAAGCCGCATCTCCCCACGAATAATCAAAGAAGGTGGTCAGGTCATCAATGTATGGCATAATGAATCGAGGTGTTGAGTAGTTGGCTACAGGAAAAATGATACAATTAAACACTAAACAAATAAACATCCGAACAAAATCATCCACATCTGAGTTACTCTCTGATCCAGCTAAAGAGGATAGTCTATCATAGATTGCACTTCTGGTCACGTTGCCAACTTTCCCAGAGAAATACTGAGCAACAAATTTAAACTCCAAATTCACATCTAAATCAACTGGTTGCCCTGCATAACGTAAGCCAAGAACAATGGAAAACTCTGGTGATGTAAAGGGAACAATAATATTTTCACCAAACACAAATGAATGAGATTGCAACTGAAATCTTTTTAAAATTATATCAACTCTGGAGCTGCTGATCGCCAATTTGGGCATCTTAAGCCATATACCAAATGGAGTGTTTTGAATACTCTCCTTTTGCTTATCAGTCATTTTCGGTCTCACTTCATCCATCACAGCTCTAAAAAAAGTAGGTGAACACTGAAACTGAGCTTTTTTCCCACTGTTAACCTCTTTAGCATCTTTGTTATTCTTTGCTTCTTTCTTAGTCTTCACCATCTTTGATTCTGTTCAATCCTTACTCAAAATATCCAACACAATTTTAGTATTTTGACCATAAAGTAAACTGAAAATTAATCAAGTAAACATTTGCCTACTTACAAACAATAAACATTCAATTTAATAATAATAGAAAAAATTTAATATCATCATTAAACATGAACAATTGCCTATTTATCTATAGAAATGGCAATTGCTGACAATTGCCTATTTGCCTCTCTCTCACCACTTATCTATAATCAAGGAATTCTTAAATTTTTAAAGAATGATGCAAATAGTATTGATAAATTGAAATCTCATAGGAATAGTAACAATATACTCATAATAGGGCGAAGTTGTACTTAATCAATCACTAATCTTTGTTTAAACGAATAGGGAAATAAGAAAGATGATAATTAGAGAGTTCCGACTAATAGATAAAAAATCTACAAAAAAATGCCTGGCTTCAACTCTATCTCCGGCAACAAAGCTTGATTCAGTCTCCTCGTTGGTGGGTTGATGGATCTACACGGCTATAATCTTGCTTCACATTGTCTCGGGAAGAAATGGGCGAGAGGAAAATGGTCGACTTGCCTTGATTTTGCTGATTAGGGTTTACGAGATTAAGTCGTCAAGAAATTTGGGAAGAAGGAAACGCCGGAGAGGAAGCTGGCTTGATTTCGCCGGTGAAGGACGCCGAGAATGTGTCGTCAAGAACTCGCGGGAGAAGGAAATTGAGGAGAGGAAGCTGGCTTGATTTCGCCGGTGAAGGACGCCGAGATTGTGTCGGGAAGAAAACAGGGGAAAACGAAGCTGCGGGAGAAGAAATGCGGGAAAATCAAAAGCGGGAAAAGTAAGAAGGGTATATTAGTAAATTTATGTATTGGGGAGTTAAAACTAAAAAGTAGGGAGTTAAAACTTTTGTTTCCTTACCTGGGAGCGGACACAAAGGCAACTTTTGGAATAGGGATTTATCTCTAATTTACCGATTATCATATCTGTCCCGCGGGCTCGATTGATTGGGCGTCTAGCTGCTTGAGGTCTTAGATTCGAGAATCGTCAATCGCACATGAGATAAAAACCTAGTCTACTGGCTTAAATTTTCTTGGCCCCAGGCGTCTTACCCCACCAGTAAAACTGTGATTTATCCCTTCTAGACATTTGTGGGGCGGGGACCAAGGGCCGCTAAGATGACGGTTCCACCTTTTACATCCAAATTATCTTATCTATGTAGAAAATAGTGTGCTTTTTTTATTTTTTTATTCATTTATAGTTGAATATTTTCCTCTTTTCCTCCATAACTGATTAACGAGGTTTTTCCAACCAATCTCGGACGATCGACTCGGCCTCACAGAAATTTCCCACCGGCTGCCAAGGTAAATCGAAAAGCGCTCGCAGTAGACGGTCTAGAAGCCCAGCGTCCCAGAATTCGTGTCCCATTTGGAAGAAAAATTCTTACAAATACGCCGTAGCTGGGAATCGAACCGCGAATGCTTGAAAAAACGACTAATCACCCTACCGCTGCACTATAGCCCCGGAGGCCTTTTCCTCCATAAGACCCACATCCTTAGGTTGTTATTCATGTCATCAACCAAATTTATTTTTTTACGTTCTAATTGATCATTGAACATTTAACAAGTAGTTTATAGTTACTGATTTCGATACTCTTTCCCCACTGTGGCACAAAACAGCAGATCTGTTAGAATGGATTAAAATCTTCACCGAGAGATGAAAGAATAACAAATAGCAGCAGTTATTATGCCCATTACGCATATTTTACTCCAGGATCAACTTAAAGTATCAAAAGAAATCCTCCGCTTAGATAGGCAGTCACATATGAGTTTCTTGGATACCAAATCAAAAATGAAATAGCTGATTTTATTTTAATTTTTCCTGAAATGACTCATGAACACAAGTTAATCATAGCCTTTTCACATGGACAGGATTCCCTTGTTTCATGCTTGATTCGAGCATGGCTTCCAGCACTGCAACATCGCGTGCCCCTTCGATATATGAACTACGAGCTTCGGGGATATGGCCAGATGAGCCCTCCTGAGAAAGAATGAGAGGTGATAAAACTAACCCGCAATACTGAGAAAAAAAAAATGACAAGGACTTGACGCACAAGAGCATATTTGCAAGTAATTTAAGGTCGCATTAATGCTATGAATTTGGTAGCAAGGTAAAATTGATAGCAAGATAAAATAGGAAACGAAAATATTTCTCAATCAGAACTAATGAAATTCAAAAAGTATAAAGTGTAAAAGTTCGCTAAGTCAGCCTTCAGATGGTATCCAATTGCACTAGTTCTGTCTTGAGATTGAAACAATCATCATAGGCACAAACTTTTCCAGCGTATAGATTTATGAGTAATAAATGCAAGGAAACAACCGAAAAAAAGGATATGGAAGTTCCTAAATAGTTCTTATAGATCAACTTGGAGTATGAGGGGGAGGAAAAGCGACATTTCTTAAGTGATAAATTCAAAAAAATAGGATCCCATACTTTGTTATTGGTTTGTAAAACATCCGAAATAAATGACTTCAATTCCTCATTTACTCCAGAGAAAGGATAAAAAGTACTTTGACAATGGCCACCTGCTGTATAATAGCGCACCTGCAGATGACAGCTAGTAATTAATATCATTATATAGAACTTACCAAATGCAGGTCTTTTTTGCAATAAATAACGGCCGAAAGAAAGGTAAATATCTAAGTTGATTTAATGATTCGAGATGAGAATGTTGGAGCAAACAGTATATGGTATCTTAGAAATCTAGTTAAAACATCCAACATCTATAAATAGCAAGCATAGGGAGAGGACACGAAACCAAGAAAGAGTTTAAGCCATGGATCTCTTCCAAAAGTGAGACTAGAGCAAGTAATAGAAGTAGAAAACAGAAACTCCATGGGAGCATTTGCTAGGCTACAATTTGGAGCACATGCACTCTAAATTCAAGTAATTGTAGGCTCCATGCCTTCTCTTTTCTACAAGAATAATAAAATTTCTTTTTACAGGACTAACAAAGGAATACACTTGACTGCCTAAACCTCACGACAAGTTGAGGTCTATAATGAAACTCCTAAAGTTGCAAATATAATAAAAGAAATTTGCACACTAAAAGAACAATAAAATAAGAATAATAATAGAAAAAAAATTAAAAGTAAAAAAAGCAAGCAAGAACTCCTATGAATTACAACCTAAAATAGAGAGTTCTTCTAAATATATCACGTGTCAATAAACATAAGCATTTTACATCCTCAATGAATTGGTAAGAGACGCAAATGAGTCTTATTTCCATTATTATACCATATAGCCATGACGACCATTGTCAATATCACGCTCAATTTGCAATGCTCCTTTAGAACCATCAATACGCCAATATATCTATCGACACAGAAAACAATGCAGTTAGATCAGTTTAAAATAAAAGTTGTCCCTTAAGAACATAAGATAACGTGCAATATCCAGTATTGCTGCAGCATTATTACACAAGCACTTCTACCTCATGATACTTATTTGTCAAGAAATTTAGAAGTGATTGCAATACTTACCTTTGGAGAGCTTGAGTTCACTGCCATTACAAATACCCCCGCACACCCATTTTCCAATTGGCTACATGTGCAAACATTAAGAAAAATAAAAGATGGTTACTATATTTTTGAAACTTAATTGAAATTCTAAGCAGCATAAACTCACAAGAGAGAGCATATATTATCAGGCGGAGGCAGAGTCATCTCCACATGACGAGTAATGGCAGATACCATGTTGATCTCACACCCAACAATCTATAAAGCAAAATGCTGAAATGATTCTGAGAATTACAAGACTTCTCATTTCTTTAACAGAAGTTACCTAACTATCGTAAATACAATGATAAAAAAAATATTAAAACTGCATCATAGAACAATTTACAAATCTCAAAGTGAGTTTTAGAGCAAATTTCTATTAGGTTGGTCAATCCACAAGCAAACACCAATTCTGATAATGGATTGGATTGTATCTAATAGTAAACCAAATGGCCTACTGAGTTGTACCAAATGGTATCCCTAGAAAATATTTAGAATTTTTTTTTGGGGTTTTCTCAACTGTATTGTACCAGTATGTTATGACCAATAGATTGGGTTTGGTGTGGTACCCAAATCAATATTCAGAGGTCAGGCAACAGCCGTCTTGGTTTGTAAGTTGCAGTAAAGCTGACGTCCAAACATAAAATTGTCAAAATCTATTAGCTCACCATTCTCAATCCTGCAATAAAGTGTACGCCCATATCCAGAATGAAGCCTCCCTGTAGGTGAGAGAAAAGTAAAAGATGAAGCTATGACATTCCAATATCTATGATTTTTATCATCAGTTAAACTTGCGAGTATACATGGCTTTGTTTAACTAAAACATAGTTTAAGAGATACAAAACACACAAATGAGTATTTCGTTTTGAAGTATGACTATTGTACCATCCTGTCATAAGCCATAACTCGATTTATCATTCCAAGTTCCCATTCAAACAAAAAAAAAAAAAAGGGATTCAAACTATCATACCTTAATTTACTTATCGTACTTTTTTAGTTATGTATCGACTGTACTAGTACCTTACCATTTTGCAATGCTCCAACTAACCATTTCTGAAACTAGTAGGATCAAAATGAGTCTTGTTTTGTGATATTTATAACAAAATAAATAAGAGAAACACAATATTGAGTGTAATCAGTAGGACCAAAATCACATTGCTAGTGAGTGTCAGCAGGATGCTTTAAACGATGTGTTTACAGTCCAGTTAACTGAACTGTAAAAATAAATATCACCAATAAAATAAAGTATAAATCTCAGTGCTTGCAAATTTAAGGCATTTTATTTTGCACATTCCAGTGATACTTTTTATTTTATTTTTCAGTTAATGTGATCCTAAATTCCTAATACATTTCATTTTATTTTTCAGTTAAATCACATTCCAATATCTATTATTTTTCAGTTATTTTTCAGCAGGATCCCAATTAACTATTCACTTACAGTAAAATTTCGCCGCCAGGAACTTGAGAAGTACGGATTTCTACTGTTCATTGATCCTTCAATGATGACTTGGACGTGCATCATATCACCAATGCTATTCAACAATTTTCTGGACTGTACAACTAAGATTAGAATGTGTTTAATTAGACCTTATAAAGAATGCAGTAATTTCGAAAAGTAGGTACCTCAACAAATGCAGGTTCAAAGCGATAATTCTCAGCCAGAGCCCAAACAGGTTGACGAGGGAGGTAATTGCAAAAAGAATTGTAGGATGATAGTGCTGCCTCTGCCTCACTAACAGCTGAAGATTCAAATAATTGTTTAAATGACAAATGAATGTTGTCTCTAAAGAAGCTAAGAGAGTATCACAGAACAGGAGACTGCAAAGAACATTCTTGCCAAAACATCAAGGTTCTTTCATAATGAATGAAACGTATTGGCAGGTCTATAACTTTTAATGTTGGTAAAATTGAATAATGAGTTGTGATGGAAGCACTAAATAAATTGATTCTTGTATATTGTAACTTATTACTACAGGTGCCAACCACTTTCTATGAGATATCATATGCTATATTGGTTATAAATTATTCTTTCTTGGTGATTGCTAGGCATAGGTAACAAAGAGAGGAAAAAGAGAATAAATAAAGGTCACATTAACTGAAAAATAAAATGAAATGTATTAGGATCACATTAACTGAAAAATAAAATAAAAAGTATCACTGGAATGTGCAAAATAAAATGCCTTAGATTTGCAAGCACTGAGATTTATACTTTATTTTATTGCTTTATAATTCAGAAAAAGGTATGATTTATCCTGAACAAGGACAAGTTGGAACACCAAAGAGAAGAATAACTTCTTAGACATTCAGAAGCAGGATGAAGTAACTAAGTAAAAAACTTCTTTGACAGTAACAGGATGAAGTGACTAATTTATCATAATTACAATTTGATGGAAATACATATTGTTAGAGAATACAGGATTGTTTGTCAAGGGAGTATAGTACAACATTGATACTTATGGACTTAACATTGGAAATACAAATTTAGATACATGATACAAGATTGAGGATACCAGGTACTTACATCCAGCAGCTGGTTTCTCTTTGCCCACCAAGTTGTAAGCCACAGAACACAGGAGAAATTGAAAAGTATTAGGTAAAAACTAGTCTCACATACTAAAGAAGAAAAGTGAATTTGATGGATCCTGAGCACATATAAGTTGAAATGCTCTTAAAACGAGCCTTTCAAGTAAGAGGCTTTGAGTTTTCTTTTTAATTGGCAAGATAAAAGCAAACTTTTAGTACCTTGAATAACATGCTTTCCTGCTCTCAACATCTTTAGGGAAACTTCAATCTGCAAGTTTTGTTATCTTAACTTTACTATAAGTGATTATTTTTGGATGATAAATACCCCATTAATATAACTAAGCTTCAAGTTAATTGTATAGAAAACAGTATGTAGATGTGGAGGGAATTGAAGAGCATTTAACCATCCATGATGAGAACAATAATGGAATTGGCACATCATATAAGAATGCACAATATATCTAAAGGGCTGATTATGTAAGTTGTTCGGTTGTTGCTGTAGATCAGATTGTCATTCTTTATAGATTCAAGGATAAGAAATGTTTTATCAATTAGTAGTTTCAGTTTGGTTTCTGGAGTTCCAAGTCTGACAATTGAGCACTGTGTTAATCAGCCAAAACATTCTATATTACAAAAATTCTAGTTAATGGTTTAGGATGCTTTCGAAGAAAAATTTGAAATGATGCGCTGAAGTCTAACTCAAAATTGATATATTCGAAACTTTGAGGGGCAAAACTAGATAAGATAATCTTCAGTAACCAGCTGAAATTAATCCTAAAATGTTCAAGAGCTGTACAATTTGGGCTAAGTCAATAGAACCATATATTCTTTCACTATTTAGGAAATATTTCCAACTCGCCTCTGCCCAATCATCTGATGATAACTATATGTCTTTGACTGATTTCTTCAGGTCCACAGTATTGAATTCTCTTGCAACCTTGCATTATGCTATTATTATGCAAACACAGGTCCACTATAATCCTGGTATTTAGAATATAAATAGATAAATATGAACATTTTTTTGACATTACTGAAGCTTAATCAAATCATTAACATGACATAGCACATGTCATGACTCATGTGTTCTAGATCCCCTAGTAAAATCTCCTTACTATTTCCTTAGGTATTTTCCCTTGCTGCCTTGCCCCCGTAGCCATTAAACCAGTTCTTCTCTTTGTTGCTCCATTTGAAGTAAACTCGTGGATTAGTTCTATACTATAGTTCATAGGCAAGCAGAATGAAGCTTAATATGGCTTAATTGTTTAGGAAGTTTATACTACGACGGTACCCAAAGCAAACCTACAATAAAGAAATTTCAAATGCCATAACCATGATATTCTGGTTCGAATCCCAATGCAGATTCTTAAAATAGTGAATCTCATATATATTGGTGATATCTAGGTCAACTTTACAGCTCACTCCAAGGTCCCTAACCTTATATTGGCTACATATCTTAAGGGAAATGAATTTTCCTAGAGATTTTGTTTTAATCCAGGAAAAAATGTCAGTTTATTGTACCAAGGCGCCGACTTTGAACTCAAACCTGAACTTGGGCAGCAAGAACTACAGCAACGGCAGTAATGGAACTGTCCTGAATAATCTCTTCAATCCCAGAATCACCCCATTTGTATTCAATGCTCGGTGCAAAATCTCGGGCAAGTTCTGAAGCAGCTTTAGCAGATTCCTACATAGGATGCCCTATAGTGTGAGGAAGATGGCGATTCAAAACTAACAATAAAAAAATGCTTTGAAGATAAATCAATTCGCATACCTCACTGCGGCTCCAAATTGATTTAACAATCACGCGATCGGCTATTTCCTTCAGCCTAGGGATATACTGTGTGCGAACAAAGATGCCCGCACCTAATATCGCAATCTGCGGAAGCGCTACATCTGGATCAACCATTTTCCCAGGATGCGTCACTGTAAAACTTCTTTAGCCTAATGCTCGAGAAAGGATCGGCGCAAAAGGCGAAGTATCACAAGCATACCAGATGAATGAGGCAGCGAGAAATCGCCGACGGCAGAGGGAGCGTTTCAGATGCGAAGGGAGTGTCCGTCGACGGCAGATCTGGCCGGCCGGAACGGAGGTCGGACGAAGAGCAGGAAACAGATTGGGATTCACGATACAGATCTGATAGGTCCAGCAGTATAAATGATTGACAACATAATAAAAGTTCGAGGAGAAAATAATAATATTCGGCGGACGGGCAGTGATGAACGTTTGAGTGAGAGCCATGGATTAGATCGAAGCTCAAGTTTGTTCATTGATATAAGGATTCGTCCGGTAAATTCTTAACTCGGTTCGCGGCCGTAGCATAATCTGACATTAATCAACTAATAATTTTTATGATTTATTTTTTCAATATTAATTTAAACATTTTGAGATGGATTAATCAAAATATTGGAATGAATAAATCATCTTTTACCCTCACGTATTCACGTAACATATCAATTGTTGAGCTAATTGAACTAAACGAGTCATCGATCTTCAGACTTTTTGAGCACCTATCAAGCCGACCTGTCAACCGTTCCTAGTCTTCTTCCCCAGACCGGATCCTCTGTATCGGGATCTCCCCTATACCCGTGTACCAATTCGCCGGCGATCGCCGGAGAGTCGTCCGATCGACGATCGGATACCACCAATAATTTTTTATCGTCATTCCGAATAAGATGATATCCTAGGAGAACGGTGAACCCGTCGAAATTGTCGCATCAGACGTCTCGTCGGATTCGACGGTGAATACGATAACATCACAATTGTGGCGATTTTCGACGGGTTCATCGTTCTCCGAGGATATCATCTTATTCGGAACGACGATAAAAAATTATTGGTGGTGTCCGATCGTCGATCGGACGACTCGCCGGCGATCGCCAGCGAGTTGGTACACGGGTACAGGAGAGGTCCCGGTACAGAAGATCCGGTCTAGAACCTGAGTTGGGAGAAAAGCACATGTGCGACCACATCATCGGCTCCCTGAGGCAAGTCGTCGTAGGCTTGTAGCTTATGCCAACCGAAATACCCATCCTCAATCCTCCCCCCGGACTCACCTCCCATCGCCTCCTCTGACTTCGTCTTCCTCCCCTACCGGTTACCACCGCACACTCCACAAGACCACGGGAAGTTAGGAAGCTCAAGGTACTCTCTAATATAATTTACTATTTGGACTAAAATATAATTTATTAAGAGTACTCTCTAATATAACCTAAATTTTAATTGCGTACATAATGTGTTTTCTTTTTTGGGCCGATCTATTATTCGCATAATTTAACACTTTATATGAGTTATATATTAGTTTATAGCTCACAACAATCTTAATCGACCAAGAAATATATCTTCGTTTGGGTCAACATATTTTGTGCATGATCTGAATAAATGAAAGTTTTGTTCGTTATTTGTATACTATCTTAAACATATATCTAATATAAAAATAAATTTCATTTGAATCAATTATTCTTAGTATAGATATATATCTACCGACATAAAATGAACTAAACTTGCCTAAGGTGTTTTTCTTTGGGTCAACATATTAGTTCAATTTAGTAACATATCCGTAAATAGACTTAAAAAAATCCTAAAAATTTTAATTGAACAAATAAACACTTGATCAACCTTAATCGCTCAAGAATTAGGCTTATCAATCAATTACCTTAATCAATCTAAAAGTCGACTATATGCAACTTCAGGATCATTAATCGATTGATATTATGTCAATAGATTGGTTTCACCTAATTAATCTCGCTAATCGACTACAAAACCTTTTGTATTCGATATCCCGTTTTCTCAATTGATTGAAAATTTATGGCAATCGATTGGTTGTCGCCAATCGATCCCAAAGTCTTCTATGATCGATTTCAGTATTGATAATGGATTGGTGTAAGTAATTGGTAACTTTAATCAATCAGGCTAATCGATTAAATCAATTTTGAAGGGATTTCAAGGTTGTCAATCGATTGGAAAAATTCCTAATCAATTGATAATACCAATCGATTAGGCTGATTGATTCCAATTGCTTGTATATCCGACTTTAAAACTCTCAATCGATTGGTGGTGACTACAATCTAACATGTAATCAATTAAAAAACAATTTCATGTTCGATCCTGTCGTCCTAATTGATTGATGTTAACTGAATTGATTCCCATTGATTATATTCACAAACTTAGGATTGGTAATCGATTATCCGACTAAGGTAGTCGATTGAGCCATCACAGTTTGACCTAAAATTAGATCAAATTCTTCTCGAAGGCGATGATAATTCACCTCTGTTCTTCGTTAAAATCATGAAAACCCTAAAAGATCAAGTCTTTCCTAGGTTTTCTATTACAAGATATTTCGACGGTTAAGTTGGTTTATACCAAAACACCAAATATAGTATAAAACAAAGAACAACGAAAAAATTGTAAACTGGAGTGTCATAGTAAACGATGAAGCAGAATTTGTGGCTCTGATAGAACTTGTAAATACTAAGCTGCGGGAATTCTAACATAAAATAAGAACTCAAGGAATAGAAAGAATATCAAATCCGACGAAGAACTAGTTTCATCGTATACTATAGCAGACAAAAAGGAAATGCATAATAAAATTGTAAAGCGACAAGGAATTTAATTGCAGCGAAGTTGTCATTATCACAAGCGTCGTTTCTTTGATCCCGAGGAATAAGAAGATGAAGCGAAAGCAATATGATGGTCTTTCAAGAGACTTAGGGTGACAACGTTGGTAAACCTACGTCAATGGAGAACGAAGGATATGTCAAGATGTCTTAAATCCTCAGGGACCAACCTTTTATATAGAAATTCTGACCCGTTATAACCATATTAATAATAACAGATCTGACCAAAGGGTTATACACAATTAACTCACATCTAATAATTCAAAAATCAATACATTTAAATTAGATTATTTTAAACAATTGGTCCTCACCTTGAATGTGTTCGTATTCTCTCTTCACTTTTAGCCCATCCTTCACGCAGTCGGATCTCTTGTTCTTCGTCGGGTCTCCCTTCAAGCTAAAATAGCTATCGGTGTTCCTAGGCTTGATGTCATGCTTCCGGCAAAAGGGAACCTAGATGTTGGCAAAGCTCGCTGCCTCCGCCATCGCTTCTAAAGTGAGCAGCTCGCTGCCGTCATCAGATATATAGCAAACCAGCTTCTCCACCGGGTAGTTGACTGCCAGACAGAGCCGGTCCTTATTGTCTAAAGACCCTGGGTGAAATTATAAATTATGCCCTAATTAATCATACGAGAGAATAACATTACTAGCGCTGCTTGATTTCAAAGGAATAGTCGAGCTCTAGGTGGCATTTCTTATCATCATCCTCGAACTGGAACAAAGAGCAAAGGGAAAAAAAATCAAAAGGCTGTAAATTATAAATTTGGCTGAAGTGCCAGAATAGGGATTAGGGAGGTTAGCTGAATCTGAATAATCGATGCTACCTTGAGTTTCGCAGAGTAGATTCCTAGAGCAAGCACCCCAGATGGAGTATTTTCTTCCTCCAACAAATGTTCAGAGGGATCGCATTGTGGATCATACGTGCCAAGCATTCCTTTGCTTTGATCCACTAGCAAATCATCAACCAGTAAGTGATTAAGAGCTAACTGTTAGAATTTGGTGACCCGAATTCTGTTTAATCCGTTAATATTTATTAGATATTTTCTTATTAATATGTTAATTAACAGATTCTTTATAAATCTGTTAATTAACAGTTTTGTTATTAATTTTTTATTTGACTAAGTATTCTAAGGTCCCTATAAATTGTGTATCTCATAGACAAGTTGAATAAATCAATCAAGAAAGCTTTTTGGTTATCTCTTCTTTCTTTTCTCTACCTCTCCTTTTTCTCTACTTATCTTTACTTTATTATGGTATAAGAGTTGTAGACTTTGTATTCCGTCGTTTTTAGTGATTTTTCCTCCTCTGCCCGTGGTTTTTCCCGTCAAGGGTTTTCCATGTAAATCTGGTGCGTTCTCTATTATTCCTGTTGCTGTTTTTCCGTTCTAATCTCGTAACAAGTGGTATCAGAGCCAGGTTGATTTTGAGGATTTCAAACGGGATTAATGACAACGGTAAGCATGAAGTATGATATTCCGCTTTTGGATCGCAACACCAGATTTACGCTGTGGCAGGTTAAGATGTGAGCGGTGCTAGCCCATATGGACTTAGATGACGCACTGTTCAGGATAGACAACATGCCCTCGTCATGGACAAAGGAGGAAAAGGAACGTAAGGATCGAAAAGCTCTATCTCAGATCTACCTTCACCTATCGAATGAGATTTTACAAGATGTTTTGAAGGAGAAATCCGCTGCTGCATTATGGATAAAACTGGAGCAGTTGTGCATGAGAAAAAGTCTTACGAGCAAACTGGGTCTGAAACAACGTTTGTATTCTCATCGCATGGCAGAAGGTACGTCGTTAAGAGATCACTTGACCGTGTTTAAGGAAATTGTCTCTGACTTAGAGGCTTTGGAGGTCAAATATGACGATGAAGATTTAGCATTGATCTTACTGTGTTCTTTACCCTCGTCATATACGGCTTTTAGAGATACTATTTTATATAGTCGTGATACTCTTACTTTGAATGAAGTTTATGATTCATTATTCTCAAAAGAGAAAATGAAACAGCTTGTCGAAGAATCTGAGACTCAGAGTGAGGGTCTTATTATTCGAGGAAAGACTCAGGAGGAAGACTCTGATAGTAATATCAGAGGCAGATCGAAATCCAGAAATAGCGATAAGATATGTAATTATTGCAAGAAGAAGGGTCACATCAAATCTGAATGTTATAAGCTGCAGAATAAGAATAAAAGGGCAGGTGAAAATTCGAAGAAAAAACAATCAGAGAAGTCTGGTGAGGCTGATGTTGCTGAAAATTACAGTGATAGTGAACTTCTCGTTGCCTCTGATGCTGATTTGGAGAAGAGTGAGGAATAAATTCTTGATTCTGGTTGTACGTTTCATATGTGTCCCAATCGGGGCTGGTTTTCAACATATGAAACGGTTTCGAGTGGTGCCATTTTGATGGGCAATAATACATCTTGCAGAATTGCTGGTATTGGTATGGTTAAAATTAAGATGTATGATGGTGTCATTCGGACACTTGGTAATGTGAGGCATGTTCCTGATTTGAAGAGAAATATGATCTTTTTGAGTGTTCTTGATTCTAAAGGATACAAGTACACTGGTGAAGGTGGAGTTGTGAAGGTCAGTAAAGGATCTCTTGTTGTGATGAAGGGACTAAGGAGAACCGCCAGTTTATATGTTCTGCATGGATCCACAGTAATAGGTGATGTTGCCGTCACAAGGTGATATGGATAAAAGAAGATCACTTACGGAAAGCTTGTAAGGAAGCTATTTGGCTGAAAGGACTCTTCAGTGAGCTTAGCGAAGACTTACAGATTACTACAGTCTTTTGTGATAGTCAGAGTGGTATTTTCCTTACGAAAGATCAGATGTTTCATGAGAGGACAAAGCATTACTTAGACTTGGTTGATGCTAGATGCTGAGATTTGCCTGTGGGACTTTTGTAAAAAAGGTGGAGAATGTTCATTTGAAGATTTGTGGAATTCGTGTCAAGGTGGAGATTGTTAGAATTTGGTGATCCGAATTCTGTTTAATCCGTTAATATTTATTAGATATTTTCTTATTAATATGTTAATTAACAGATTCTTTATAAATCTGTTAATTAACAGTTTTGTTATTAATTTTTTATTTGACTAAGTATTCTAAGGTCCCTATAAATTGTGTATCTTATAGACAAGTTGAATCAATCAATCAAGAAAGCTTTTTGGTTATCTCTTCTTTCTTTTCTCTACCTCTCCTTTTCTCTACTTCTCTTTACTTTATTATGATATAAGAGTTGTAGACTTTGTATTCCGTCGTTCTTAGTGATTTTTCCTCCTCTGTCCATGGTTTTTTCCTGTCAAGGGTTTTCCACGTAAATCTGGTGTGTTCTCTATTGTTCTTGTTGTCGTTTTTCGTTCAATCTCGTAACAAGTGGTCTCAGAGGCAACGAGAAGTTCACCATTACTGTGATTGTCGGCAACATCAACCTCACCAGACTTCTCTGTCATGCACAACTGCTCCAATTTTAGCCATAGTGCAGCAACGGATTTTTCCTTCATACTTGCCGTTGTCATTAATCCCGGTTGACATCCAACCTGGCTCTGATACCACTTTGAAGCAGAGTGAGGAATGGATTTTTGATTCTGGTTGTACATTTCATATGTGCCCCAATCGGGATTGGTTTTCAACATATGAAACAGTTTCGAGTGATACCGTTTTGATGGGCAATAATGCATCCTACAGAATTGTTGGTATTAGTACGGTCAGAATTAAGATGTTTGATGGCATTATTCAGACACTTGGTGATGTGAGGCACGTCCCTGATTTGAAAAGAAATCTGATCTCTTTGAGTATTCTTGATTCTAAAGGGTACAAGTACACTGGTGAAGGTGGAGCTGTGAAGATCAGTAAAGGGTCTCTTGTTGTGATGAAGAGACAAAGAAGAACCGCCGGTTTATATGTTCTGCAGGGATCCACAGTAATAGGTGATGTTGCCGTCGTAAGGTCGTCTATGTCTGATTCTGATGTTACAAGACTTTGGCATATGCGTTTGGGTTATATGAGTGAGAATGACATGGTTGAATTGAGCAAAAGAGGACTTCTTGATGGTCAAAGTATTACAAACCTAAAGTTCTGCGAGCACTGTGTTTTTGGCAAACAGAAAAGAGTCAAGTTCTCAGTTGGCATTCATAACACAAAGGGTATATTAGACTACATTCATTCTGATTTGTGGGGGTCTTCTAAAGTACCATCTAAAGGTGGTGCTCTCTATATGTTAACTATTATTGATGATTTCTCAAGAAAAGTTTGAGCATTCTTTTTAAGACATAAAAGTAATGTTTTTACTACCTTTAAGGAGTGGAAGGTCATGATTGAGAAGCAGACAGGGAGGAAATTAAAGCATCTTCGAATTGATAACGGATTGGAGTTTTGTTCTGGTGAGTTTAATGCCTTATGCAGAGCTGAAGGTATTGTGAAGCATCATACAGTTTGGTATACTCCTCAACAAAATGGTGTAGCAGAGATGATGAATAGGACTTTAATGGAGAAGGTGCGTTGTATGCTTCTTAATGCTGGGCTATCGAAGTTTTTCTGGGCAGAAGCCGCTGCGTATGCCTGTTATCTTGTAAATCGCTCTCCATCAATTGCTATTGAAAGGAAAACTGCACAAGAGGTATGGTCTGGTACTCCTGCTAGTTATTCTAATTTGAGAATTTTTGGATGTCCTGCGTATGCTCATGTTGATAATGGAAAGTTGGAGCCTCATTCAGTGAAGTGCATATTTATAGGCTTTAGACAAGGAGTGAAGGGATACAAACTTTGGTGTCCAGAGACCGGGAAAGTCATCATCAGTAGAGATGTTATTTTTGACGAGACTAGCATGCTTCAGGAGTCTCCATCTAAAACTCTTTCTGAGGAAGATAAGCAGAAGACAAGCACACAGGTAGAGATTGGGATTGAGTCGATATCTACAGAGACTACTCCAGAGCCTATTCTAGATGTTGTGGATGGAACGAGCTCATCACAAGCACCTTCACAATATTCCATTGCAAAAGATAGGCCTCGGAGAGAAATTAGACGCCCTCAGAGATATGCAGAGGCTGATTTGGTCGCTTATGCTTTAAACGTGGCTGAGGAGATTGATTCCGGTGAAGAACCTGAGACGTATTCAGAAGTAATTAGCTGCAATAATTCTGGTAAGTGGATAATTGCTATGCAGGAGGAGATGGAGTCACTTGGTAAGAACGACACATGGGACTTGGTGAAATTACCTAAGGGTAAGAAAGCTGTTCGTTGCAAATGGATATTTAAAAGAAAGGAGGGAATACCGGAAGTTGAAGAAGCCAGGTACAAAGCCAGACTAGTTGCTAAAGGTTTCAGTCAGATTCCAGGAGTAGACTTCACTGATGTATTTTCCCCAGTTGTAAAGCATAGTACGATTCGAGCTTTCCTTGGTATTGTGGTCATGCATGACTTAGAGTTGCAGCAGCTGGATGTGAAGACAACATTCTTACATGGGGTACTTGAGGAAGAAATCTATATGCAACAACCAGAAGGTTTTGAAGTCTCAGGAAAAGAGGATTATGTATGCTTACTGAAAAAGTCCCTTTATGGTTTGAAGCAGTCACATAGGCAATGGTATAAAAGGTTTGATTCGTTTATGATCACTCATGATTTCAGAAAAAGCAGCTATGACAGTTGTGCCTACTTTAAGAAAACTGATGATGGATCATTTATTTATCTGCTCTTATATGTTGATGATATGTTGATTGCAGCCAATAATAAGGAAAAGATAAAAAAGGTCAAAGCCCAACTAAGTAAAGAATTCGAGATGAAAGATTTGGAAGCTGCAAAGAAAATACTTGGGATGGAGATTCTGAGAGACAGAAAGGTAGGTAAATTATACCTAAGTCAAAAAGGGTATATTGAGAAAGTACTTCATCGGTTTAACATGCATTCTGCCAAGTCTGTTAGTACTCTGTTAGCTGCACACTTTAGACTTTCAGCTGATTTATGTCCGCAGTCAGATGATGAGGTTGATTATATGTCATGGGTTACATATTCTAGTGCAGTGGGATCTCTCATGTATGCTATGGTTTGTACACACCCAGATTTATCATATGCAGTGAGTACAGTTAGTAGATACATGGCAAATCCTGGTAAACAACATTGGAAGGCAGTTCAGTGGATTTTCAGATACTTACGAGGGACTTCTGATATTTGTTTGCATTTTGGGAGAAATAGAGATGCAGTTATTGGATATGTTGATTCTGACTTTGCAGGTGACCTTGATAAAAGAAGATCACTTACGGGGTACGTATTCACTGTTGGTGGTTGTGCTATCAGTTGGAAAACTACTTTGCAAAATACAGTTACATTGTCCACTACAGAGGCTGAGTATATGGCTATTACGGAAACTTGTAAGGAAGCTATTTGGTTGAAAGGACTCTTCAGTGAACTTAGCGAAGACTTGCAGATTACTACAGTCTTTTGATAGTCAGAGTGTCATTTTCCTCACGAAGGATCAGATGTTTCATGAGAGGACAAAACACATTGATGTGAGGTATCATTTTATACGTGATGTTATTGCTCGTGGTGATATTATTATTAGGAAAGTCAGTACTCATGATAATCCTGCTGATATGATGACTAAGGCACTCCCTATAGACAAGTTTAAGCATTGCTCGGACTTGGTTGATGCTAGATGCTGAGATTTACCTATGGGGGTTTTGTGGAAGAGGTGAAGAATTTTCTTTTGAAGATTTATGGAATTCGCGTCAAGGTGGAGATTGTTATAGTTTGGTGACCCAAATTCTGTTTAATCCGTTAATATTTATTAGATGTTTTCTTATTAATATGTTAATTAACATATTCTTTATAAATCTGTTAATTAACAGTTTCGTTATTAATTTTTTATTTGACTAGGTATTCTAAGGTCCCTATAAATTGTGTATCTCATAGACAAGTTGGATCAATCAATAAAGAAAATTATTTGGTTATCTTTTCTTTCTTTCTCTCTACCTCTCTTCTCTCTTTCTCTCTACCTCTCTTCTCTCTCTACTTCTCTGATACCACTTGTTACGAGATTAGAACGGAAAAACGGCAACAGGAATAATAGAGAACACACCAGATTTACATAGAAAACCCTTGACAGGAAAAACCACGGGCAGAGGAGGAAAAATCACTAAGAACGACGGAATACAAAGTCGGCAACTCTTATATCATAATAAAGTAAAAAAAAGTAGAGAAAAGGAGAGGTAGAGAAAAGAAAGAAGAGATAACCAAAAAGCTTTCTTGATTGATTTTTCAACTTGTCTATGAGATACACAATTTATAGGGACCTTAGAATACTTAGTCAAATAAAAAATTAATAACAAAACTGTTAATTAACAGATTTATAAAGAATCTATTAATTAACATATTAATAAGAAAATATCTAATAATTATTAACGGATTAAACAGAATTTGGGTTATCAAATTCTAACACTTGACAGGACAAGCGTCGCCACGAAGAGCAACCCCGCCGTGAGGAACTTGTGCTCCTTCAGATCCATCGCCGCAACCATGATCTGGAATCCTATCAAGAGGATAAACGATTAGGGTTGCAGAAGCGTTGGAGTTGGATGCGAAATGCGAAATGCAAAATGGAGAGGTGGGCACGGCAGACTTGAAGTATGAGCTGGAACATCTCATCATATTGACTGCAAGTCGATGCCTGTTAGGGAGGGAGGTAAGGGACAAGCTTTTTGATGATGTCTCTGCCCTCTTTCATGATCTTGACAATGGCATGCACCCAATTTGTGTTATCTTCCCTTATCTTCCTATCCCTGCCCACCGCCGGTGTGATCGTGCCCGTGCTAGGATAGCTGAGATATTTTCCACCATCATCAAGTCGCGCAAGAGTTCTGGGAAATCTGACGACGATATGCTGCAGTGCTTCATTGATTCAAAGTACAAAGATGGAAGATCAACGACAGAAGGAGAGATCACTGGTCTTCTGATTGCTGCCCTCTTTGCAGGACAACACACCTGCACCATCACTTCACCTTTTACTCCGACAACCATCGCATTCCAATCATTTTCTGGGAATGGAGATATCAGCTCGAACTCAAAGTTCCTCAGCAGGTGACTCCATATAGCCTTAATATGCAAATACGCAAAAGGTTCTCCAAGGCACCCATGCCTTCCTCCTCCAAATGAGATGTATGAGAAGGCCCCCGCAGCTTTATCTTCCTCCCTTCCAGGTGCAAACCTATCAGGATCATATGAATCTGGATCCTTGAAAATGTAGGGCAACCGGTTGGCAAAAGCTGGGGACGTTGCAACAATGTGTCCCTTGGGGATATCATATTCTTTCCCTTCTCTTGTGGTGACACTGAAGTCATCATGGGAGTAGCGCAAAAGCATTATCAATGGTGGATGAAGTCTGAGAGCTTCCTTAATACATCTGTAGAGAACCTCCATCTCAGATAGAATGTCATGATTCACTTTGTCACCGTGCCTCCTCATGATCTCCTTCTGCTCTTCGAGAGCAGCTGCAAGATACTTCTTGAAACGGAGCATATATGCTCCAGTCCAGGTTGAAGTGATGGAACTGGTGTGTACAAAGGGCAGGGACGTAGTCAACGCGAGCTGATCCATCGCCGCGTTGACTACCTCTCTTTCTTTCTCTCTACCTCTCTTCTCTCTTTCTCTCTACCTCTCCTTTTCTCTACTTCTCTTTACTTTATTATGGTATAAGAATTGTAGACTTTGTATTCCGTCGTTCTTAGTGATTTTTCCTCCTCTGCCCGTGGTTTTTTCCTGTCAAGGGTTTTGAAATCCTTAAAACCAACCTGGCTCTGATACCACTTGTTACGGGATTAGAACGAAAAAACGACAACAAGAATAATAGAGAACACACCAGATTTACGTGGAAAACCCTTGACAGGAAAAAACCACTGGCAGAGGAGGAAAAATCACTAAGAACGACGGAATACAAATTCTACAACTCTTATACCATAATAAAGTAAAGAGAAGTAAAGAAAAGGAGAGGTAGAGAAAAGAAAAAAGAGAAAACCAAAAAGCTTTCTTAATTGATTGATTCAACTTGTCTATGAGATACATAATTTATAGGGACCTTAGAATACTTAGTCAAATAAAAATTAATAACAAAACTGTTAATTAACAGATTTATAAAGAATCTGTTAATTAACATATTAATAAGAAAATATCTAATAAATATTAACGGATTAA